>OZ021732.1:70346416-70946416 GCA_963978545.1 Linyphia triangularis
GACATAAATGGTTCCACATATCGTTTGAAGAATCGTATATACATCCTTCAGAGAAAAACTATTGAGAATTAAATATATTTCAACAAAATAAACAGAGCTCCAAACATTTGTTATCATATAAAACACAAAGCAGAAATCTTTTAGATACATCATCAAAATGCCTAAAATATAAATACTAATGTCTTATTTTAAACAGGATGACACATAATGATTTGTATCATAGCCTTACTTTTTCAATATAGAATTTCTTTTTATCACAGACAAGTAAAAATATTTTTTCTAAATACATTGATTTTCTTACTAAATTTAAAAGAAAACAAATAATGATAATATAAATAAATTAAAGCAAACATACTTTAAACTAAGGGTGTGGAACATTGTACAACTTTCAATTACACTTTACATAATACTGGTCACTGCATTCAAATTTAACATGAAATGGTGCTATTTACTGTTTTTATACTTTCATTCATTTAGAAAAATGGACAGTTTGGCGATAATTAATTGTATAAAAAATAAAAAATAAAACCTCTGCCAAAATGGCGTTATACTTTTCAATAATTCTTACATAATCCTTTCTTGTAAATGAAACCGAGGAGAAAAACGGTCATTGATGAGCAAAACTCAAGAAAAGAGAACTCTGGGTTGAAGACATTAATTTTTCAACTTTTTAAGACTTTAATTGCACTTGTATGGGAATTTCGGGGGTGGGGATGTTTAGAACACCTTAAGAGGCAAATTTGATTAAAATTGTTAGAGACATTTTTTAGTAATTGCTTAAAATCACATGCACAATTTTGACGAAAACCTTAATGATAGATCTCGTGTTCATTACTAACCTGTATATAAAAGTTGAACAACTAAGTCAATCTTCATATGGGAGTTAAGCTGATCTCGAACACTGAAATTTTTTTAGACCACATTTTTTAACTTTACGTTTAAAAACGTGTAGAAATAAAAATTAAAAAAAAATGGCTGAATGCAATTTTCTCATTACTCTCTGTTAACTGGTAAAATGAAAATAAAAATAATAAATTTTTTAGTATGTATATTACTTTGTTTAAAAGTATGTTTGCATTAATCTAAAACATTTTTACTCTTATCCAAATAAAAAAAAGGTTACAAAATCAATTTACATTCAAATGAATTATATAAAATTTAAAAGTATCAATTACAATTTTATCAAATAATGTCTTTTATTATTGTCAAAAAAAAAAAAAAAAAAAAAAATAATAATAATAAAATAAAGGTGTATAGTATGTACATGAATTAAAACTAATACTGATTCTGCATCAAGTAAATATAAAAAGGCAGTGAATAAATTTAAATTTTAAAACTTAATAATAAAAATCATTACTTGTAATCAGACATAATTACCAATTGAGCTGAACACACTTATAAATTGCATCTAAACGAGAAAAACTAAGTACTTTTAAACATATTTAACTTGTCAAAATTTATACACATTAACATATCAGAAATATTTTTAGACACATAGCTATAATTTCTAAAAAATTAAAACATTTAATTAAAAAAGTAACCTTTTTTTTTTTTTTTTGCATTTCATACGTTTTTTTTTTTCCTAACTCACAAAAAAACATTTTATAATTATTTACAAAATTGAAGAAAAACGATTAAAAAGAGGTTGGTTAGTTGCACAACTCACAGAAAATTTTAAAAGTGTAATAAAACAAACTTTCAGAAAAAGTGTCACTGTGGAGCTAACACCTTTAACTGCTCATTTTTTACAATTGATGATTTATGAGATGTGCAACTAAACTAGTCCATTAAAAACAATTTAACTTTGAATTTTATAACTTTCAGCACCAAAAGAATCTAATACAGTAAAAAATTTTCTTATTATAAAACTTTTTCCAGTTTTTGCAAATGATTTTGCGACTAATAATGCAAAGACATTGTATGTTATTGTATTGAACCTTAAATGAAAAGATCTACATTTTTTAATAGTCCAACTTTTAATATGCAAGTATCTACTATCATGCAATTCTAATTCTTTGATAATACTATTTTAAACAAGTAACATACAACATAAAAGACTAGTAATTGATTGCACGCTCTTTTTATAAATGTACAAATGAGTAATAAAATATGTAATTATAATTTTTTACTTAAAAATATAAAAAATCCCCTTTTGTTTGAAAATGAACATGCATATTATTTCTAAGTAATTTTTTAGGTAATAACAATTTCCAAAAGTCAAAAATCTAATTACAAAAAAAAAAAGTGTTATAATATAATAGTTTTTCCATCAATTTTTAATCTTGGAACTCAAGAAACTAAAAAATGAATGCCAAATTCAGTTAGTATAGTAACAAGGAATTTTAACAAAATAAACTATACATTCATACACTTTAAAAACTGTAAAAGGTAATGAGGCATATTCTCATAAAAATGGAATGTAATGAAGTAAAATAAATGTATAAATAAGCACAGAAATAGTTTTGTAAATAACTCCATATTTTGTTTCTTAGTATATAAATTACAATATTAAAAATGTTTTAAAATATTAGTTGAAATTTAAATATTATAAAAACAACTTCTGATGCCAGATTCCAGTGAAAAAATTCATACTGAGCGAGCACTGCTCTGGCAGCTAACTTTTCAAGACCTACGTACCAAAATAATTCATTTAAAACTATCAATAAATATGCAAACTTTTCACCTTTAAAAAAGGAGTATTTTTGCCCCTCTATAAATAATTTGCCAAAATTTTTACAGAATATAATTCAGTGGTGCCTACACTAGACAATATAGTGGTAACTTTTGTTAAAACTTCAAGAAATATGGCAAATAAAAGCAATTATATCGCAAAGTTTTTTTTTATACATAAAAGTAGATATATAACAGCAAGCTTTTTTAAAAAACTTTTATAATGTTTATTAAATCTTTTTATACAAGTTGTTAACTTCTTTGGCACCACTGATTGTATAAATTTCAGAGAAAAGCTTATGACTTTGTGGCTTTAGTTTTTCAAAACAAAGTTTTACTCTTTCATCTTTTTACTGTTTCAGGTCAAAAAGGGCTAACATGCATAATTCCACATTAATCTTCTTTTATAGCTTAGTAATCTCAGCAATATACCTGCTGTTTAACACATTTGTCTATTTCAAAGCATAATAAAACTTACAATGATTCAATAGTTTGCCTCCTCACATAACAATTCAATAAATAAATTTAACAATGTAAAATATTTGTTAATGGACAAAGATTGTATGATCTTTTTGAATATTAGTATCCAACAAATTGAAAATCAACAACACATTTTTACTCAAAGCCTGAAAGTGTTTGAACACAGTCTAGTACAGTATTAATGTATATGATTTGCCTAGTGATTATTATTGAATGATTATCAATCAATAAAAAGATTTTTTATATTACAAGTTTACATTTCACACACACACACATATACATATATATTAATAAATGTGTCCAGTTTTTTATAAATTAACCAAAATGAAGCTGTTCAAGCAATAGTGTTCTAATAAGAATATTAGGGAATTACTGCAGCTCTCCCAATATTTCTAGAAAGCATGTATAAAAAATCCGTTTATGCAATTTATAAAAGAATACAAAATGTATACATTAAAAGAGGTTTAGCATTTGTCTATGGACATTAAAGTTTTTTTTTTTAATAATTATGACCTTCATTTTACTTTGCATCTACTTAGCAGCAAAATGTTGATGCCAACTAAGATTATGACAATTCTATGTACTGCAAATCATCAGCATGATCACAACAAGATGTGACGAGTAATGGAGGTATGACGGGATGAATGTTATTCAGTAGTCAGGTTTTTCAACAGACCTATCTTTCATTATCAGAAGACATAGATGGTACAAACGAAGTCTCATCTTTGAAGTTGTCCGAATAGCAGTGATCTAGGAAGTCATCCATTGTTTGGTAAAGATGCAATTTGACATGGCCTAATGCATGATTTTCATCAGGATATACCTTTAACAGAAAATTTCATATTTTTTTTTATGAAATACATAATGTCATGCTAGTGAATAATAAACATTTACTGATAGATTGTAAATTCTCATACTCACACATGTTAATCAACTAGTAGGCAGCATTAGCATTTTTGTATAAATAAATATGAAGTTTTCCAAAGTTGAATATGAATTTCATGAAATTGGATTCAAAAGTCTAAGTTAGCTACTCAAAGAAGATTTACACGCACATCAATTGTCCTTTTATTAATTGTTAATGGACAATCTGTAGTTGATGTAATGCAATGAGCATTATAGTAAAAAACATTACATTAATTTTTACACACAAAAGAAACACAAATCCAAAAGAGAGGATATTTCCCTTTAGTCTGTAGAAAGATAATTGAGCCACTGTAAAAATAAACCTAATGTAACGATGTTTGCTTTCCTTACAATACATTTAACCCCATAAACCATTTAAAGATCTTATCAATAAGTTAAAAAAAATAAATTAAAATAATTTTATGGTAATGTATACAGCTGAACTTAATTAGTTTTCTCTGGTATGTTAACAACTTCAGAATAAATTAAGGAATTCTTCAAAATATAGAAACATGTTTTCCTAATGAAGTCAGAGTGAAGTAAATTACTTCCTTATTTTCAGTACATGGTATATGAATTATTCAGAGTGTGATACAACTCCTTGGTTAATACTTATACATAGCAATGAAAGAATTTTGTATTTGTAATGTTTTCATTAATTTTTTTATGCTCTGATATATAGGGTGTACATAAATGAATATCCCAACTTCAGGGGTCGCAGACGTCCTATATGTCCTATAAATCCTATATTTTTTTAAAAATCGGTAAAAACGTCCTATATTGTCCTATATTTTACAATTGTCCTATATATCCTATATTTCTACATTGATTCGATCTATATTTTCTTCGAATTCGTAATAACTGCGCCGTTTGTTGCAATTTTTTAATATTTCGGATTCTTTGGCACGATCGTAGGTGAAAAAGACCTGACAAAAACGATGTTTGTAACGGCGGCGCGGCGTTTTATCTCTTGTGACGCGACGTGCTGCTTAACCTACAACTCAACTCTACTGGACCGGCGGGAGTTGTAAAATGTGAACATTTCCATAACAATCGCTCTTGAATTTCTGATCTGATTTCTCCTCCAACGTAATAAATTAATTGACCATAATGCAGAGAGAGATACAACAACAAAACTCTGCCTCAGGAAAAACGGATAAAAACAACTTGGGATTAACTTGCAGGACTACTAAAGAACTTTATAAGTGGCAGAAATAGACAGTCGGTGGTTTCAAAACAAATACTAAAGAACATTTTGAGTGTTCAGTCAATAATTGATGAAGGTAACAAAAGTGTTAAGATTATCTGTATGATGTCGAATGGCGATTTTTTTTATTCCGAATCCTGTACGGATTCTGCGCCACGAATTGTTTACATCAAACTGCTCCAAATTATGGTAACCATAGGCAGTTAGTTATCTTGCTCTTAAAAAATGTCAGGGCTGCCATTTTTTGACGAAAATCGCCTTGGCGCAGAATTCGTACCGGATTCGGAATATTAGCCACGATTTTTTCATAAAAGTCGCCAAAATTGAAAATTACGTCAATGCGTTGTGTTGTCAAATCCGAACGATCACTAGGGTTGCTTTAAAACCAAGTGCCAGGTTCTCCACGTTCGGCGATAAATCTCCCACTTTTCGCCGCCAATCCAGCCGACACTGAACAGTAAATCTGAACCAACAAAAGACTGCAAACAGGGATAAAAAGAAAATACTTAAAGAAATTGGAACAGTTAAAAATGCTGGAAGCAAAAGACTCATGATTGAAAATAATGTAATTAATAAAATAGGGATGGAATATCGAGGCAATAACGGATCACGTATTCAGGATCAGGCGATTTCTTTTTTTTAAAGGTGTGTTTTCTATTCTCTTAAATTCAATATAACGAGTATATAAATGTATAAAGAGTTAATTTTGAAGTTCAGTAGCAGCTGTGTGCAGTTATTTGATGTTTTATATTGTCCTATATTTTTTTTGAAAAAATCCTATATATTCTTATTTTGTCACTTTGACCCCTGCAACTTTGCAGAGCCTATTTAAAGGAAAAAACAACAACTTTGTTGTTCTTTCGGAAATCAGAAATAACATTTGAAAGTTTCAGTTCAACACAGTTACAAATGTTCAATGAGAGCCCCTCGAGAAACACAAACGATTCGAGGCGGTACAATAGCTTAGTTTCAGCATGTTTGGTGTGACGCTTTATGTGTATCTTAAGTTCTTCACTGCCAGTTGATAGAGATGAAACAAACACCTGATGTTTGTTGTAGCCACAGAAAAAAATCATACAGTGATATCAGGGATACAAGGATGCCATTGATGTAGAACAAGATCTTGGGGAGCTCAGTGACCAATTCACTGGTGTGACAATTTGTCATTTAAATTTTGTCATTGTATAGACATACAGCTATATGCCAATGGAGTGGTGCACATCCCGCCATAAAATGAAATCACCAGATTCTTCTTCTAATTGTTGCTACAACCAAATCTCTACCATAAGCAAGTAAATAATACCTAGGCCTAAAACTTTGTCATGGGACATTGCGCAAAACAAATTCAGCTTTTAGTGAATGTATTTTGCGAGCATTCGATAGTTATGTTTGATTTCTGATGAACACTTAGGCTGTGTTTTGTTTTCTTTTAATAGCTCAGAAAAGTTGAGAAGCTATATAAGGAAAAAGATACAATAAATATAATAAAAATAAAAAGAATACAATGGCTCGAACATCTGGAGCGAATGAGTGATGAAAGAGCAACAAAGAAAATTTACAGGGGAAGACTATAGGAATGAGAAAGGTCGGTCGCCCTAGAAAAAGATGGCTAGATGAGGTGGAAGGAGATTTAAAAAAGATGAAAGTGAAAAATTGGAAAATAAAGGCTAAGGCAGGGCTCCAGAAAAATATTTTCTTCCTGCGTACACAAATGCCATATCCAAAAACTTCCTGCGAGTCTGTGGGCTTTAAATTATACTGAAGAAAATTAAATATTAAGTACTATTGAAAATTAAAAGTTGTTTAATTCAAAATCTTCTTGGCATTGATTTTGGAAGCACCACTCTGCAGGATAAACATCGGTTTCCAATGGCAAATTTCCGATTGCAATATTAGGTCATTGGTTAGAGGTTAAGCTTGTGAAACGATAGCAAACACTGATGCTTGTCCAGCATGCCTCCTTTTATAACTATTTTCATTTTTATGCTTTCGATTTAAATGCTGTGAATAGTTTTGCTCCAACATTTCTTGCAAATACAGCATTTTATCTTCATTGTCCAGGGTTCTCACTCTTATTGAAGAAAAAAATTCAAGGACTTTCAAGGACCTTTTTAAGAAAATTCAAGGACCTTTAGAAAAATTTAAGGACCATAATTTTAAATACATCAGACGTAAAACTACAAAACGGAGATTATCGGTGATCAGGAGTGTAGTGGAGTGGGAACATGAAGCAACGGCGATCATTTACCTTTTTAGAAGGCGGAACGACATTCCCTCATCTAAAATTTTTTTAATTTGTATTTTTTTTTTCTCTCTTTACGTAATACTAAACTCAAAGCCAAGTAAGCAAACAAAAAAGTCATTTCGTGGGAACTTGCATTCGTCTGGGATCCACAACTTCAGAGCTGAGCAGGCAAGTTCTATTTTTTGTAAAACACTTGAAAGAGGCGCCGCAACCCACACATATTTCTCCTTCATTAGAAATGAACTGACATATATGTTTGCATCTAGCTACGATTCATTCAATAGTAATTATCCCCTCCAAAGAAAGATCTGTATTTCTGGAAGAATTCCAGACGTCAAATTTGTATGGTTCGTCGTATATACAGTCTAAAACTTCCATACACAAATTCACGCCAAATATCTACATTTTTATAGAACAAAACTGTGACCTAGCACATTCAGTTCTTTGCGTCCTTTCCTTGAAGAATATTTCGCCTCTAATTTTAACGGGAACGCTAACCGATTTATCAACAAAAGTTATGTAACTTTTTTTAAAAATTATCATGGATTTAATATCACGAATTTAATAAATTATTTGTAAACCTCTTAACGTACCTAAGAAATGAATTCGTTCAAGAGGAAAAAACAAATGACAATAAAAGATGGGGTTTTTTACAATTCAAAAAAGTTGAGCAAACCTGCGGTTCTGACAGAATAAACTGGTTAGTGCTAAAAATCCAGATAGGTAAGAGCAGAATGTTGATATTTTGTATTAGCTTTTAAGGTGTTTTAAGATCACGGAATTATGTATTTATATTTTGTTAGATATTGAGAAATATTTATTTTATTCCCAAATATTGGGAAAATCAAACTGATAACTTGTTTGAACATGAAAAAATATGTTCAAAATAGTACTGATTTTTAAATCCTTTATATTAACTTCGCTTTTGAATGTTTGCGAATTTGAATATGTTAGTTCAACACATAAAATGTTGCTTGAATGTACAGTAAAGGGACTGGCTTCAAGCGCTCCGCTAAGTTGTTGTGACAGAACTGAACAGTTGTTAACTTTGTTTCACTTTAACTTAGCTGTACTGATAATGCTACATTAGCCAAATTGCAGCCCTTCCCAACCCAGGGTTGCGAAGGAGTTCCAAGGCTTGCACTAAGAGTAGAGGACTACTAAAAAAAGTATTACGTAGCAAAAATCAGTAATTTTAATAACATGTATTTTATTAAATTCTTATGAAATTAATTTTATTACAATTTTTTATAAAATTTATTTTCTATACCCATTTTCACTATAAGGGGCACCAAAGCTCATTCATGCACACATAGCATTTTACTCCTAAGCTGGTCCTGTATATTTAATTTTCTTTAATATAAAAGTGCTAATGGTTTTGCAAATGGGTATAATACATTGAAATTGGGCTGCAAAGAAGTAGGAAAATAATTCAGATGTACTTTAAAATGTAAAATTAAATTTCTTTTCGGTTTGAGAATGGGAAAGTTTTACACTTACAGTTATTTCAGAATTTATTCCAAAAATGTAGCAGCAGTTCTTAAAAAAAAAATCATACAGTGGCAGAAATAATGGGAGGAACTTCCTCGATCTTTTTTAAAATCTAGTGATTTTGATGGCAATCATATATATTTTGCCGTTTGCTTTCTCCTCCGATTTATACTCATTTTTGACTATTATTGTCACTTAACCGTCACCACTGTCGAGATGACAAAATCGAACTGGATAAGATAAAAAAACAGGAATGTTCTACACAAATCTGGCAAGTAATGAGTCTACATTGAAATATCCCGCTTAAAATTAGAGATGATTGAGATGGTACACAAATTAATATTTTATCGAGAAATTTTAAATCAACTGATGGATTTGAATTTTCCAATTATTTTATTAATGGAGCAAATTTGGAAAAGGAAAGGAAGGATCTATCAAGAAAGAGGAACATTTCTACATTTTCTTTTTGAGAAGGAGAAAAGCCATAAAACTTTCAATCAACAATCAGTCTTTTTCATTCATTTTGAAAACAGATTTCGAGGAGCTACAGAATCTGGGAATTTATCCGAACCCATTGCATGTAAGGCATCTCTAAAATTTCGGAGAAATTGTTTAAAAATTTCTTTCAATAATATATGTCTGAAAATGTATTATAATCCTTTATAAAGTGTTAAACAATCTTTTAAAATAGGTTGTGCAAAGCAAATTATTTAAAATCCATATAACTTAATAGTTAAAAAAAATTATTTGTATAAAAGAATAAGTCGAAACACACAATTATTATTATTATTTTTAATTTTTGGAGGTGCTCGTGAGCTATTTTGAGATTGTTAAAGTAGTATTATCAAAACTATTTAAAATTGTCATTTTCACTCTCTTCCCCCCCCCCCCCCTACACACACAGAGAGAGAGAGATACGTTTGTAACGATGCAACCTAGCATTCCCACACCATTTTATTTTATACTACCCCACTGTTGTTGGTCACCTAAAAGTTCAAGGACTTTCAAGGACCTTATACTTTTTTCAAGGACTTTCAAGGACCAAATTTCATAAAAAAAAATTCAAGGACTTTCCAGGACTTTCAAGGACCGTGGGAACCCTGTTGTCTTGCTTGAATAGCTCCTTATCATTTTAAAGAAAAATGTGGTTTCTTTTAAATTACAATGGAATATCCTAGAATTCTTTCAAATTAAAAAGAAGAATGAAGGAAATAAACTCTCAGTGTAATTACATGTTTCAATAGGTTCAGGTTCCAAAATCAGGAAATAAAAACCCCTTCCCCCCTTATGTCAACACTTCTCCCTTCCTATATAGAAGTAACAGGTGGTGAACTATATGGAGAATAGCATCCCCCCTCCAACCTCTTCCCTCCCGGCGTTACAGGAGTCAACAACTCCCCCTTTTCCGCCCGGCCTAACTAGAATTTCTCCATTTAAAAAAAAAAAAAAAAAAGGCATTTAACTTTAATTTCCTGCGGGATCCAACGATTTCCTGCGTACACCGTACGCGCGTACGTCCATTTTATCGGACTCTGGGCTAAGGATAGGAAAAAGTGGAGCTGTGTGATAAAGGAGGCCAAGACCCTGCACAGGTTGTAGAGCTGAGGAGTAAGTAAGGTAAGTAAGAAAAGTTAAGATATTCATTTATGTACAGCCTGTATTAAAATAATATTATTGAGATAAATATAAGATATATGTTTAACTATTGATCTGCTGAATTATGTAAAAACAGTTTTAAGTGAGCCACAAAATTTAATGAATTAAAACAATTATCATAAATAAAAATTAATAAAAGTTTTTTAGTTAATTACACTAAGATTTGAATCTAACACTTTTTAAGTTTCTGGAGTGAAAAGTACAAGGTCCGAAATAACTGTTCATTAATGTGTGTATGTTATAAAATAATTGAACATTTGTTAGTTGCATGCCACATACAAATAATTTTATAGTGAACAATCAGTTTGGAATTCATTTTCATGCAATTATAAAACACTGAAAAAAAAAAAAAAGCTTTATCTCATGTTCTATTGAAAAAATGCTGACAAACAAGAAAATATAAGTTCAAGTATTAGAGAAGTGGCAGTTCCCAAGCAAAAGAAGTCAAACCACACACAACCAATGAAAACCAATAAACTTCAACTTTTCATAACATTTTAGAATTCAAACAACTTTAAACACTTATACCATATTAACAAACAAGTGAATTTAATTAAACCCAGTTTTCTAATTTTTAAGCTACATTCAAAGTATTGAAATATCAGTAAAAAAAAAACTGAAATTAGTGTTTCTGCTGAACTGTTAGTTTTAACCTATAAGCCTGATCATATACACTGTTAACTTGTCCTGAAAATCTATTAAATTCCCTCCAAGTAACAATTCTACTTTTTGTTTTGCATTATTAAAAAAACCCTAAGATCTGTTAAATACAAATGATCCAGTTTTTAAAAGAAAAATAAGCAGGCATATTTTTTGATTTCTAGAAATTGAAGTATTCTTACCTGCATTCGGAACACAATTCCTGCATCAGTCAGAGACTTAGCTAACATTATTGATTGTTGCCAGTGAACATTATCTTAAAGAAATTACAAAAAATAAAAATGTCATTATTAATAAATAACTATAAGTTTTAAAACTACAAACTATTAACACAAAATAATATTTTTATTAAATTTTAAATAATATTCATAAAGTTAATATTATAGTATGAATTAGTTGAAAATGCAAAAAAATTAATAAATTATATAAAAAACTATTCCCCCAATAGCTTGCTAAATATAAGTTAGAGTAAAAAAAAAAAAAAAAAAAGATAAATTATAATAAAATAATGGGAGTGAAAATGAGAAAAAAAGAAGTTATTAATAACTAATGGAACTTTAATTTTTAAGCTTTGGTTGTTTGTGAAAGATTTATTTTAAGTTTTTAAATCATCCCATTTTAATATAGATGTTAATATAAGTTCCAAAAAAATATTGAGAATTTTCTGACCATTAGCATATGTGTAGCTGTATTTTTAGAATTTTGAATTGAGATTATTTTGCCAAAATTTGATTTTACATAATACTTGTATTGAATAAATTAAGTTATCATCGATTAAACAATATAGTACTTCAAATTAAAATGAACTAATTTATTGCTTGTTAAAAATGCTACATGCTTAAAGGAAAATGCATGCAGCACAAATATGTTCTATTTTATGTAAGACGATGAATACTTACCATCAGCTGTGCCATGTATAAGTAAGTATTTCTTTCCTTTAAAATTTGCAGCTTTTTTCATTACATCGGATTTATCATAATTCACAAGGTTGTCATCAGCTGCTGGGCTTTGCATGTAGCGCTCAGTGTAAACAGAGTCTGAAATATTAGCAAAACAATTAACCATATTAAATGCATCTAAAAAAATTATACACAATTGCATCCCCATCAGAAATGTTCAAACATATTTCTGCAGATGAAATTAAAATTGAAACAACGATTTCAGACAGTATTGAAAATATTTACTTGTTAATGAATTAAATTAGTAATAATTAAATTGATATGGGCGATTCCGTACTCGCTGGTGCAACATTTAGACTCACTCAAGGCTTCTTACTAAGAAAATAAAAACTCTTTTTAAAGAAATGACTAGTCGCAGGATTACATTGTAATCTGTTTTACAAAAATTAATATAAAAAACATTTAATAAAATGTATAAATAGACTCAGGAGAGGTTCAAAGTGCTATCGCGGGTGCAACGAAATCGGCCCACCATTAAAGGTCATGATGCTAGAATGAAAAAAGTCTGTTACTTATGGAATATTTATTAAATTATTTTTACATTCTTTAAAAGAATACAAAACAAAATAATTATTAACTTAAATAAAATTATTAAAAGAAATAAATATTATAAATTATTCACTTTTTATCCAGTCGCGGGTGCAACGTAAAATTATCGCGGGTGCAACACGTCTCACTGTAGTGAATATAAACATTTCCATGTAACTTTAAATTAAAGATATGAGATCATAGATGTTGTATCATTAATTAGCACTTTTCTATGTAACTTAAATAAATAATTTTTTTGGAATAGTCAGCGATTTATCAGCCTTAAGGTTCTTCAGAATCGCTGTAAACATCAGAAACGCGTAACTTTTTTTGTAACTTTTCCACGTTTTTTTTTAGTAGCATTTGTCAAAACTAATTGCTTTTCAAATTAGACTTTGACGTTCGTGCAACACAAATGCTCTTACCCTCCTCAAATTGAAAAAAATGTTTTGATTGAATGGCTGGTATATTTTTTAGTCCTTTCCACCTATCATCTAACATGGTTTTTTCTTTTTCAATTTGTTTTTGGGATATAAATATAAAAGAAACTTTTGGAGAAAGGCGACGAGCCAGATCATAAAATTCTTCAGCGTTGTTAACAATTGCTTTCCGAGCTTTAACAGCAGTCCACACTGATCTTTTCACACTTCCTCCGAGTCCATCGACGGCACCTTTGCCGAATACACAAAAAAAGTAAAAAATTAACAATAAACTCTTATTAAATAGGAATCAGTAATTATAAATAAGAAAATAAGATATGAAGTTATCAAAAATTTAATAAATGAAAAATATATAACAAATAACAATGTAATCGTAAGAGTCATAACTGTTACACCCGCGATTCTAATATTTTGATCGCGGGTGCAACTCATTTTAGTCAACGTTAATTTTAATTAAAATGACAACATACCTTCTATTGCGAATGAATCAAGTTTTCCTTTTATTTCTTCTTACTTCTACAGAGTTTCAAAAAATTACCAATTTATTTCTTTAAGAAAACCAAACTTTCATTTCTTTTATATCGCGGGTGCAACTGACCAACAGTGGTTTCTTATTTAATTAATATTGTTAGAAAAATAATAATAAATATTTAGTTTTTTTATATAAGGCAATAAACAAATGTTATAACTTCAATATTTATCAGTGAAATATAACCTCAAACCACCGGTAGTAGCGATTTCGTGGAAAAATTATCAAGTGTCGATGAATGGTTTGCATCAAGTCTTCAGGTGCCACCATTTCTGAGCGCGCCAAAAAATTCAAATAATAACTTAAGTTCTTAAAAGTTTTTTTTTATTATTAAATTTATATCTTTCTCTTTGTATTGGTATAATAAAAAAAACAAATACTGTGATTTAAAAATTTATGTCAAAAATCGTCTCCCGTGGAATCGCCCATATATAATAAATACAATGCTATACAGTTATAACACACAACAATTTAATGTTAATTAGAAATTATATTAATTCAAATTTTTTACACTAAAATAACTTTTAAATTATTGATTGCTATTGTTGTTTTGAAAATTAAATATGATTATTTCATAATATTTCATAATATTATATATATATATATATATATATATATATATATATATATAAATAAATTATCACATCATACCATAGTATCTCCAACTAGTAACTGGTGCAACAGAAATACCACAATTAAACACTGTCTCTTCATCTGCTAATGCTAAAGCAGAAGCGAAACCACCATAGGACCATCCAAAAATAGCCATATGTTTACCATCAACATACTTAAGGTTTTCTTTCAAATAACTGCAAATATAAATAAATTTGTAATTAAAACATGCAATCCTGATAATTTCCTTACATTTAAACTGTCTGGTTATATAATCTGCTCGACATCATCCATAAATAAATACGTAATATAGTTTTTACTTAATTCATAATTTGAATAAGGGTGTGGAAAAGGTGGGATAGGGTATATTAAGCTATATTCAATAATATTAAACAACACAATTTAATATAAAAAATTAATAATTTCTTAATAACTGAATCACTCACAAATGAAAAACTAGAAATTTTAGTAAATATTTTGTATTCCATGAAATCTCAATAATTTGTTATAACAATACAACATTCAAAGAAATGTATATCTGTAATTAATTAGTGATATAGAAATACTTTCCTTCTTACAACTTTTATTATTGCAACCATTCTAACATATAATAATAAATCTATATTAAAAAAATAAATCACTTTTGCATTGTTTCAAGCATCTCCCAAATGCCTGAATGCAGAAACTTGAAAATTTAACTTAGGTGGAATTTTCAAAATTACAAATTCCAAGGGAAATGAATTCAAAAGATGTTCAGGGATGAGATTGGTGTAGGAGCAAAAAGACAGAAATCCGAAAATTCGTCAAAACAGCAAGCAGAAGGGATGATATCCCTAAATTCGCCAAAAAAACATGCGGAAGGGGCGATATCCAAAAATTCAAAAAAAAAAAAAAAAAAAGCATGTGGAAAGAATGACTTATCAATTTTAAAGATACAATGAAATTCTCACACTATATAATAATTACATTTCAAATAATAATTACATAGAACTATATAATAATTACATAGAAATTAATATATGCCATAAATTGTTCTCAAATTTCAGTTATAAAAAAGATCAGGAAAATGTCATCCACACAAACTACACATAAAATTAACTAATTTAAAACGTATATAAAAGTATAAAATCTGTTTATTTTGTTGCTTGTAAAAGTACTCGGATTTTGCATAATAACCATTTTATTTAATTGCAATATTCAGGTGCAATTGGATCCACAACACTTGTACATTTACCAAAGACATTTCTGATAAATTCAAATCTTTGTAATTAAGAAAACAATGCAAATGTGCCATTAAGCAAGTTTTTCCGATTATATACTTTATGAGAAAACATTTAAACGTTTAAGATCGATATTGTAGAACTTTGGACTCAATCATCATTCGTTTCGGTTGTCTACCCGCATGTGCAGAACCCCAAAATACTGAGGTGTCCACGTGACTTTAATAATTAATCGTAGAAAGACAGTGCCATTTGCAATCAATCACAGGTGAAGTGTATCCCGGTTGCAAAGCCTTGTGAAGTAATCTACAAGGAAAGGGGAGCAAAGAGGGAAAATCTTTTGCCAAGACATGAGAAAAAGTATACTTTTCATGGAAAAAACTGGTCCAGATTGGAGAAAACGTGGATCCTCGAAACAGGGACAAAAAGGTGAAAAAAGAAATTTTACACAAGAAAGCAAAAAATGCAGAAAAATCACATCCCTGGATGTTTTAAAAACTCGTACTTGTAACATTCCATTTAAGTTAAAAGCTTAAAAATCAATATAAATTTTATCAAAAAAAATTAAATGCCAGTATTTTACATTTTTATAATTATACTTACTTGCTTAGGACGTGAATAATTCTCTCAACAAAGTATAAAAAATCATACATCTTTATACCACTTGAACTATATATGCAACAAGTGCAAAATACTTTAAATTGTTATTAAATTGAAAAAAAAAAAAAATCAAATTTATATGCAAAATGACAAATGTAGAAAATATTAAATACAAAACAATATAATAATCTCTTCAAATATGAGAAAATTATTTCTTAGGTTAGCTAATCGAACTTTGGGACATTTTTAATACTATTAGTAATAAATAAACAAGCAAATAAATAAATATAATTACATACAAAAGCAAGGTGAAATAGATGTAAGCAAAAAAGTTTTTTTTTTTATATATATGTTAATGTTTCATTGTACATGCAGAAATAGTACAGGGTAAGCAAGCAAACTGTGACAAATTTTGAAAAATAAAAGCATTTAGAACATACCAATCTTTTTAGGAATTTCATGACACATTATAAAAAGGCAAATCTCACCTAGCAACAGAGATCTGATCAAATACTTCAACAGTACCAAGCTTGCGGTACAGTTCATGTAATATCTTATCTCCTCTATAGCCACTTCCTCTACCATCAATATTAACGTAGATTACATTTTTTTTGCTAGCCAAGTAAGATCCCCAGTTCACATTAAACTTTTCTGTAACCATTTGTGTGCCAGGACCACCATACCTATAAAAAGTAAAGGTTTATTAGTCAAAGTTCTTACTCTAATGTAATTAAATTATACAAATATATTCCTAAAGTTAAAATATCAATTTTACTTTTTAAAGTCTCAGAACATTTAGTAAAATGTACTTAATAGGCTGAAGTGTACATATTTATAATAAAAAAAAAATAAAAAAAAAAATACAATTAAAAGATGATTTTAATTTAGATAATACATAACAACTTCAATATAATTTTAAATATCAACAGGTGATAACGATTAAGAGAAATCAATGTTTGAAATAGGCCAGTTGAATAAATATTAAATTTTGCATAATAAAACTAAATATGGGATTAATTTTGATATAAACTAATGCCAACTAACTTTTTAGCAAACATGTATAAGAATATCTACTTACACTTCAACTAGCACAGGATACTTTGTGATCTCATATTCTTGTAAAACTGGAGGCAAGAAAAGGCGAACATTTGCAACTAAAAAAACAAATGAAATACATGAACAAACTCTACAAAACACACCAAATTTCAATTGATGAAAGCTAGGAATAAATTCTTGAATTGAAAAACATATTTGTATAACAAACAGTTAAAATAGAAATTTCGAAACACAAGATGGACATTTAATCATGAAAATTTATAACTTAGCGTAATGCATTGATTACAATCAAACTACAAGCTTTGTATGATAAATTACAATGAAAAATTAAGTTAATTAAAACATATTTTTTGTCATATTTTATCAGTTAACAATCCCAATCTATAATTATTCAAAAATGTAATTAAATTCTAGACAGCTAATTTTTATTGCTTGTTGCTTACAATTTTAAAATGACTATTCTTCTATTAATAACATATAAACATCAATTTAGAAAATTCTTAGGCAAAGGGGTACATATCAAAATCTTTGTATACATTAATTACATTTACTTCCAACAATTTCATGATCTATAAAGGTTTGTGACTTTTCTGAAATGCTAATATATAATTGACTGACAACATTTAGCTATTGCTATTTGTATTTTATTTATTTTAAATGAGAGAACTTTTTTTTCTATGAAAATAATAATAATAATAATAGTAATCAAACAGTTATAGTTGGACTTACAATAGTTCCCATCAATAGGCACTTGTAGATTTTTAATAATAGGCATGGCCTTCTTACTCACTAGCGCTTGAAGTTCAGGGTTGGTATCAAGAACAGAAACTGTAATGGTGCAAAAATTATATTAATTAAAAAAGTTGAGCCAATATATGAAACAATAGCGTAATTATATTTTATGTGTTAATTTGTTCACAACACTTTAATAAATTACAGTTTTTATTTCGAGAATGGAAACTGAAAATATAAAGCTATCATTAAGTTTTCCAATCACCCTGTTTGCTAGAGAACATAACATGTGAATGGAAATGGATTTGTCATAATGTAGTATTATAATCCAGTAAAAATTCAGATAGAAAAGATAGATTTAGAAAAAGAAAACTGTACAAGACTTTGACACAAAACTTCATATTCTCGTATTTCATACAGAAGATTTTAATCAATAAAAAAACTTCTAAACAATCATTGAGGCATTTCAAATAATACAAAAAAATAACACTAATTTAATTTGAATTTTAAAATAAAAAAATAAAAGTGTACCTATTTTATTAGTCTCTGTTAAACGAAGTTCAACTCGTGGAATTCCCGGTCCTAAGCAATCGAGTACATAGTAGGTAAAGTTTTTACTGAAGTTGACATCATTGTATAAGCAGTCTGAACCAATTTCACAGGTGAGACAGGTTACTTGTTTGGGTGAAGTGTGGGTAGTATCTGTTACCCCAAACATATGCCTTTCACCTGACTTTCCTTCAAGGGTTGAGATGTAATACCTTCATAAGAAGAATCATTTAGAGCAAAATACAGTGGTCACAAAGAAATGCATGTACCTATTAAAACCATTAAAAATGAAGGCTAATATAAGAGTCATTTCTAGTTTTTACGATTTATATTTTTTGAGGCTCTAACATTTGAAATTTGAAGCATTTTTGAAATTGTATTTTATTAATTAAACATAATTAGTTTCATCCAAGATTCTAATAAGCCAAATTTTAAAAAATTAAACATTCATTATCAACTCACCATGTAACATTAAAATATATAATGTATAGAAGCTACACTTACACAGTTTTCGTCACAGGATCATGAGCCAAAACTGACACAACATCATATTTTCCATTAGTAAGGAAAGTTTTAGTTCCAGCCTGAAAATAATAGTTTTATAATAAATGCAATGCCATTCCAATTTCTTTATGATTTAACTTTCAAAATTAATATCTAATACAAATTCAGAAACACCAGTTAAGAATGATCTACCTTTGAATCGATTTCTGCGACATGTCTAAAACGTCCAGAACCTCCTTCCGAAGGTCCAGGAAGTCGTAAGAAGTAACGCTTTTTGTCTTTAGAGAAAACAGTTGGTGTTGACAAATCCACCCAGCCATGTCCATTAGCATCTTCTTGCAGACTCTGTAACATTGTGTAGGTTTGAATTGTTTGTTTAAAAGTTTGGATGAGTATTAGGAAATCATAGCAATAAATAAGTTGAATTAAATAGCAATTAATATACAAATCCAATTTCCAATGTGTATTTTGCGAAGAGCGAGATTTTTAAAAATATTATAACAGTATTAAATTTTTTGTGAAATATGTAAAGAAAACTAAAATACTTATAAACTACTATACATTTATTTATATAATTATAACTATAATGTGAGCTTTTAAGTCTATAACAGATGTTATTTTAGTGCACTTACCTTTTTGCATTGCCAACTGTCATTTTCCTGGCATAAGCTAATAATAGTAGAATTTTGGGCTCTTTTAAGCCATATAACAGATACAGCATTATTTCCAACCCATTGTATCTCAGTGAAGTAGTATTCTCTAAAAATATGTAAAGAAAAACTTATTTCGAATGATTTATACAAAAAATATGGTGCTGGACATGTTTGCTTGAAACTTGTCAGTATTCAATCAATTTAGTTTTCACTACTTAAAAAATAGTAAATAAAAATACAAAAGTATAAGTCTAGAAATAACTTACAACACATTGCAAAATAATATTCCAAGCATTTTAAAATATTTAAAAAGATTCTCACAAGCATAAAGTTGTACTAAGAACATGTGGGAACAAATTCATTTCTTCTATTATTTTGAAGAAGTTTACAGATATATTTTTAATCAACAAAAGTTAAAAGAAAAGAGCACCACTTATTTGGAGATTATGCCTAATTTTTATAGATTTATTTCTTATTTATTTAATTAAGGAAAAAAAAAAGCAACTTAAAGATATTAAAGAGTAAAAAAAAAAAAATCTTAAAAAAAAATATTGAAGCATAATTAACCAAAACGATTAATGATTATGTATTCAAATTCGGAACCAAAGAAACAAAAACGTATTAAAAACAGTATTTTGGAATAAAATATGTAAAAAATTTCAGATATCAAATAAAAACAATGTGGTTGGACTTCTAATGTAGGATATTGTTTAATTACACACAAATGCTTTTTTTTCTGTTCTAACTTAGTTGTTTATGAAAAAAAAAAGTTTCCAAAATTAATACTGCAGTTTATATTTTTTATTAAGAAACCAATATCTTGTTAAACTTACTCACTTAAATTGAATTTACAAACATAAGATTCCTTGAACTAAATTGTAATTAAAAATTAAATACAGTCAAATCCTGTTAACGTGAAATCACTTAATATGAAAAGCTCACTGCTTTACGTGAAATAAAAGCAGTTCTTCGTACTTAAAACATGTTAATTTATTTGTTTAACACGAAATTTGGTTAACACGAACAATTTCACCGGTCTCGTCGATTTCACTTAACAGGGTTTGACTGTATATGTTTTACCCCTACAAATGCAAAATAAAATAGGATTAAAATATTAGTATACAAACATTATAATTAAAGCTAATTATTACGCATAAATAAGTTCAAAAATAAAACTTACAAGTTCTTATATTCTTTAGGTGGATTTACTTTACTAAGTTCCTTAGTAGAAGTCAGATCTGCTACCCATATGGTAAATGTAGGATTGGTTCTCCCTGCCTAATAATAAACATTTTAATCTTATTACTTAATATGTATACAAAAAAACAAAAACATATTTTAAATAAGGTGTATGACTTTAAAACCTAATGGAGCAATATATAAGGTGGTTAAAATTAAACTGACAGTACTCGAGGTTTTCAACAGAAAAAAATAGTTTACGGTTACAGAAACTCGAAATTTTTGAATGACAACGCATACTTTTTCCTGTTGCAAAATGCTCAGCACATTAAAAAAACCCTAAAGATCATTGGAATGGTATGTGTATCACAAAAAACGGACGCGTTATGCACACACAAAAACTAACTTTGCAAACGGCCAACAAAAACCCGATCGGGTAACACGGAAGCTGTTCATCAGATATTCAGCGTAGAAAGTCGATAAAATTGCCTGTGATGGTACCCATGTGAACTTTGGCCTCTGTCATATGCAAATTTCCTTTGTGGTCCTGATCGTGTTTTTGTTGGTCATTCGCAAAGCTGTTTTTGGTGCGTGTATAACACATCCATTTTTTTAAATACATATACTGTTCCAAAGCTTTTTAGGGTTTTTGCATGTGCCGAGCATTTTGTGACAGGAAAAAATATGTGTTGCTATTCAAAAATTTCAAGTTTCTGTAACCGTAAACTATTTTTTTCTATCGAAAACCTCGACCACATGATCTACACAGCATATATTTCAAGTTTCATTCGGATCCATTCAGTAGAACCAGAGTTACGAGCCTGAATACCGTCAGTTTACTTTAACCACACTGTATATATACTAGCTGCATGGCTCACATTGCAGAGACTGGTCATTGCGTATAGGTTTCAGCTTTTGACGCTTTGCAAACAGGCTCACTATGCAAACCCAAGCTTGCTAAAAGTTTCTTTGCTATGCAAACACAGGCTTACTTCACTTTCTGAAAGGTTCATCACTACCTCCCTTCATTCTCTAAAAGGGTCATTTCTGCGCAAGCATAGGCTCGATTTAATCGCTGAAAGGTTAATTGCTGCACAAGTAAAAACTAGCTAAAAGGTTAATTGAAGTGTAAAATCTTATTATTAGAGCCCCTCTCTATGTCGAGAATTTTTTTTTTTAGATAAACCGCGACCCTCTGAGAAAATTTTAACATTGTGTTTGTAGAAAGCACATTTAGAAGGCCAGAAATACCCCTGTTTAAAATTTCAAAGTTGAACACTTATTGGAAGTCACATTATAAAGAAACTTTAGGATGCTTAAAATAAAAATTAAAATAGTAACATTCTGTTTGTCAAAACTTCAATTAGTAGGCTTAGAGTTCGAAACCTATTAGAAGTCGTTTGGTAAAAAAATTAATTAAAAAAAAGTACAACTGGAAGGTAAAAACTACTAATGTTGAAAATTTCAAAGCCTATTAGAAAATAATATTCAGTAATATTTGTGATGCAGACAAAGTTATTAAATACATCAATATTTCTTCCATGATGGATTTCAGAAAAGTACTATACATACCTTAGGGTAGCTTAATTTTTTAAGCTCTGGATATACATTATTCACATCAGCATAAGAGCCATAATGGGGGTATTGCAGAACATCCACATCAGTATCATTAAAACTTACAAAAGATAGTTTCTTCCCATCATCTGACCACCACAAAGCATTATTAGTGCTCAAAACTTCCTCTAGAATATTAAACAAGCATACTTAAAATGAAGAATGTTTAAGGAATAATTGTACTTCATCAATAAATAAGAGTAAAGTGCATTTTCTTTCACTTCTTCAAAAACTTGTATTAGCATTTATTATGTTATATTTAAAATTATATACTAAGGGAAAAATTCACATGGAAGAGAAATTTTATTTTGCAAAGTCTATATCTTCTATACTAAATACATATAAAAAAATATTACTGAATAAAATAAAAAAAGGTCAAGAACAGAACACAGCTGTAAATAGAACAATCAATAACCTTTTAAGTGGAGCATCCAAAATAGAATGTCTCTTTATGTACAAATGCAATAGTCAGTTTTATACTGAAACAAACAATATTACAATTTACTTAGCATTCACTTTAAATATTCAGCTACTTTGACTTTTTTTCACTTTATATCTCATGAGGTTTTAAACATGCAAACACATAATATTATAATAAGGAATCATTGTATTAAATGTCTACTTGAGTGTCTAGTTGACAGCATTAGAAAAATAAAAAATTAACTTTGAAAAAAATAAATAAAAAAATTAGTAAAATTAAATATTAAATAAAATACTTATTTTTAAAAATCTACAATTGCATTAACATTAGATTGGTAAAATTAATTAAATCGTTAAAAAAATTTATATTCTCTCACCTTCATATACCCAATCAGGAATACCATTGAATATAATTCCATCTACTCCACTTTTGGTCAATTGACGAGGTTTACCAGAAATTTCAGGCAAATAATAGACATTATTATCCAAAACATAAACCTGGATGAAAGTTTGTAAAATCCATCAAAATCTTAAACATTTTAATGTTTTATCAAATAAGTCAGTATCTAGAACAGTTCAATTTATGATAGCCTTTTTCTTTTAATAATTTATTATTCACCAAAATATAATACAAAACACTTGTAGTTTAAAAACACTATTAACACTTCTTACTTATTTGGTGTAAGGATTTATGTTAAAAAATATACATTCACCAAGTTATATTTTATAAATGTAAGAAACATATGCATATGTATATTATATATAAATAATTACATCACATTACAAAGAAGTTTTTTAATATCTAATGTAGAATGTAGTTACTTACTAATTGATTGCCAGTGGGTCCCCATGAAGCATACTGCAGGAGTATTTCCGGTTTTTCAGGAAACAAAGGATTTAAAAATCTATTAAAATAAAACAGTAATCAAGAGGGGGAAAATAAGTTTTCAAAAACTAGAAAAACAGTTTCAAAATTTAGAAGTCCCTGGAAATTGCAGAGAAAAACATGATTCTGGTTGAAAGAGAGAAACATGAACATGGTTTTGTATAAAAATATCTTTACATCATTAGATTCTGTGTAGTACTAGACCACCATGAGCGGTTTGAATTCGAATGTCCATAGGTTATACTATAACTAATTTTTACATTTTCAGACTGAGCATGTTGGCATAGTATGATAGGTGTCACAGTAAAAAAGCATGAAAGTGAACCATAAGGTAGTAATTTATTTTTCAGGGCCTGCAACAAGAGGACTCGGAACCACTTAAGAACCCAATTTATTTAGAATAAAAAACCCTTCTAGGTTAAAACTTAAAAAAATTAGCGGAGATACAAATGAAATTTTTTTTTTCCAAACATGCCACTTGATCGTATTAACAATTTAAGAGGTTACTCAATAGCACTGAGCTAAAGAATACGGAACTGGAGTGCTGACTGAACATGCCGAAACCGAATCACACCCTTTAGCGAGTGTGCTAATACCTCAAAGCAAAAGCGAAGAACGGCAGAACGGGAAGGAGAAAAATAGTTCCTCCCCATAGTTTCATGCATTGATAATTATGGGTGAAGTTTTGGCTCTTCACTTGCAATCAGAAAATTTTAAACAGAAACAAATTATTTTTTATTGGAGTAGAATTCTTGCTTCCAAAGTCAGGATATTGAGGCATTATTTTTATTGGAAATTATACTGTTTATATGAGAATGGAAATGTGCCAAATCAAGCAAAATAGAAATTTAGGTTGCGGGATCTAACTTATTTGCTATGTTTACATGATAGAAATTCTTTTATGGATGTTAGGGAAATTGGGTCAAGTATGTGAATTTAATTCAAATGCATATTTTAGCTCTTTGAGGCACGACAGGATTAAAAATAACCAACTTTTTAAAGCACAGTACTGCATTTTGAGGATTTTTTAGAACCACACCAAAACAGTGCAATAGCTACATACACAATAAAATTTCTGTGCCACATGGATATATTTTATTTTTTAAAATCTTATATTTAAATGTTCATGTTTCCCTTGCACCAAATAAATTTAAATCTAATCAACCTATGCCCCTAAAGTGTAAAGAAGCACATGTTATCCAAGAGATTTCAATCCTTTTTGGGACGTTTTAATTTTTGAAATTGTAAATTTTTTTTTTTAATGTCAAGCTAACAATGAATTTAAATTTAAAATTAGAAAAAATTTGTGAAATTTTTTTCTATCATATTACAGAATTGAAAACAATGTTGGTTGTCAAAACATTAAAATAAATTATTGAATCATAAAATAACAATTGATGAAATTAATAGTCAATTTGTTTTCCTTTCATTTATTTTCAAGTATTGCATACAAAGCAATATAATAGACCTTTAAACTAATGAGCTTAAAGGACAGACAATAAATAAAAAGTTTTGCTAATTTTGCACCTGCAAGATTTTTGTACAGAACTTTCACAAATTCTTTTTTCAGAACTTTTGAGCAATAGTATCTTCATGAATGATGAATGTCATAGAAACCATTTATATTTCAACTTGTTCATTTTGAATAAATGCATTTAAATTCCAAATTTAAAATTAGTAAATTATTACATTGCTATTAAAATTTATTATATTCCTTTTTAAATATAGAGAGATGTCTATTAAACTAGGTAGTAAAACATATTTAAAATGCAAAATGTCAACATGATAGATTAATTGATAAACAAATCCAAAGAATTAGTTTTACTTAAAGGATCGCTTGGATACACTTCGAATCGAGCAAAATTGAAATGCTTAAATCCTTTCAAGGCGAAGTCAAAAACTCAACGACTAATTGAAGACTTCATGCTACAAAATTATTTATATTAACGTATGAGACATTTCTCACAAAATCTACTTTTGTTTTTTACGATCACTGTATGGAAACACTGAAATCTCGGTATTTCCCGATTTATATAAATGTAAACAAGCTTTTTCTAAGCTGTATTATCACTGTTAAAAAATAAAATAAGATAAAATAGAACTTTAAAAGTAATACATCACTATTTTGCAGAAAATATGCAGAGTATTTGGTTAGCAACAAAGCTCTCCACGAGTAATTTGAATAGACAAATCGCAATGTTTTGCCTTGAAAGTCTAGCACGTGCTAGACTTTTAAGGGTTACTGTATTAATGAGAGTGGCTCGCAAGCTCACTTGTAAAAGAAGCCAAGGTCATCACTCCAGTGTTTTTTTAGCTCAGTGCTCAATAGTCACTGAAATATACCACCTCCTTTCAGGTATTAAAAAAGGTACAAAAATTAAAGAGCAAGGGCAGATTTACAAGAAAACTATCATGAATCAGATATATTGAAGGAGAAAATGAATATCCAAAAGTATATTTTCTAGTGCCTAATAGTTAGTGCATGGTAAGGTATATTCATTTAAAATATGCAGTTGAAGAGTTAAACATCTGCTGGCAGAACTCAATAAGGATCTCTACCCAATCATGAGAATATTTAAAAGATAAAAAGGTGGAATTTCCAAACTTTTTCTTTGACTTTTAGGTACAACACAGAGTCTATTAATTTAGAATGGAGTAACTAGGACATCATGAGAGTATGTAACATATTAAAATATTCATTATGCCATAAAATATTCATTTTGTGTAAAAATTTAACATTGCAGATCACTTTGCCTAATAAAAAATTTCAAACATTTATACGAATTGTACAGGAATGAAATTAGACTTACTCGCTGGTGATATTGTATATCAAAAAGGCAGCTTTGAATGTATACCTAAATATCTATGAATATATAAAAAATTTCATTAGGCAAGTCAATTAAAAAATACATTAGGATGTAAGTAAAAAAAAAGATGCAAATATACCACTGACTGGTTTAAAATGTTAGTTAAAAAATTAATTACAATATTAATCGTACAACAAATATAATATTAAAAACTCCAATAGAATAAAAATTAATTTTTCTTAAAGCATATACCATTTTGTTATACATAATTAGAAAATAAATTATAGTTATAAATACATATCTTACTCGTTCATATTTATGTGCCAGTAGAAGGAACTGTCTGTCTGGTGATAAAGAAAATTGCGATATACTATACTGCCTCTGGAAGAAAAGTATAAGGTATTCAAAATTTTAATTAGCTCATAAAAAACAATAAGAAACATGTTTGATTTGATTTGATGTAGATAACATGCTTGAATTAAATATTATCACACACATATTTTAAAATACAGAAAAATTAACATATATTTTCTATGCACATTAACTATTTTTTTAAACAATATTTGTTATATTGGATTGCTTTAAAACTATATTATGGAAATAAATCAGAGCAATAAATTTACTATGAACAGTTACAATAATAAACTTGAAGCAAATCTATTCTATTGAGCATAGTTACCCAAAATCTACTAGTATATTTACTAGCTCTTTTAAGCAATTTCTGTAAGTCGAAAGAAAAAACTAAAGCATTTTACAATGGAAAAAAATACATATCATTTAAATTTGTTAAAAAAATTATTCATTAGCAATACTTGCGAAGAATATTAATTGGGGCTTTTAGTTTTTAACTAAGAGGAATAAAATTTTTGACCTATATACAAATACTAATGTGCTTTGTGTATAAAAAATAAATCTTATAATTAACTGACTACAACAGAACTGTGTCTGTATCTATAATAAGTAAGAAAATTTACTTATCATTAAGTTAAATTCAATAAATATGTTAAACAAATAAAATATAATGCAGCACAAATACTATAAGTGTTATTCAAATTATTTGCAAAGAAATTATCATGTACAAAATAACTTGTTTACAATTTTTTAAACACCTAAAAGAAGAGAATTATTAGATACTTTAATTAAAGTATATACAGGGTTCGAATGATTGTTGCGTTTATAGTTTTAAAAGTAAAATCATAATACATACCAGTAATTTAAACTGAAACATTAAATAATATCAAGGTTATTAAATGAAGTACAAAATAGTATGAAGATTTTGAAAGAAATGTATGTCTTGTTTATATTTAATGTAAGTGTTTAATTTGTATAAATTAAATGAATTAGAATTGTTATATAGTAACTCATTTTTCAAATTTTATATTATCAACAAGTTCACACACAATGTTCCTTTTAGTTAAAAAAAAGTTAACATCCATTAAAGTTTAATTTTGAAAGAACTAAACTAAGAATATTTAATGATAATTTTAAGAGCCTTGTTGATTGCAGTGTAATTTCTCTTTATTTTGCAAAGAATTGATATTTGAAACAATAACTGGGTTCAAAAAATAAAAAAAATTATATACAAAATAAATTTTAAATTCACTGTGCTGAAAACATATTCTTATCAATCAAAAATACCAATATAAGTGTTTAAAAAATCAAATATAATTTTTAAATGAATCTAGACTTACAAATGTTGTGTTGGACATGAGAATTTGTTCGGTATTGTTTGTAGCATCATAGATTCCAATAGCACCATAGGTATCTTGGAAAACAAACTCATGATCTGAAGAAAAAATATAATATCAGGTTATTTTCCTCCATAACTTCATGTAAATACAAATGAAATAAAGTGCTCCCAAGCTCAAAGCTTAAGAGGATATTTAAAACACTATCACATATTATCAATAGTATGAATTTTAATTAATTTCCAAATATAAGATAAAAACTTAAAACATGCTACTGCTAAGCAGAAACAGATTAAATTTTTCAACTATAATTTAAAGATAAAAGTTTTCTATTGGGGTTTACAAAATTATAAGTAAAAACAATTAATAATAATACATAATAGCTACCCGAGATCCAAGACCCATTATATCTTCTATAGCTAAAGTGACCTTTAACTACTTCTTCTAATGTAATTCTACTTTTATTTACATTAAGACCTTTGTCACCTGAAATACAAATTAGAAATAAATAGTGAATCAGTAAAAATAAAATCAGGTTATATTTAATCCTAAAACTTTTTGGGCTATATATTTAGACTTGATTGTGAGTTCTTTAATTCCAAAACCGAAATTAAAACCAAGGTTGACATCATAATGCAAGGGGAAAGAGGCTCAGAGCAATCAAGTCATTGAAGCTTCTTGAAGTTCATTATAATAAAATGTAATAAAAATATAATAATACAACACAACTTTTCTCATTAATCATACACAAAACACACATATAAGGTAAGACGTCTATATAGTACATTTTTGTAACATATTAAGAATACTAAAATATTGTAAAAATTATGAAAAATATAGTTGTATAAACATAAGGCATTTTTTATGGAATTCTTGACTTTTAACTTTCAAATACTGGAGAATGTTTTGTAAGTAATTAACAGCTTTTAAAATACTAAATATAATAGCTAAATAATAAAATATTAACAAACTGTTTTAATGTATTAAATATGGTTCTTACTTGTACTGCTACCTAGACAGTGATAGAAATGAAACTAATTATAATTTGTAGAAAAATAATGTACACTTATTGTCTCAAAAATACACTTCTTCCTTTTCAAATATAGAAATCTGAAGTGAAAGGATTCTTCAAAACATACCTCAAGATAAAATAAGAATAATAGAGGACTATAACTATAATAATTCCTAGATGTAACCCAGCTGCAAAGATTTTGAAATAATATAAAGCCTTTTAACCCTTTTGGTACATTTGACAGCTGAGACTTGTCATGTACTTGTTTTGCTTGTTAATAATGACGAATCTAATTAGTCATTCAAACTAGGTTGATTGGATGGATTTTAATGTCACAAGAGCCACGATTGGTTAAGCCAAACATCGGTTGGTTTACCTATTCCTTAAGAAAATAATTTGTTTAGTTGTGTTCCTTTAAAGTCATTCAGACTAGGATAAAATCATATCGCTCTAATAAATGAATTTTCAAGCAATCTATTGCCTTTATATACTATTCCTTGTATCAGCAAATTAAATCCGTTTGAAACGCAGCCCACCCGATGACTGTGTAGTTAACGCTTTGGTCACGCGTGTCAGAGGTATCTGGTTCGAATCCCGCCTTAGGCATAGATGTTTGTTGTGGTTCCGAATCTATGTTAAGCTGTAGGTTCCTATGTGATTGTTCTTTATTGTGCATAAAAATAGATCTTTGAGTGTGCAAACCAACCGTTCAAAACGCAAGAATTTCCCAAATAAATCTCTACCCAAGGGGTTAAAAAGACAAGAAGATGAAGGAAAAAAAAAAAAAAAAAAAAAAACCACATGAAAGGCATGCCACAGTTTTCGAGTAGTCAAATTTTTAAATTCAAGCAATAATTAGTAATTTCAGAACTAAACATTTGATTGTAATCTTTATTAATTTTTAAAGACCAACTTCATTATTATAGCCCATTTTCCAGCAAGCAATTAAGGAAATAATATATTAAAATTCATTGAAAAATTATCCATTAATTTTCATTTTTGATGAACTAATTTGCTTACTTTCATGTTAAAATTATGAAAATAGAACAGTTCTGGAGTAAATTGACTGAAACTAAATGTTTCGGGGCAGTTTGGTATATGAATTAGGAATTGGAGCTGAGACAATATCTGTGCGAGTATTTATAATAACCTATGAAATGCATATTAATAGAAAGAAGATTTATTTTTCAAACAAAATTAAACCAATCCAAACAAAATCCAAATATGACTAAGCTGATATTGAAAGAATATGTTTAGAACTGAAGCGAATATTGATTAATTATAAATATTATTTTTTTTAAAGAATTCTCAAAATTTAAAAGTCTAAAAAACAAATGTGTCATGTAGTTCTCAAGAAAAACAACACAATTGCATAAAACTTAAGTTCTATAAAATTGTTAACTCATTAGAATTAACCAAACAATAAATAAATATTTCAAACCTTGAAAAATTTAGTCATGCTATATAATGAAGCTTTGAGGGAAGCAAAATTAACCTTGCACTACTGTCTATCGTTAAGTCATGATAACTTTTTTCCTTCTACTTTTGACAGAGAAAATGCTTACTGCATTGTTATTACATAATATACATAAATTTCTTACATTGTATTAAGCAATATATCTTAAATATTTCTTAAAGATTTATAAACTACAGTATACAATAAATAAGTACAAGTGGCTTATTTCATATCAAATCAACTAATGCATCAAATCTTGAGGAAATTCAATTCCTATATTTTTAATTATAATTTTGCTACAAGAGGATTAAAAAATGTTTAAAAAATATTTCATTTTTCAAAAACCTATTCTGGTGTCAGCAGAAAATACAGCACATAAATTCTATTTAGAAATAAAATTTGCTCTCATTTGGCTAAATGTTAAAATTTGGTACTCTTCCGTTAACTGAGTACCAGATAAAAACCACCAAATTGCAAACCTAACTCATCCAAACTAACAACCTTTAGAACATTAACAATTGCTATAACAAACCCTTATAGGGTTGCTATAGCAACTAAACCGTAAACATTTAGGTTTGGTGATGAAGAATATCTAAAATTTCAAAGCAGCTAAAAAAGTTATCAGAATATATCCTACCTGGTGTAAGTAATACAATAGCTCCAACAATAATAGCACACACTATCACTATGACTAAAAGTGCTATTCCGATACCCCGCCAGTTTTTCTGATCTGGACCTGCAGCAGCAAGCTCCTGAAAATAGAGAAAAAACAGTTATTGCAAAATAAGAAAATATAAAAAATGTCGAGAATTATTGTTTATACAGTATGTATAGTATATATTTCATGTGAGTTATAATTAAATTACTGCTATTTATGTATTTATAACTTGTTCAAGAAGATATACAGATCTAACCAAAGAATGGTTTAAACATTTGTATACGTGAACAAAAGTTTTTGAATTGGAAAGTTTGAATTTTTCTAATTAGGGCTTAGTAAATTAATCAAAAGCAGTATAGAAAATATTTATGAAAAAACAAAATACTCTTCATACTTTATACTGTTTAGTGCTTAACAGGTAAATTCTAATCAAAGCCATGCTTTTTGAAAAACTTCTTTTGTTGAATAGGTTATATATACTAATTTTATTATAAGAAGTAAACTAAAATTAAAATTACTCAATAAATTAACTAAATAACCAACCACAAATGTGAAAAATCATACTATACACATATATATATATGAATATCTTATTTCTGAATGTTGTTACATTTAATAGCAGTTTAATGTATTGATAATAATAATTTAGTGAATGATAAAAAGTACACAATTTAATGTGGGAAACCCAATATTTGCAAAAAAATAAATAATAATAATAATAATAAGTTGACATTTCTCCTCAAGATCATTAAATAAGTTATTATGAAAGTCTTTAAAACTAATTTAATTTGATTTCAAAGAAAAACGAGTAACATATAATTCATTACCAAGACTGAGTAGAAAAGGTTACAGACGAAATAGTTTAAAGTTACTATACCTTTCAAGACAGTTTTAGTAAAATAAATTAATCACTAACAATAAATACTTTTAAAAATAAAGTTGGCAATTCGAAATTCATTTTTGCACGAATATTTTTAGATTTAAGTAAAGCTTTTCAAATACCCTTGTTAGAAACAGATAATGAAGATTGATATTTGACAAAATCAAATGTTCAACAAACTGACTCATATTCGATGAATTTTATTTTTATTAGATTATTCAAAACCATTCCAGATAAGAGTGGATTTTTGATCATGTAAACAAGAATATTTTTAAAAAATCAAAAGGAAATTAATTTAAAACAGTTAACACGATACTGACTGGAAATAACAATTGCTAATATGTATGGGATACAATCAGTCACTTAAAAATAAACAAGACATCATTTACTTACAGTCAATTCATTGATACATTAACGAGCTATGAATGCGATTAAATAACCAATAACAAAACCAACTTCATAAGTGATATCTTTGCCAAGTATAACTGTTTGACAAGTAAACCATCCCATGTTATGATTAGAAATAAATGCCCAGAAAACATCCGGCAAAAAATTTCAGTCCAAATAAACATTCCCCAAATCCAGCAAACATCAAACACGTTATCAGGAAATAAAACACTAAAATGAAAACAAATCCTTTTTGATCCAGACCTCCACATCAGAGATCCCGCGATCATGTAAACAACCATTCCGTACCAGGGAGTCCTGCTGCGGCACCACATTATTCTGCGACTGTGTGTCCCCTCTCTGGTCAACCTTGTTGGCCGTCATTTTTATGCTCTGGATGATGATATACCTTTCGAGGGAAGAGAGCGATATTTCTCTCCTTTGAGAGCTGATTTACATGTTAAAGGGAATGTAGAAATGGACGTTTCGTTTCGCGTTGACAGTTCTTTTTTAACGAACCCAACTCAATAACAAAACAAATCGCGAATCGCGCGGTTCTTCGGAGGAGGGAATCAACAAATATGGAACTGATTGGAAACCCTAAATTGTTGCCAAAAGTCGCCAAGCCGCATCAGCAGAACTGAAAACCTGCGTGGTTTCGTTTTAGGCGGCCGATTAGGAAGGAGAAATGGAGCAAAATATATACCTTGAACAGTTAATCTATTTAAAAAAAAAAAAAAAAAAAAAAAAAAAAAAAAAAAAAAAAAAAAACACATATTGGTGGAAGCAATTTGAAAATTTTATTTCTAATACTTCTACTAAATTCTTTGAAATTAAAGTCCATTCGAAAGCAAATTTGATTCTTAAAACACGCCTTTTTTTTCAATACACACACATCGATCGCTGATCGTCAATTCCTAATGTGGAGAAAAACCCTTAAGTTTGAAAAGTTCGAAATTTGAAAGCTTTAAATCAGTTAATGATGGTCATCAAAAAAGTAATTGGTGGCAATGTTGGAAAAGTTAACTAAAAGAAGATAAGAAATAAGATATCGAGAATCATGAATGGTTTAAAACAAATGTAGTCAAGGGATTGTTTTGGGGTTTTATCCATAAACCATATTGAAAAAACTTATTGTTATTTATTTCAAAGGGACTACGAGAAGTGTTCTTGAAGGAATACATACGAATATTTAAAAAATAAATGAATATGCCGTCTTCTAAGTTTCACCTCACACGAGCCTCTTTCCTGCTTTATAGGCCATCAGCAATAACTAAGCTTTATGACTAGAGTTCAACTTCCCACAAAGGAGGTCTTGCGATGTTTTTGTATAATTCAACTCTAATTAAAAATGTTGTCGGCTTAATTCGAGTTCTCGATGAGCGCATTCGTTTCTGTTGGATTTTAAAAATAGAGAAATAATTGAGTAATTCATTTTTCTAGAATTTCAAATAATATATATATTTTTTTTACTTATTACTTTAATGTAAATAAAATGTTAAAATTATTTTTATGAATTATCTTACCTTTGGTCACAAGACAATAGAATAAGTTCGATTTAAAAAGAATTTTAAAAATAAGAGGTAGAATTTATAAACATTTGAGTTTCTGGGGGAAACAACATTCCGTCACACAGTTAAAAAAAATCTATTCCTTCTTTTGTTGTGAATAATCCTATTTTTAAATTCCTAACATCACAGAACTTATAGTTAATTACGGTGGCACTGAATATAACCGAGAAGCTTCGATTACAAGACTTGTGCTGGAAATTTATTATATAAGTTTGTCGAATGGTAATATTTTAGAATTACAACTGAATGAAGTCCTAGAATAAAGATATAAATCAAATATGCTGCATGAATACTCACGATTTAAAATACGAATCACATAACAGCGGAGACGAAAAATTTTCATGCTTGACGAAGCAACTAAAAAGCTTTAAAATATAAAAGGAAATCGGAATTTAAGAATTGAATTTGATACAATTAGTTGTTTAATCTATTTAAATTTGTAGCGTATCATCCACTCATCCACACATAAAAACCAATTAAATTCTTAAAAAAAAAAAAAAAAAAAAAAAATATATATATATATATATATATATATATATATATATATATATATATATATATATATATATATATATATATATATATATATATATATATATATATATATATATATATATATATATATATATATATATATATATATATATATATATATATATATATATATAAATAAATAAAACCGCCACATTATTAAGGAATTAATGATCTCTTTATTCAAGTAATAGGCATGAACGGAAAACTCATTTATAGAGCTGGGGAGTTTTAATTAATCATTATATTAAGAGTAAACATTTAAAAGTTTTATTCAAAATCTGACAGCCTTTCAAATTATATTTGCTTTAAGAAATGCTTCATACTATATTCAGTCTACCTAGGCATTCTGGATTTTAAAGAAGGCTTTAGTGAAATGTTTTCTATAAAGTATTGCCAATTGAGGGATTTAAATTATATAATTGAATAGGCTAAGTGGGTAAAAGAATAAGTGGTATTTTTTTTTTTTTTTTTTTAAATCCAAATTTTTACAATGGTTGAAAAGAAAAGGATTTTTATCAGGCTAACTTGTGACACCTAATTTAATGTCTCCCTAAAATGTTACAGGATCGATATTTTGACTTATGAAAGAGGTATGTTATATACAAAAATAAAGACTTTAAGAGTTAATATATTTTTGATTCAATCCCTTGCATCCACTTAGCCCTGTAATCATACTTGAAATAATAAATACCCATAAAAGAAAAAAAACCTCCACAAAAACAATTACTAATGCTGTACTTCAAAATTAAACGAGTCTAAGTCTAAATTTGATTATTTTTAGTTTACTGCAGATCATGCACTAAAAATTGGCTTTCCATAGATCTTAAAATCGTAACTCACTAAAATAATTATAAAACATTTAGTGAGAAATGTTGTAAAGCGTAATACAGAGAGTCCAATGGAAGTATGATTCCCTTTTTTTTTACTTTCCTGTAAAGGTGTCGAATTGTGTTAAATACGAAATCAAAAATTTATTTTTAAAAAGATATTTTAAAAACTAACAAATAAGTAATTTGAAAAAATCGATTAAATTGCAATAGTATTCTTCAGTTTCTTTACTCTATGTATTGTATGGATCTTATGCAAGATGTTGTTTTAAGAGTGGTTTCATTGTTTGGTAACAGTCATGACCTTTAAAAACAAATTACAATTTTCCCATTCCATTAGCCGATTACAATGCATATTTTATTTTTCGGCTATAATAGCAGTTGACTATGATGTCGCCATGCAAAAGTTTTTTGTTCGTGCATTTTCGATTCCAATTAATTTGATTCCATTCAATATACATTGCTCCATCGATTTGGATCGTGAATTTTCTACTTTCCAAGAAAATCTTCCACGGGTATAAAAACAAAAACTAAAGTCTCTAATAAATTGCAATTTTTTTACATTTTTACATTTCACTAAATCTTACCATTTTACATGTTACAACTGAAACCTTGAAATTGATTACTGACATAAAACAGGTGGATTTTGACTTGTTTGTTTGAACATAAGGTTATGAACACAATATTTCGATATAAAGTTTCAAAAAAGTAAGTCTCTTCTTCTTCTTCTTCTTTTTTTTTAATTTTTTAATTTTTTTTTTTTTTTAAATTTTTTTTTTATTTTTTTGTAAAAGTCACATCTTTGCAGGCGCGGAGCTAGGGGGAAGGATATGGGGATATATCTTCTCCCGAAATTTTTCTTTTCACTATTAGAGCGCCAAAATTAAAGGATTTTATTGTTTAAAATGGTTAAATTATTTAAAATATTTTTTAATTTTTAAACATGAGTAGAAGAAATATCGGCTTTTTTGATTGCCAAATGCATATGGCATTAGTAATAAAAATGATACCAAGATTTTCTGACATATAATTCCATATCCCCTCCAGAAAAAAATGTTAGGCTACACCTCTGCATCTTCGAACAAGATAATACATTAGTAAATGGCCATTTAATCGCATATTTTGCACTATTTTACCAAAGAATTTTCACGAAGATATTTAATTTGGATTTTCTAAGTGGATGTTGTTGCAGGTAAAAAGTTTTACTAACGATTAATTTATAAAATAAAGAATTAGTATATTACCATCTTTTGGCAATGCGAGCGAAATTATAATATATTCAAAGGCAATAAAAGACGTTTTTTAAAAAATCGTATAATTTTTCTGTCTTCACTAAAAAGATTATTTTAAACCTCTTAAAGTTAAAACTAGAACTAGCCATTCATTTATTATCTTTTATTGAAATGAAGTACAATGAGAAACTACCAGCAAAAAGTTTTTTGTGAAATAAGATTCTACGAAATAGTTTTTAAAGTGTACTTTAGCTATTACATATAATTTAAAAATTAGGAAAACAGTATATATATAGTCAAAGAATATTAAGAATGCAGCAAATACAGAGTGTCGCAAAGTGAATCCTGATTTTTAAAAATGAGCATATCAAAAATCATGAAGTACATGAGATTACATGAAATTGAAATTATTTGTATATTTATGAGAAAGTTAATGAAGTTCAAAAACCAGTATGAATTTGATTGACTTTCCAATAAATGTATAATTAGTATAAATTCTCTGGGAGTAGTGGTTTTCATGATATTTAATTGAAAAAAAAAAAAAAAAAAAAAAAAAATCGGAAATCACTTTTGCGGACACCCGTGTTTAAGCACTTACTCACTTGAACTTCAAATACTCTGTTCACCATATCTGTAAAACAACAATTCCGCAAAATTCACCATCAAATTTCTACAGCATATCAAATTCTTTCTTATAAGCTATTTCATTATTATTTTATTTTAAATTGAACTAAAAATGAACTTTGAGTTTCAAAGAAAACTAAGCAAATTGTTTTTACTTACGCAGCGTCAAAGATTACTAACTTTTACAGCTTATTTCCGTGCCAATTAAAAAAAAAAAAGAAAAAGATAAATAATTGATACGTTGCCATCTAAACAAACAGTTTAGTGTTTCGGTAGATCTAACGATAAGAATGTTTTACGACGAAACGTCCATCGATTTATCGTTTTCGTCCTTCCGTGACAGGCGATCTGTGCCGTACCAGGTGAAGTTCTATAATGGTATAGGTAAATGAGCACGCAATGAAGCCAATAATAAATGCATGATTGGAAGGTCGAATGAAAAAAGAGATAAGGCGCCAAACTTGGCGAACTGCTGTAGGATGAAGCAGAGGAGAAAGCGGAGATGGATGGTTCACTGCCCCACAAAACAGCATCATTTAGTTGTCATTGAAGAGTCGGTTTCGAAGAAAGTTCAACAAGTAAAACGTCGGAGTAATTTTATTGTTTGCAAGATTTTATAGAATTGTCTTTTTGGAGGATAGAAAGGTTTTGGTGGTTAAAAAGAATATATAAAATAAAAATTAAAAAAAAATGTATTTTTTTCTTAATTATTTTATTTTTTTTGAAGTACGTTTTCAACTCCTCAATTCAAATTAAATATCGTCCAAACATGCACATTTGGAGTAAATTTTTAAAAATAAAATAAACTGTGCAGATATAAAGATTTTGCTGTCAATTTTTGCTACTATAGAATATATTAATGATTTACAGAGGCAGTTGATTCTTTTTACGCCTTAAAGTAATAAGGCTAATAAACGCACTTTTAACAATCAAACTGTCTGGGACATTTTACGCAATTGTGTTAAACAATTAAAAAAATAACAAGTTTAAAATGATGTTTAAATTTAAAAAAATAAAATAAATCAGAAAGTAATAACTATGGTATATGTGAAGAGAAATCTTTACAAAAAATATTTTAAGCCAAAAATTACGATAACCTTTATATTTCTTATTAGTTTAATTTCTTATTATAATATTAAATGGCTACCAGTAAATCATTAAAATTTAGTATATTATAAAATTGCCTTTCAGAGATACATTTTTTAGTTTAATAGTTAGAAAATAAAAATTTTACCTCTTACTTTTTATACCATTGCACACGCCTCACAAGGAAACTCGATCAAACATTGTTCGATGTATCTTTTTTAAGGTCATCAGGGAAACCAAGAGCATTGGTTTGGTTCAACAACATCAAGGAAACAGATGTAAGTATTAAGGAAAAGTGTCTCGTTTCAATGAATATATTCGCGTGTAATTTCTGAATTAGAGAGATTACTAAATTTAAACATTTTATTAAAGTTTCTAAAACATAAATTTTTTTCATTCTATTATGCTAAACTTATAGTTTCTTTCTCGGTTCAAATTGGTTTTATAATTACATCGAAAATAGAATTTAAGTTTAAAACTATGTTCTTTAGTTTAAATCTAGAAAGTTTATTTTCAAATTTCATTTCATGCTTCGTAACAAGACAAATTAAAATTTTTATATTTAGTTTTTTAAATTAATGCATATGATTTCACAGTCCCTAATCAGAACTATAAGTACATTTATCTGTCAATTAACACGACATCTAAGGTGACAGGGAAATGCTTAAAATATGGGCTCTTGTGTTGATGTCTTTTTTATAGTTTAAAATCCAATTCATATTGGAAATGATAAAATTCTCAGCTAATAGTTTGAGATTTGAGATAGAGTTTCCGTTTGGGCACCAATATCAGTTTTCAATTGAGTGCATATGTCGGAGATTATGACAGGTAGGTTCGCATCGATTGTCGGCTGCCTGATGGGAGATTTCTATGGTTTCTCCTATTCGAGATTCAAATGTGGGGTCGTTTCCCATTAAAAAAAAAAAAAAAAAAAACTATCGAAAAGATATCCAATTTTTCACTTTTCACTTGGACCACTCCAGTAGACCAGATAAAATTATAACGGTGCTTCTTCATAGTGTAAAAATCCTAGTATAGCTTTCGCAACAGAAAATAATCTCTACAATAAACCAAACAATAAAAATTTTGAACATCAAAAAGTTATTTGAAATAATATTTTAAAAATATTTCTTTTCTATGCAAACGTCTTAAATGTGATCATTCGGCTTTGTGGTCACACTTTAGAAAGAGCAGAATTTTAATAGAAAATATATGCCTTTTAGAGGAAGATTTTTTACCTTCAATTACCCATATATATACTTAGGGTAAAGTATAGTATTCAGTCAAAAAAAAAATTTTTTTTTTTTTTTTTTTTTTTTTTTTTGCAATTCTTCACGTTTTGGAATATTCTGATTTCAAAAAAGTAATTTAGAAAAAATGTCTGTCCTGTGTGTATGTGGTCAGCATAACTCCCGAACAAATTGGTCTACGATGTTCAAATTTGGTGTACAGATTGGTGATGGCCCAATTAAGGTTTTAGACAAAATCACGCAGACGCATAAGGTAGCTGCAATTGAAAAAAAATCATGTTTTTCAGTAATTGCTAAAAAAAATAGCTCTAACGATTTTGTTTAAAATAGCTGTGGTAATGCCTCTGAAGGTGCGTCTCATAAAAAAATGCGATAAAATCGTAAAAAGTTAAAAAACGAGTGCCTTTAACACAAAGCTCTCTGCCTTTGAGCATCGCACACCAACGATTGATTTTTTCCACGTTTCACGCACAAGTAAGGACAATGTAATGTCTATCGAATAAAACCACCAAATCTGCTATTTTGGCGTGTGTGTTCTTTTTTTCTTCTTTTTTCTTTCTTTTTTGCTCATGTAAAAATTATTGCCAAAAATATCGACAAGCGCGATAATTAACTTAAATCTTACTGCAATGTCCAATATTATTATAGTGTAATTGAAAGTTGTGGGATGTTCCACACCTCTAGTTTCATTCAATATCAATCAAAGATGCAGCATTAGAATTTAGTAAAAAAAGCAGTTCCCTTTTTTTACCAAGAAATCAACTAGTATTGAATACGAAATTTAATTGATCCACAGGAAAAATATCAGTGAACTGTTTTTAATCGGATGTTTAGGAATTATGTATTAGCTTATTCTAAATATGGTACAAATTTATTTATTATAAGAAAAAACGCTAGCCCAAAACTTGATAAATCAAGGACCGTAGAAAAACTACCAGCCTTTATTATGGCTAGTTCGTCCATTAGAGTTTGTGGTTTTAGTACATTACTTAGTATAACGAATATCTAGAAATCCTGATTATTAAAACATTGATTGTGAAACGTTAAAATTAAATAATACAGTATTTTATTTTGTTTTAAAATAGTAGATAGTATTTTAAACCTATAAACAATTAGTAGTTTTTACATTAGATATGCAAGTTAAGAGGTATTTAAAAATTCAATTCACATTAAATTACCTTTAATGTCATTAATTAAAAGTTATTTCAATGTTCTTAGAAAGCCAAAATACAAACAATTGCTTAATCAACTGTGCTATTAAAATTTTGAAATATTTAGTATGTGAAATTAGCTGCATCGTTACCAATGGTAAAACATTTTTAACTTAGGATCAGACACAAATTTTGTTTTTATAGTTTGAATTAAATTTCAAGAAATATTGAATTAAATAAACAAGATTTCGTACGAATTGTTCTAAAAAAAAAAACCCATTGCTTAGTAATTGATGTATTTATACGATTAGGATTGCTTTTGTTTTTCAATTCAAGAACGAACACACACACAGACACACACACACACACACACACACACACACACAAATGGGGATCAGGGTATGAAACAAGATATTAGTAACTTTTGCACTATTTTCCTGTTAAACAACTTCAAAATATTCAAAGAAATATGTAATATCAACTTACTTCATAATTTCGAGTGCCCCATATAGCCATATCGATATTCCACAACACAATACGACACCACCGGCAAACGAAAGAAACTGGCTCTTAAAAGTTATTCCAACGTCCGAATGAGTGGTTTTGAATACATCGTGGGCGACATGGTCCAAATCAGATAGTGGTACAGATGAAAGATAAAAATAAGTTTCTCTATCGGAACGCACTGCTTCTTAGTCACTCAAGCGAAAAGAGTTAAATCACTGGGTTTCTAACAGAAAACTACACGCAGCAAAGCAATGGGGGAACACTTGTCTCTTAAGAGACACTGTCTACGCTTGCCGGAGAGAAAATTTGCACAACACAATACACTATTTGCGGTATAGTGAAAATTAAGTTTTCGTCTTTTCAAGTAGTAGAGAAAAGTTTTGGCGAGATATCCTATTGGCTCACTGAGGTCATAATTTGTGTGTGAAACGACAGATGGCAAGAGGAAAGTAAAAAGTTTTTAATCAACCATAACAATATAATAGAATTTTGGAAGAGTTTTGTGATTGCAGGGAAATGTAGTGGCATGTTAGCGAAGGAGTGGGTATTGAAAGAAGGTTTGGATAGAATAATAGCGAAATGCTCAGTGAAAATTCTCGAATATGTGTCTAAGTATATATAATCGCGTGTTTTTATAGTCCCCGTGTCAGAAGAAAATAAAGACATGAACATTTTTCTACTCGAAACGATTAACTTGACAGGTAATTTCATCAACATAAATTTCTTTAGATATTTTCAAATAATCGAGAGAATTTTTATAGAAGAAAGTTTCGAAAATTCCGATTGTTTAGAGAGTGTATCATGATTGATTTACACAAGTTTTAATTATGTTTCTATTTAATATCCAATTTTAAATTCAAACCTAGGGAAATGTAAATCTTCAATAATCTGTCAATTTGTTTGTAAGACAAGAAGAGTTGTATTGATAACAAGGAAAGGAAGAGCTCGTGACTTTGTGTATTCAGGCGCGTTAACTGTTAAAAAGATATGTTGAACGCATCAAACAAAATTAAATAGCTGTTTAATATTTTTAAAGTGAAAGCATCGTATTACAAAGTGTAAAAGATTCTTCTATCAAGGTTACCATTTTAATTCAAGGTTGAGGTATCGTTTATTTGGAAGAAGTCATGATTCAAATTTTTTTTTATTTTTTGCTTTAGAAATGTCTCCAATCATACATATCTTTTTGGGAGACGGTACTTTAATTTTGGATCAAATCAGGGTCAAATTAGGGGTTTGATTACAAAAACAACATAATTTAATGGGAATGTTCAGCCTTTAATGTCCTTTTCTGTAAATTGGTACCTAAAAGATGGTGACAGTTTTCTTGAAGATAGAACAGTAGGGCCTATTTCTCAATTTAAGGCGTAACTATCACTATTCAGAAATTAGAGATGCATAAACATATTCGATAAATTTGAAATCGATAAATCCATCTTTAAATTTTCATGATATAAGCATACATCAGGAAATGAAAAGCACAAATTTCAATTTAAAATTTTTTTTTTTTTAATATTTCATTAACTTTGACAGTTATTTGTAATGTAAATGAGCAAATTTTTAATATAAAAGTAATTTTTTTAATTGTTTTAGGCAAATTCCTCAACCCAATGTAAATAATGCACTACGCACTATTAAAAAATTGTAAAATTCTCTAGATTTGGGGGTAAAACTAGAGCCCACAGCAAACGTACTTAAACTTATGGTACATTTATCAAATTGGGGCGCGGAAAGTTTTAAGTTCATGTCCAAAAAAGAAAAGCAAGAAAGAAAGGGGGGGGGGGGGGGCTGAGAACTTTATCCAAGACCAGTCTTGATAGTGGAAATAGTAATCGCTAAGGCTGTTACGAAAATTAACAGATGGACATGGAATGTTGTAAGAGCTAGTATGTTGGATTTTGCTTATACTTCAAACACAATTCTACTTTTATTACACCTTAAAAATATCTAGAAAGCATTGCAGATTTATTGTAACAGCTGGGTTCACTAGTACTAACACAGACATTTTGACGTAACTGGCTGTGCTCAGTTAATAGTGTGCGTATATAGAGTTGTAAAAATTTCTTCCAATTCGTGCTTTTTTACATCTGAAAAATCAAAAGTTGAGTGAATTACTTTAGACAAAATTTATGCTCTGCATTTCTCAAGATCGCAAAAACTCGACTTTTATCCACTCTTGCAGGATAATTCTCTTTACGTTTTATATGTGCGAACATTTTAAGAATGCTAATTTTGTCATTGTATGTGAAATGTTATAAATAAATGTAATTGGACACAAACTTCCAAAATCATCAAACTTTGCTTTGCTACATGGATTGAAAAAATTTATTACTTTAAAAACTTAAAACTTATGTCATTTGAAATCTATGTCAGTTTTTTCTAATTAAACCATTTTAACAGTTTTCATGAAATGTTCATATTAGTAATAAAGGTTTAATTATTCAAATATTTGGCAAGAATGATGGATGAAGATGCATTATTTAATTTCAGCTTATGAAAGAGTGACAATCTTCCAGCAGTATCCAGATAGAAGATATTTTAAATTTTGGAGCAAATAACCATTTCAATTTTGCTTTTTACGATATTTAAAACATGCGTTTATATGATTAATCGACATAATTTTAAATATTGCACGAAAAAATAGTTTTATTTGTTCAAGTTGCAAAAGTATGAATAGAAGATTTTCGCAAACACTTGAGATATTAAATTAAAAATCAGTTTCAAGTTTCTACAAAAATATTATATCGTTATAAATGTTAAGATATTTTTTTAAACGTATATTATGATGTAAAATATTGAATGGATCACAATATATATCCTCAAAAGAGCTTTGCTTTCCTAATGACAAGAAATAAAATTGCAGATTGTCTTTAAAAAATCTGTACACGCTAATGAATTTGATGAATAACCTTAATAATGAGGGAAAATGTATATTTTAGCATTTATTATTACCATCAAACTTCATTATTTTCGTCAAATTTATAGTAGCTTATTTCGAACACTAAGAATTAGTTTGTAAATATTTCTGATTTTGATGGATATTATATTCTGTATTGATTTGAACAAACAAACACCTTTCTGGTATATAATATGATATTCAGCATAGCGTAAAAAAAATACATGTAACCATACCGTATGAGCATTTAATTTTTACGCTTTTTTGTTCAAGTCACTCAATCTAGTGAAGTATTAAAACTCGCGACTCAACTTTGACACACTTCCTTTACATCCAATAATACCATATCCTTGACATACATGCATAAACACGATGACAATACATTATTTCACCATTATAATTGTCCTACCTTTGTGTTATCTTTAAAGAGGGTTTCAATCGTAAATTTATGACTTTATATGTGTTTAGATGTTTTACTATATTGTGTAAACATTTTCGTTTAACTAAAACTTTTGAATACACTTACAAATGTACAAATAAAAAATCAAATATATGTAAATTCTTTTTACAAAACCAGCTTTTGATAAATGAACTAAAATATTAAAAATAATTTTTTAACAAAAACATTAAAAATAATTTGTTCTCTTTAATTGCTTTTAAAAATTTAGTGAATTTATTTGTAAGTACCTAAAAATTAAAGTATGGGATATTAATATAAACGGTTTCAAAATAGTTGGAGATATAAAAGTTTTTCTTTTGTTTTCAGTCATTTACAGCAGTATATTTAACTTATATTGAAAATTAGTTGAAAAGAAGATATATATATATAACTTTTTAGTATAATATTTATTAAAAGATAAAATTTTCAAGAATTTTGTTAAACTTTATTTTAATTCTCAGAACCTTTTACAACTGAATTATTTTCATAGGTATTATTTTAAGAATGGGGGAAAAAAACACGTGTCAAATACATCTATTAGTTACAATGCTGCATAGATTAAAATAATGTATATTAAATTATGTTGTATATTTTCATACAAGACTTAGCTAATTGAGTAGTTTTTAATAGCTGAATGATGATTTCAAGACCAGATTAAAAATTAACTTTTTTAAACAATCACAAAAAAATGTGCAGAAATGGTTAAATAATGTTACTTTTCTAAAATGGTTTTTAAATATACATAATTTGCAGCTTAACGAGTTAGTAAATGATAAAAATTAATTTATTTTATGGAATTTAGTTTCACTCCTCATTTCAAAGTGAAGAGTAAGGGCATTTCATTTTGTATACCATTGTTAAATAACTGCATGTTGTAAAAAATGCATTCAAAAATAAAATAGTCTGGTTTTACTCTAAAGCAACGTATTTCATGTCCTTTCTGATGCCGAACTAGTTTTTATTTTTTAATTCAGATTAAAATGTTCTCCATTGAATGAATATTTATTTGAAATATAATAGTTTGAAACTTATTTACACTTGAAATAAAAGAAAAACCTACCAGTGAAATACTAGGTCGAATCCAAATTAGGGGGAAAAAAATGAAGTAGAAAAATGATAAGTTTTTCTTGTGTTTATTTGTTACTAGTTTCCCTGGGCTAAATAATAACGGGTTCCAGGTATATGACTTGTGAGGTTTATTTCAAGTGTAATACGACGAATTATGGTGTCAACGTACTGAAATAGGAGCGGTAACTGTGTGTAAAAAGTGTTCGCACGCTTCGAGAAAAGTAGGAAATTTATTTAGTGGTTTGGAAACCTATAATAAAGAACTTATTTTACATAGTACATAAACACGAAGTGTTTAAAATTTGTTTTTATTATTTAGAAAATTAATTTAGATTTTTTTTTTTCGTAAATTGAACTACAACTTTGTGAAATAAGAACTATTTTGTGCCTTGCTAAAATAAGAAAATTAAAAATCTTTGAAAATTCAAAGTTTGTAAAAAATTTATGCAATTTCACATCAAAACGTTTTCACAGTATGCAGGCACCATAGTTTGTTTACTGCTACAAAATATAACTCTTTGCACCAAATAATATTGACAATCTCATAACACATTTTTCGATAAAACAGTATCTTTGTGTATCAAAATTAATTACAAAAACTCGCTGTTAAAAAAATCCTCACCTTTCTTTTGCTATACGATCCCATAGTCAATAAACACAAGTCAGGATATGATAGCAAACGTTCAACAGTAGTAAATAATCGTATTACATAATGCGCATAATCTCGCGATGTTTTAGTAATATAAATAAACACTAACCTCAAAAGTAAGCCTATTTATCAAACGTGATAAGTTGTTATCGTTTCTCTATCGCAGATAATAAACATAATTTCCTATGCTCGTCATCGATAATAGAAATGAGATAATTCGGATTCATTTTAAAAATGCCACATAATTATTGCGTGATAGGCAAATTGTATAAAAATATGTTAGCAATTTTTACTGATAACGAGTTACGTTTTTGTGGAAATGATACAGTCTCTTATAATGGAATTTTGAGTTATTTTTTATGTTTATTAAAGTAATTATTCTCAAATTTTCCTTCCAACTCAAGGACCAACAGGTGCAGACTTTCGAACTGTAAATGTAGACTGTCTTGCATTCCAATGCACAATTCTTTAAAAAAAAAGTTAGAAATATTTGAAAATATCAAATGGATATTGTATTTATAATTGGATAAACGAAGAATATTAACTAACCTGTTGTAAATATATATATATTTTTTAATTAAATCCAATACGAGAATATATTGGGCTACCAAAATATTTTGAATATACCTAACAAAAGAATACACTTTATGATTGATTGCCTTTTACCATAGTTTCAGAATGTATTGCAGAAAATATCAAAATGCTACATACATTTAAAATAATATTTTCTTGGAATTGATCATTTTTTGTGTGTTTAATATGCAAAAGTTGCATATTTTAGAAGTGGTATTAAAATTTTTAGAATATGTTATTGAACTTTTGGGTTTTGTTGCGCATTATAAATCTCCGTTTAATCTTTCCGACACTGGATATAAAACAAATCACAAAGTTTCAAATGAACAAATTATGTCGACAAATTAAAACATGGCGTAAAACCTTGAGACATTCAGGTTTTATAATTTTCTTTGGAATGGTTTTAAAATATTCAGCAAGATTTATTGCATAATGTGCAGGCGTCGTATGAATAATAATTCAAGCAATACAGTTCTAGTTTATAAGGGAAGAAAAAAGTTCTATGTGTAGAGGATTACATAATTTTCATAGCCTCTAGTAGCATCTTATTTATTTGATAGTGGGGTAAGGAGTACCTTATAACCTAAACAGAAAAGTAGAAATAGTCCATATATCTATAAAAAGGTAAAGCTTTTGTTTTATCTCTTTGATTTCCTTTTCCCCTCTGAGCTTTTGAGTATGAGATGTTTGAAAGAACGTCTACAGAAAAAGCTCTTGGTTTTCAATGGTTTTGGAAATTTGGACCATCCTCATGATGAAATTCTAATATTTCTGTCGTTTTACATTTTGTATTCTTATTACTATTTGCAACTTTTTAATCTAGTTACTTAAGATAATCTGTTGTATTTCTTTTGTTTTTATGTTTTTTATTTTACATTTGTAACTTCATTTTTTATTTTATTTTTATTCTGTTGGTTATGTAAGAAGAAATGTGATCATAGCTGAACCTGAAGCTGAAGATGAAATTACGTGTGAGTATGCTTTCTTGCACTATCATGGACTTATATAGATTCTAAAATCCTTGAGATTTCATAACGACAGGCTCATAAATGAAGTAAAGAAAACATTGCTTGTTCTTCACAAGCAAACGAGCTATAGCGCCTGTAAACTTTTTAGCTTACTTACAATCACCCCCAAGACATATTATTTTGCAAAACACACCTAAAAATTCGTAACTGAATTTCCTAATGAGCGAAGTAACTCCGACACTTCTTAATTCCCTAAGGAAAAAAAATCGTGTCCTCTTCTACAAGATATAACAAAAGAACTGAACCAGCAATGGTTAACAATATTTGCAGAAAAGCAATTGACCAATGGAAAAAAGGAAATTTATTCGTTCCAAAAGACAACTCCGACAACTTATGTTTCTTCTGCTGCAAACTCTACCAGGACAATGACCTAAACAATTCTACAAGAAAGTAAATTCATTTGGACTGAACCAGCACAAACACAAGACGCCAGAGCATTGACTAGTCTAGAATGCCATGAAGTAGTTAGTGCTTTGTTACCCGATACTAGGCTCAGATGATGACTATGGCGACAAGTACTAAAAGCATTAAACTATCATAAAAAGTAAATATCATTTCAAATTATACTACCCAGCATATCATATAATACTCATACTGATAATGCCTTTTTTTTCAGATTGAAAGTGTAAATCTCCAATGTAAAGAATGTAAAAACTTGTATAAAGCTTTTGACGTAATAAAAACCTGTAGCTCAAAAATGTATCTTTATTAGTGTATTATTCATATAGTCAGGTTAAAGCTCAAAAATCTAACACAAAAATTTGTATTTTGAATCTAAGGGACTAAAAAGTTTAACTCAACTTACCTCCCTCACATTAAAATAAATAAAAAGGAAGAGGTATGCTTTCATCCAACTTTGAAATAAATATTATTTTAAAAATTAGTTTACTGGGACCTCGTAGAGGGACCTACCTCCAATACAACATCCCTTCAATACTCATCCCTTAATTCCTATATATTAGAATAACATAGATAAAAAGATTTTAACAGAAGCTGTGAGAGGCTATGAGGTTGACGTCTTCTATGCTATGATGCAGAGTGAAATCAGGCGGTATCATAAAGGATCAGCATAAGCAGAGAAATAAAAATGTAATTATAACTATTCAATATTTAAGCAACGATTGAAATTGGTCTGTGTATTTCCAATGCTGATTAATACGATTTATGATTTATCGCACGTATATTAGATGTTGCGATCCAGATGGATGCGATCCAGATGTTGGTCATATTAAACACCACTCATTAATAATAAGAAATGTCGCTTTTAACTCCATTAAAAAATATGAAATTGAAGAATTCCTTAGTTTTCTTAAGTGAAAATACTTTTAAACTAAAATTTTTAACTATATTCTGGAGATCACCCTTATTCCTTGAATGAACGATTTTCGCTTCTGGAAGCCCACAACAAAATTTTTAAATTTTTATATATTGGTAAAATGCTAGAAATTAATTCTTCCAGTCTTCAGTCAATACTTTCGGTCGAAACTGAATTGGATATAAATTAAATTATTCCAATGTAACTTAATTTTCTTCGTTTCCGAATATTAATGCAGCTCTGAGAGTTTTATTAGCAATCTTTATCTCTGTAGTAAGTGTTGAAATAAGTTTTTCCAGATTAAAATTAATAAAACTTTATTAGAAGTTCAATACATCACACAAAACTTAAAAATTTATTCTATTGAATCTACTCTGCCTGAATTCAACTATTATATGAATTTATATTTCCCATACAACTTTGCCACGAAAAAATTTAAATGTTTATTATTTTCCTTTACCCATATGTTAACATTAGGTAATAAAAATATTGCATTCGGACAAAAAAAAAAAAAAAAAAAAAAAAAAAAAAAAACGATTTTTTTTTTTTTTTTTTTTTTTTTGTGCGTGCCTTTCTCCACGTTTCGGAACATCCTGATTTCCAAAAAGTGACCGAGAAAAAATGTCTCTCTAGGTGCACGTGGTCAGCATAATTCACGAACGTATTGACGTATGATGTTTAAATTTGGTGTAGTGGTTAGTGGTGGCCATGGGACTTAACATTAGGGTTTTTGTAAAAATTGAACATGCATATAAGGTTGAAATCACGAAAAAATCTTGTTTTTTAGCAATAGCTAAAAAATGGCTTTAACTATTTTGATTAAAATTGCTGTGCTAATGCCTCTTAAGGGCGTAGGTATACATACGCGATAAAAGCGTAAAAAGTTTGCCTTTGAAAAACGAAAGCCTTTAACATAGAGCTCTCAGCCCTTGAGCATCGGTTCCTCTGTTTCATCATTTCACTATTTCACGCACAAGAAAGGATAGGATAACGTAATAGTCATCGAATAATAAGGCCAATTTTGCCGATTAAGCAGTTTTATTTGGTCCATGTAAAAATTATTGCAGGAAAATATGAAAACGACAAATAACCAAATTCCATTTTAAATTTGAATGCAATGAACATTATTATAGTATAATTGAAAGTTGTGCGATGTTCCACAGCTCTAGCGTTTTTTTTTTTTTTTTTATTTTTTTTTTTTTATTTAATTTAAGAAGGATCGCAAGAGAATCCTTGCATTAGAGATGCAATGCTACATTTTTTGGACACAATATTTTACAAAAGTATTTATTTGAAACATATGAGTTTTCACACAGAAGGTATAACATCAATAATAAAAGATACTTAAAAAATTTTGAAAGAAAAATAACTAGTGGTTTTTATTATTAATATTTTTAAGTTTTTATAAACTAGCTCATAAAATTTTTTAAAAATATAATGAATATAAAAAAAGATATCCGCGGTCATAGTCACTTAAAAATTTGATTATTATATTTTGTTACGGTTGTTAGAATTCACATGCCGTAAAGCAATACTTCGGTAGATAATGTGGTCAAGAAAATTAAGCTTTAGGTCAGTCGGAAAAGGCCAGATTGGTAATATATACATACATATACACACACACACACACATATATATATATATATATATATATATATATATATATATATATATATATATATATATATATATATATATATATATATATATATATATATATATATATATATATATATATATATATATATATATATATATATATATATATATATATATATATATATATATATATATATATATATATATATAGTAAATAAATAAATAAATAAATAGATAAGTAAATAAATATTTTTATGAGTAAATTTAATTTCATTGGGTAATACCTACTTTTTATGTGACATGTATCGTTAGCATTAAGTTTTAGAAGATGAATGGTACCATTCAAACTTTTTAAATGCATGGATTAGTTAAATATTTAGAAATTCTTAAATTGAAGTATAATTATTAATAAGTTCAAGTTTATAAATTATTGCTTAAATAACTAATTTAATAAATTATTTGTTTTGACAATTTAATTAGATGGGCTTACATTTTTAGGATTTCAGTGAAATTTTTGTTATTGTTAAGTTATAGTTGTAATGTTTAAGTTATTCAGATTTAAAAATGCTGCAACAACTTACATCCTAGTATTATTACAAGTATTCCTTTTTTTATCCAGTGAGCTTACTCAAAATAAATAAATTTTCATTAATTTTTACTTTTAATTCGTATATTTAATTTTAATTCAATTCGATCAAAACCAGGCCTACATATTGTGTACCAATTTTCGGAAATTTTTTACCAAGTAATATAGTTTAGTACTGAAAACATTGAGTATTTTTTAATAGTCAACTGAAGTATTATACAATAATCAGTAATAAATAAACTCACCCGCAGTACGTAGCTTCTCACTTTAAATCCCATATTATTTATCTTCAATAATACATCATTTCAATTACAAATGTTGTGGAATCTGGCCTAAAACGCGATCAACAAGAAATTCACACACAACTGATTCTGACAGTGAATTGTCAAAAAAGGTTTGTTAGTGGAACTGTAAGGAAGAGAACGGGCTAATGATCTCACTTTTCCCTATTTCTACCAAACGGAGCTTGAATTTAAATCAATCAGTTATGGTTGAGTGAATGTTGCTTACATTTAAAGGACAGAGACTCTCACCTTTACCTTTAGTAATTAAGTTTCCGAATTCTTAAAGTACACGGTGAATTACTTGAACCAAACACTTGGGATAATTTTTTTCAAATTTAAAATTATTCCGCAAAAGTTTTTGATTAGTTTGAATTTTTATCGTCTGCATTCAGTAAAATTAATTATTTTTTCATGAATTTTTAATTGCGTTTTCGCTTCCTAGAACTTAATTTCAATCTTCTTACTTTACTTTATTTTTAATAATTTTTTTAAAATTTACAGAGATAGAAAGAACTTGGTCTTAATATTTTATTCTTTAAATTTTTTTTTTTCAAGATTGAAGTACAAATGCTTTAAATTTTTGACTTTAACGATCAGGTGAATGAAAGAAGCCGTATATTTTGCAAAATTAAAAATGAAATAAATCTCTACAGAACAGTTCTAATTTTTTTACAATAGAAATACAGATTCAAGATACTTTTCATGATTAATAAATTTCAATTTTTGACTATACTATTTGCTTAATTGCCATTTTTCGTAGGCGAAAATTGACAAAATGGTAAATGGATCTTGTACATAGCTACATGAAAAATGAAATGCAGGTCTTTGATTGGGTGATAATTCGTAATTATTTTTAAAAAGTGCATTGCAATTGATCAACAAGTGTTGACAGTTGTTAAAACTTTACACTAAATAAATTATAATATCTTGTTAAGCAAATAATAATATCTGTTAAAGATTCACTTATCAACATATATGCGTAAACTTTTCCTCCAATCAGATTTTATTCAAAATATTTTCAAAGCTCTTTTTCGTTAGCGTCAGTTTAATAAAATTCTTTTTACTAGCCCTCGTAGTATGCGTATTTTGTCATTGATTATTACGTATTCTTGAAGTGATACGTATTCTTATTAGTTAGACGTACACATAAAGTGTTCACTTCCAGAATCATGTTATAGAAACAGGGATCTTCGTTTTCAATGAAACATACAAAAGCCACAACGTATTGTCGAGCTAGGAAAAATCAAATAAATATTGACCGAAATTCCTCTAACCGGTAAGGCTCTAGACCTGGTTGAAGTTTTTGGTTATATCTAGAAGAATTAAAAGCAGAACAAAATATTGGTGCTTTCAAAAGAAATTTTCCAACACGTGTTGTTTAACGTTGGGAATTTACGTTGTTATTTTTGGTCTACACACATGGGAAGACATAATGGGAAAAAAAATATCACTGTTTCTAACTACAATAGAAGCAGATCTGTGAAGTGTCGAAACCAGCCTGAACTAGGTCAACATGATATACACTTTCAGTTTCCGTCACTTGGACAATGGAATTTGACGGCGGGACACTGTTAGGTCACAACAAAAAGAACCACAATTCTTGGATTTTAATCCAGCACCTTTGACACGCGAAGTCGCAACGTTTATCCCCCATCCATTATATAAGTAACTTTATTGGCTATAAGCAAATTTATAAAAGTAGAAATAAGAATCAATATTAAAAACATCAAAAAAGTGAGGAAAAAACAGTACAAGTCCACATTGGCGCAAAAGCAGCACAATTGTAGAACTTATAACCAGTACAAATATAAATTAGAATTAGATATTGAACTGGAGGTCCCGATTGGACTCTCATCAGGGGATTCTACCAGCCGAAAACCTCCAGGAGGCGTTTCTAAAAGAGTGCGACCCAAAAAGACACAAAATGTCACTTTTAAACCCCGAAGCCTCCAACCAAAACAATGAGAAAACTGGAGGTTTTCGGTTGGTCGAACCCCCTGATGAAGAGACCAGTCGGGACCTCCAGTTCAGTATCTAATTCTTATTTATGTTTGTAACTTTATTGGCATCAGGCGAGTAGCCAGGGGGAGGGATATGAGAATATGTCCCCTCTTGAAATTTTTCAGTTTGCTATTAGAACGTAGAAATCAAAGGATTTCTTATTTAAAATGGTAAATTTATTAAAAATTTTCTTAAATTTGTAAGCATAATCGAAAAAGTACTTGTAATTTCATGTATTTGCCATTAATAACAAAAATTATTATTATGATTTGTTGAGTTATAATTTCATATCCCCTCCCGAAAAAAATCTCTGGCTACACTCCTGATTGGCATCATGTTTTTAGATAATTTAGTGCTCCATTGCTTTACTGTAATGTTCATCTTCTCTTCTACTCTTCATGTGGGCGATTGCATTTACATGTCAAACACACATAAAGAGGATTTAATGAACAATAACATTTTCTCTTTACCATAAATTCTTGCCAAAATTAAGTACACGTCAGATATAATTAGAAAACTAACAGAATATCAATTATATATGAAAGAGGAGATCCTACCTCCAATCGATAGCTGCTCCGAAAACAGGTCATCTTGTTTTTTGTTCTTTCTCAGAAAAATGACAAATCTTTTCTTAAACTGTTAAGTCATCGTATACCAGAACTCTATCTTTTAAATACACAACAATGTACATGTAAAAATAAGATTTGTGTGTAGTTGTGAGAAAACAACGCCATGACATCAACAATGCTTATCGTCACTGGATCTTAGAAAACTCTTAAAATAGTTATTTGCAATTTGAAGAAGAAATCTCATTAAAATTCATTTTGAAGCATCAAAGTCACCCGCAATTTTTAAAAGAATGCTTGCTCATTTATGTATAAAAAAAACTCTTTCCTTTCATAGAATACACATTGTACATTCAGGGATTTTTCTTATTGAATAGGGCGATAAAGATTTATATTAAATGTCGAATTAGTGAAGGAAATTTGAAGTTTCTTTTGCAGAACATGGCAAAACAATCCAGATAAGGCAGTATTAATATTTTAAAATTGCCGGAATATTGCTCAGGAAAATTAAATATATCTATTAAATAAGAAAACTGATATAATAATGAAATGTTGCGTTTTCAAATATAATTTTATAATAATGAAAACTTTTAACTTGAGTTCTGATAATTGCAACGTATGTACATTTTGGTACTTCAAATATGTAACCTTCATTTCTACAGATTAAGACCTAATCTTACAATGAAGATTATTTTGATGTATAACCGAAAAAATAGAAAAGGAGTATTGTATAATGATCTCTTTATTCTACACTCTCACAACTCTTCCAAACATTACGGTAATAAATGTTGGAAAGGTTAGCATACGTATATGTCATTAGTTTAAATTAACTGTAATAAAAATAGAAATCTTAACCCTAATTATTTTTATTAACTTTCCGTACAAGAAGAGGGCTTGGCTTGTAACAACTGTTGAGGGAAGAGCGAAAAGCTATCCTTATCTACATTAGGTACATCTAGTGGTAGTACACTTATGAAATTTGTAATGGCGAAACCACACAAAAACTTGACACTGAAAATAACACGATTCAATAATAAATTTTGCCATGAATACGATTTCCCCACTTTTTAAGCGAAAAAAACCCCAAGAAATTTATCCATTTCACAGAGATGCTTCTGTTTGGATTATTACTTAAGTAAAAGTCTATAACTTAGCAAGATGTAATCCTTAAATTTTAAACTTTGTTGAGACATTTTTTAGTTTAAGAAAACAAGGAGAAGAATATAGCGAACACGAATGGAATATAGAAATGGAGATGGCCGAAAGTAATGAAATCTAAAAACAGGTTGGTAAATTGCATTCTTAATAAATGTTACCTGTAATTAGCCTGATTGACATACGTCATAACTTACCAAATTTTGCAAAAATAGGAGTACTGTGATGCAGAAAATAGTTAATGTTATTCAGAATAGGGTAGCTCTTAACTTCTATTTTTCCACATCACATCATATTCCTTAATTATTTTATTTATAGAATCACAAGGAATTAAAATGAATTCGTAACTATAATTTGTAATTGTAGAATTTTTATTTCAAGTCTTAAAGATTTATTTTTGAATTCATTTCGAGATGAAATCTGTAAGAAGTATTTCTAATTTTTGTAAGCAAGGCTTTATAATTAGTCATCAATATTTTTTAAGAAAGAGTTAGCAAAACAAGTTTTCCTGAAAAAGAATGTAGGAAATAAGATATCAGTACTTTTGCCGATTTCATTTCTGCACCATATAAACTACACACATTTTTAAAGATATTTTAGGAGACAATTTTATCATTTATTTTTTAATAACATAATTGTAACATACAATTAAACATAATGTTGTTGTAATGTTTAATATTATTTAATGAAGGAAACCTCTTTTTCTACAGATTTCAATGTAAAAATAACCATATTCATAGAAAGAATAATTTACTTGGTGTATTATTATTATTTAGGTTCTTACGAATATTTTAGAATAAATGGAAATACGGCTCGTTTGATGGTTGTTTCTACAAAGGGATTGCTATGGTCATTATCACTAAAAAACACGCTTTCACACATTCTATTGAGACACATTAGAGACAGACATAAAGTCTGTACAATTTGGCGAAGTTTTATGGTTGAAACCTCCCTCTTCTTGGGTTGATAATAAATCAAGTCAATTAGATTTTGATGAGTTTGATGACGAAACTTATTAAAAACCTAGTCATTTAGTATCTAAGTTCCAATTAAATATCTCTATTAGCTGCAAAAATTAAATTCCCATTTTGTAACTATAATGGAAACATCCTTCAATTTACTGTAGTATTTCTAGTTTTTTCTAGCAATGTTGATCGTAGACTCGGACATAGACATTGAAAAGCTTCTCTCTACATTTATGTAATGTATAGACTAAAATTTAACCTATGGAAGATGATACATGATAAAAAATATCCATATTCTAAACTTTAATTTTTCAAATTAATAACACAGTTTAGAGAGAGAGAGATTTTCCTACACTCTGATGCTTATTTTCCCAATTTAAAAGCATGGATATTGTTCTCAAGCAATATTGTGTAGAATAAAAAGATGTATTACAAGTCGCATTCAGTTTTGTATAAAATTGTTTGAAGTGTTGGTTCCTTGTTTCTGACGTCGCAACGACACACTGTCCATTTGTCCATACCACGCATTTTAAACGTTGTAAAAGTTTATAGTACAATAGTTTTTGTGGAATGCTATAAATGCAGGCAAAAGTAGGATTTTCCTTTATCATGAGAGAACTTTAAAGTATTTTAAAATCCAATTACATGAACTGAGGCTTCAATATTTCTCCGAAACGCTCATTCTTAACTTTCTCTCGCTTCCACACGGGTTCCAACCATTAGTTAAGGCGGTGCTGTAAAACCGTCCCTACTCAAATGAATTGAATTGAGGCAACGCACCGAGAGGACTGGAAAAAAAAACACATCTCTTGAGTTGCAATACTGATCGGACTGGACTTTTCTTACACGTGTTCCTGTTCAACACCTGACAACATCCATGCTGTCAGGTGTTACACAGGATTGAACTAAATATTATCTAAATTGTTCTATCTTAAATGCGTGTCTAAGTTTATACTTCTCTAAAAAATTGAATTATTAATGTTTTATTGCTCGTATATTCTTTAGGAAGTAGACAGAACAAGCAAAGTTATATGTTTTAAATCCTTATATTTAATTTAGCGTTTTTCCTACAATGCATATCCAGACTTAAAATAAAATACTAAAACTAATTACACCAAGCAAATTAGAATCGGTTCAAATATTATTACACCATTGATGATTGATAAGTAATGGTAAGATTAAGCTCAGCGATTACCATGAATCACGTTAGTTGAACTCGGATAATTGAAATCACTAAAATTTGTTCTTAGATGCCATTAGAGTCCAATGGATTAGGATCAAGTTTAAATAATATATTTGCAAACATACTGTTTAAGTCTGATAACATATTGTTGCACAAATTGTCTGTATATAGTGTAAATAGTGACGTATTATTTTAAAATTCTATTGTAATTTATTTTTATCTTATTTTATTTATTAGCAGCGATTATACAAGTTAGAAAAAGGTGGCAACACCTAAAGCAATCGAGAATTTTCGAGATGTTTCTTTTCCAACGAATTGGCTGGAAATTTCGCGAATGTTCTCTCGTGCTTGTATATAAAAGACCGGAGAACGGGAAAGTTTTCAGATTGACTTCGGACTTCGTTGAAAGCTGATCGCGATCGCTTTGTTGACCTATTGGAGTGAGCTTGTATAATCGCTATATTCGAAGCTGTTCTTGTTGAAGCTTGTATTGACGATTAGTAGTGATTGCACTGTTATCTGTGAATACATTTTGTGAGTTTTCTGAAGAGAATAAATACTAGTTTTTATCTGAAAAACTGTGCCATCATTGCCTCAGTGGAAAAATTCATAACAATATCGTATGACGAGAGTACAACTGAAGAACAAATGGTTTTCTTTAGTTGCTTCCTCGTCATACACATTGATGTATTTGAACCTTTCATCAAGCAATCTCATAAACGTTCCCAATCACAATTCTAAGATTATAAGGCACCAATACCTTAAAAATCTTGAAATTACTAAATGCTTTATAATCATTTTATAGTCATAGTTATATTTACTAATATTTGAATTGGTTGATAAAATGATTCTAATATAAACTAGTGAAATAAAAAAAGACATCATACACATGCTTCTGATGCATTGTTTTACTATAAATATCAAAATGTTTGGTTCCTTAATATAATTGAACTTAAGAGAGAGATAAAGTTACATTCTAATGAAATTGAGTGATTGACTAATTGATGTGATGTTAGTTAAGTTGAATATATTTTATGAAAGTAATAACAACATAAGAATCACACTTCGTTAAATACCTTACGAATGTAGTAGTATAATGTTCTGCTCTAAACATAATTAATTACAGATTTCATTTTTTTTTTTTTTTTTTTTTAATTTTTATGATGTTTCTGTCATAATTTTTTTCAATTCTATGTCACGTGGTTTCTCTTGTCCCAGTTATCGGAATGCAGTCGAGAACTGGAATTCTATATTGCAATGATCTAGATAGCTTTAAATACACTTCAAAGAAGAAAAAAACAAAAAAAAAAAAACACAAAGACAAGGTTATGAAAATTCTCTGGGGCATGCAACCATGAGTAAATTTTTTTTTTATAGAAGCATGTCCAAAATAAAGCAAATGATACATATATAATATATACGCATTAAAATTCTAGACTTATAACAATCTCTAATTTAGAAATAAATGTTCATGGTTAAAGTTGCTGAAAACTCTTTTTTTCCGGCACTTTTATTCAGTGGCTAGGTGTTCAAGTTCTTCCAAAAAAAAAAAAATGTTTATATCTTTATAATCGGCTTTTATGCTTTCTATCTGTGGTTACACTTGTCTCTAGGGTCTACTTAACCCTATACTATCGTATGGTATGGTGGATTTATCGTTGTATAACATGGTGAAATAAAACGTTTAGCAGACAATCAATTTTGAAAACATGACAAGAATTAAAAAAAAAAATCAAAAAATCTTATTGTTGGGAACATGACAGAATCAAATAAAAAAATAAAAATAAAGATGAACGGGGAAAGTAGATGTATGTAAATGACATGACACTTAAAAATAATGAAATGCTTAAAAATTTAGATATAATGATAGAAAAATAATAATGTGATTTAAAGATATTTGCATGTTGCGGTAAATTCGAAAGATATCTTAAAGGCGAGTGATTTAAATAAAAAAATAATTAAAAAAATAAGTTTTGTAATATTTAAAATTAATGCCACAGGAATTGAGAATTGGTTGGTTTTCTGGTTGCAGATTTTCTGGTAAAGATTGTGATTCATTCGAAGTCTTAATAGAACTTGATGTTAATCATGGCAAATATTAAAATTGTGGACTGCTGGTGAGCGGATATTGGTTTAAATACCATATTTCTTGCCATGATTTACGGCTGTTTTAGAGAAAAAGAAAATGATTTTTTAAATAAATTTTAAGAAGAAAAGTATGACTTACATCCGTTGACTAATATCAGAATATATAAATGAAATAACTTAAAAATTTAATGTAAAAATATAAAGAACTTTCAAACTGATTAAAGTTAACAAATGAATAAATGCCATTGTGTATTTGCTTATTATTTAAGTGCCATTTGTTCAAATACCTTAAAATGTGGCGAGTAGGACTTGAATAGACACAAAACATAGAAAATATTTTGAAGCACCTGTTAGTCAACCAAAATCGGGGGGGGGGGGGGGGGGGGAGGAATTCCGCTCACAATTTTCCTTGTCCGAGGGAAAAAGGCTTCGATTGCTCATTCCCCCCCCTCCCCCCCCCCTTTTTTTTTATATTAGTACATTTTTCTTCGAAAGTTATAGGTTTTTAATTTTCTGCATTTGGATATAGCTAAAAATACAGTTGTAAATTACAAAACTATAATAAATTAGTTCTAAATATGTGTATTGCTTATTACATAATCCACTGTACCACTATAAGTTTGAGATAATTTTACAAAACATTCAAAATTATTTTTTCTTGAAACAAATTTCAGCTAACAAATGACTGGTTTTTATGAATTAGATATTTTGTGGTACAAGAACTACAAGAGGTCTATACTGTGCCGAAACATCATTAGTTCGAGAATCGGACAACTAAGAGTAGTATAATTTTTAAAAACATATGATCTAATTTTTAAAAATTCGCATATTTCTATTAAATCCTTTTTATTAATTTCGATATTGTGGGTGTTTGGTTGTCTGGCTGGGTGGGTGTGTATGTTTGTCGATGGCGGGCAAATCTGAGAAGGCCTAATTAATTCCCTTGCCCTCATCCAATTAGGCTGAAACTTGGTAGATAGATGTAAATGACATTGAATTCTATCAAATTTTGGGGGCTGTCACAGTTACTTAAATGTCGCTTTTACGGAATTCTAATAAACTAACTTGCCGTCGTCCAGTAGTGCTGAAATAGCATTTAACCGATCATTGAAGAAACTCTTACCTGTTGCCAAAATTGTTTTCATAAATAAATAATAAAATTATTTTAATCAAAATAAAATATATCAATCAAATAAATTATGTTTGGATGTGAGTTCATAAATTTATTCATTTATAATGAATAAATTTTGAAAAGTAGTTTACTGCATATTTGCTGATGGAGATGTTTTTAATATTTAAAATAATATGAAAACACCTGTTGTTGTTGTTTCTAATCTCCCTTTTGTCTGACTTCGTCAGACAATATCAGTGAAGCCATTGACATTAATGAAGTCTGACACTAGTTGTGGACAGTTATAAATGTCCTCCCAGTCCAGTCCAAGGCAGTCCAAAATGTGCTGAGGTGATGCCTGTTCTTTTTGGCATTTTGGGCAAAGAGGAAAATTTTTGCTTCCCCCAGAATATGTGAGGCCTTTAAGGTGACCACTAGCAAGTCGGGACAGACGGGTATTGGTGTGCCTATCACAAGGAAGAGATAGGGAGTGTCCTGGCTTTTTGGCTTTATACCATTCGTGAGATGGAGGTATATGCCATTTCGCTTTATTTTGAGCTATTTTCTTTGAGTATAACTCTTGATATGTGAGTTCTTGAGTAGAGAGGACAGGGTGTTCTAGTCCCTCCTTAGCAAGAGTGTCAGCCAATTCATTTCCGTGGATGTCTACATGTGACGGGATCCACTGAAAGTGCACTTTGTGCAGTCGGGATATGCTCTTGACTTTGCGTATTATGGATAGACTGGTTTTGTCTCCCACGAGGGCCCAGTTTTTAAGGTGTTGAATGGAACTTCGGCTATCGGATAGAATCCATAAGTCTCCGTAGTTGACCTCGCCAAAGATATTCTCTAAACCCAGGTCAATTGCTATTAATTCGCTTCGAAAGACAGAGCAGAAATCTGGATTACGTTGTTTAATAGAATGTTTCTCTACGGGCGTTTCTATATAAATTCCACTGCCTGGCTGTATATCTATTTTGCTGCCATCTGCTAGATTTTGATGTCAATTGAAGGAATTTGATTAATAATTTCCAATGCCAATTGCCTAAGAAATTCCGGACAACATTCATTCTTATTAAGTGTGGTGGGAAGGCAATCAATAAAATCAACATTGGAGAGTCCATCGTAAGTGTTCAAATTAGTATTAAGACAGTGGGGCTCTACATTATCTGCCATTAACTTCTGTGATTTAACTTGGCTGAAAGGACTGTGTTCCTTAAGTCTTTGATTGCTTGTCCAGTTATTTAAGTAATAGGCCGTTTTATTTTCTTGGTTTAAGCTGGAAAGTTTATTGAAATATTTGACACCTATGAAAACACCTAGCACACGCTAACAACATAAACGGCGCTTTGTTAATGAATATAAAAATTGACAATGCATATAAAGGATTTATATTAAAAACTTCGTTTTCATGGGTTATATTATTTTATATTAATCTATCAAATCCTATTATAATCTGAAAAGGGTTTCTATTTAACCAATTTCATTGCTAATCAATACATTGTTAAGCATATAATTACTCTTTGTGATGTTGATATCATTTGTATTAATATCCATTGAACTTAATCTAGCTTAACGTATAACTTGTAAGTGTGTAATTTCCTATTTTGAGGAATTCTAGAAAAGTCTGCAGTAATCTAAAGCATATTTGTAAAATTTTATATAACTATATAAAAATACCAGGGACTATAAAACATGCAACTATAAAAATCGCAACGAATGCCATATTTTTCTCCATTTTTGATACGAACATCATTAGATTTTTTTAAAAAGCAGCTGAAATTCGGTAAGGTTTCAGGCTATTTGTAAATAATGAGCTGCCACAAAAAGCTGAACAAGCAGAGTTAAGATCTTTCATTTTCCCTTTACTTGGAGATTTCCCCTACACACTTCAAGTCGTAAATTGTAATTGGTTGGATTATATTTTTCATGGCACGAGAGTTACATGAGAGGGTTACTACATTGAAAAGAGGTAATAACAACTAGGTAACAGAGAGCAATTTAAATTTCCAATACAAAGTCTTATTTCAGGTATTTCGATTGAATTTGCGTCATGAACAGGAGAAAACTAGAAAAAATCTTATTAGACGGCTCGACAATTGATATGGGGATATCGTAACCTATAATCTAGCATGAATGCTGACGTTACTATGAAAAAGTGTAAAAGCGACAGTTCAATTCTATTCTACTTTATCTGTAAATGAGAGAAATGTTTTATTATAAGTAAAATATATTTTATCCCAATTTTTTAAAAATCCAAGTCCACCAATAACGTTTTCAATTAAAAAATTTTTTAAAAATAATTTTATGATATATCGTCTTTTGAGTTTTAGTAGATTTAGAATAAATGAAATGCAGTGAAAATTCATAGGGTACTTAATACTGGTTGTCAATGTCGATGTAAAAAACTCCATAATTTATTTTAATTATAACTGTGAATGAAATGTATAAAAATTTACATTTTTGCAATCAACTTTTGAAATTCAAAAGAAGCGATATGAATTATGAGGATTTGCTTGAGGAATGCAGCCAAGTGAAGAAAATAATATAAATACTAAGCAATGAATTTACGCTGTTCTTTAAGAATTAAAGGTTAAATATTTAAAGGAAATTTACGAACAAATATTTCATTTCAGATGTTGTGATGAACATTGTATTTTCCGACATTTTCGATTCATAAAAAAAATTCATTAAATGAAATTTGATCCAGATTATTTGAAATATTATTGTTCATTAAGACTTTTGGAATTAAAATTCTTCTTTTAATATATCTCACAAAAAAAAAAAAAAAAAAAAAAAAAAAAAAAAAAAAAAAAAACACCTTTTATTTTACAGACCACACTAGTACTTTATTATTATCATTAAGATTATAGTAATAAAAATTCTAAATTCGAGAAACAATTCTTGAGCCACAGAAGAGCAAACCTGTATCCCGTCATATAATTTCAATTCAATAGAGGTTTCTTAATACCTGAATAGAAACAATTCAATTCTATTTGTTCGCATGGAAATCAACAGGTGACAAGAAAAATGTAGCTTTAACGTACCTCTTCGTATGGAACAAATTCAGTTTCCTCTAATTGAACACGTTTATACCCTTTCCTTACGTTATTAGACGGCATTTAATTGATTATTTTTTGCTTCCATTCAAAAACTAGTGAAGGAGTACTATTCTCAGAAGAATAAATTGAGGAAAGTTTTCGTGTAACTGTACTGATTGCTCATCATCAAATATTTTGCGTAGTGGTGCCATCTAGTAACTAGTTTGTGAGCTATATATTTCTTGAGGAGATTTGTATTTTTCATTGATATTTTAACGCTTTAGAATGTTTGGGAATGATTGAATTTGCACTACTTTACAATAAAAAAAAATTGACGCACAGAATTTTTAATAGCCTTTTTACACATTATATACTTCAAATTAAAAAATAGATAAATGTGACGTATTTGACTGAGCCCAGTGGCGGAAATAGGATTTTCCTGAGGGGGGGGGGGCAACACCTGTGCCTTAGCCAGGACGAAATCAAATATTTAAAAAAAGTTTAAAAAAAATCTATGCAGTGTTCTAGAAATATACTTCAAGATAATCCGTATCCATTGATTGACCCCCCCCCCTACCCCTTTTTCGTCACATTTCTGACTCGCTATCTTAGCTTAAGGTGAAATGCCCAGGTTATACCAAAATTACTTATCAATTTAAAATAACCCAAAAAAACTTCCCACTCCTCAATAAACACCCTTCTATGCTAGATATTTTTATGAACTCCTTTGTTTCTTTATACTCATGACAAATAAAACGTTTTTGCAAAGTTTCATGAACAGACCAATTTTTTATTTTTTAATGTCGTATTTTACCTTTCCTTGGATTTTACATGTGTTTTCGTTTATAAAAAAGAACTGTAACTTTTTTTAGATTAGTTATATCGTTTTGCTTTTTTTCATTCGATTCAGCATAAAAAAAAGTACTCAAAAAACATGTGTCACATGTCTAGATTGCCCCAAAATTAATTTTTCAGCCAAAAAAAATCCTTGATCCCCCCAAAAAAAATCCCCTTCTTGGTTAAATATTTTTATGGACTCATTTGAATATTCATTTTCATGACAAATATGGAGCATTTTTGCCAAGTTTGATCAACGAACCAATTTTTTTGTTTTTCTTATGGTCTTGGGTACTATTTTACCAGCACTAATACATATATTTGGTGCGATTTTATACATCTATATTTTTTTTTACTTTCAATTACCCGTATGGTATAAAAGTATCAAATTCGGTAAAAAAAAAATCGATTTTATTACATTTCTACACGTTTTGGAACTTGAAGAATTCAAAAAAATGTTTGTGCCTGTTAGTTATCACCATAACTCCAAAAACGGATTGACCAAAGTAGCAATAGTTGTGCGGATTGACCAATAGTTGTGCATTAAGTAGCTGATTTTGAAAAAATTACGTTTTTCAGCGATTACCAAAAAGTCTTTTTAACGATTTTGATTAAAATCGCTATAAAAATGCCTTTAAAGGTGTTCTAATCATTCACACCTCCGTAGAAATGAGATAATGCGAGCGCCCATCAACGGCTGTTTCTGCTCTGTTGCACTTAAAAGAACGCAGTGTTTATTGAAAAATATGTCACAATTTTCACCGTTTCAGTGGTATTTTTTAGAATAATAGCCAAACTGGACATTTTTTATAAATAATGAAAACAAAATAGGTAAATTATATCAATCCGTGACAAATTAAAAAAACATCGCATACTGAAATATTTTGTTCCAATTCTTCAATTATAACTGGAAGAGAGAGATTGTAGGAGGATCATTGTATTTAAAATTTTTTAAGAACTTCATTTTGAGTTGCAATATCATTTTACTTCTTTCACGAAACTTTTGAACAAGAATCAGAAGTTTCGTAAAAAATATGTTTTGGAAGAATAGGCTTAGAATAATCTTAGCCTTCTCTAAAAGTATGTATATATATTATGCCGTAAGCGTTATAATTATTTATAAAGTGCAATATTTCATGCATTACTTCTGCAAAAAAAAAAAAAAAAAAAAAAAAACAGAATTTGAAAGCATGTCCAGGTGAATATTTGTACAAAACTTTTCAAATCATCGTAAAAGCCATACACATTTATTTTGTAAAATCATTCGTTTAATTTCTTACCAGGGTTTGAAAGCGATATTTTTTTAAATAATTATTTCTGCTACTGTAGTGCTACTTTACACAGATAATATTTCTTACCAAATTGTTTATAAGTCTATTTTATGTAAAAAACAACAACAACAATTGGCATACTTTTCCAGTGTTGTGCAAGAGAGGATTGTTAATCGAAATTCAAATATGACGCTTATTTACAAGCCGAAGCAGAAATTAGAGCTGGACGAGTTCTTATGCAGTTAATAAATAACCTTCCTCTTCCTTTCTTTAAAAAGTTTTAAGTTTAGCCTATTACCATGTCCAGTTGAATGGGGGTGGCTATTTCCGATAATAGTCAACCTCTCATTATTTCCCCCCCCCCCCTGGTTGGAGTTGGATATTACGCATGTGAGTCAAAATCTCTTCCTCGGGTATCAGGGGTCCAAGATATCTTCAAGGTCAAGAGGGTGGAGGTTTGATTACTTGTACAGTCAGTCTTCCAACATCCGTTTGAATGCGAAGAGAGAAGGCTATAAATAGAACATTGATACAAAAATAAGCTTTTTTTTGTTGCTTTTTTCGGAAATTAGATGAATGTTAAAATATAATTGTTGCTTGAACTTATTGAAAAAAAACATGGAAAAAAAATATTTTTATTATTATTATTTATTTCTGTAAATTGTAAAAAAGACTCCACCTGAGGAGGGGGCTCGCGCCCCCCTGCGCCCCCTGGCTTGATCCGCCATTGAACCTTACACAAGTAACAAAATGTTCCGTTTTTTCCTTTCTGGGAAGAAAAATTGCCACTGTGTTTCAAAAAAGTCTCAGGAATGGTATTTGGAAAATTAAAAATAGGCTGTGGAAGTTTTATAATTCATTCTTTTCTACAAACTTATTTCAAATCATTAAAATAGTTTTACAACAGACATGTTTTATTGTGATAGTACGTAATTATAACGTTATTAAAGAAAATGCTTTTTTTTTAGTTTGTTGAGCATTTTCTCAAAACAGATAGTGAGAATTGTTTATTTACACATTCATCAAATGCAAAATAGAAAGTATTGCGCAAAAATCGACGATTTTTTTTTATAGCTATTTAGACATAATTTAAAATGTTGATTTCAAAATTTAAGAAATAAAATTCTCAATTACGTCTATCTATACGTCTAACGGCCCTTAGTCTCGATGAAAATTCTAATTGTTATAAGTCAGAAAGTATTGATTTTAGTAAATTCAATTGTTGTGTATATTTTAGGGTCTAATGAAAATTCATGAATTTGCATGGGTATGAAAGATGGCACATATCAAAATGTTTGCTCCTTTAGCAAGATAAAGAATAAAAAAGCATTTTCATGATAATGGTCGGTGAAAACAACAAATAGCAAATTTCAGCTTTGAATGAAATGTATGACTGTTATTTTTTTTGTACATTTCTTGCAATTTAAAGCACTTTAAATAAAGTGAATATAAGGAATTATATTAATAAGTTCCACCAACTGTTGTAATAACTTTAGTTTAAAGTTTCATTGTATGTAAATTCATTGTTTTATTGTTAAGTAAATTTTCATTGAGTTTGGGAAGAAATAAAAATGCATAGGTTTGGTAAATGGTTGTAGATACAATTTCTGACATATTATTATTATTTTGTTGTATGCCTTTCTTTTTCTCAAGAAATTTAAAACTCGGTGGGAAAAGTTACCTGATGTGGTGAGGTAACTTTGTCCACTTTTTATTTTACAACCTAAACATCCAGCAAAATGGTTTTGAGTTACTATTACTACTAAGAGAAATGCTGACTGATTACCTTTCAACCATTCAGATTTTCAAGAATTGTACTTTATGTTTCTGGTTGTAAGATATAAAACTTTAAGATATATATCCTCATGAATTCAAGTAACCAAAATGTGCGCCATAAATCTTTTTCTATTTTGTTTAATGATCACCATGTCGTGAAACTTGAAATTATTGAGGTTATGAACATATTTCTTCCATCCCCTTAACCTAAAAGCTTATCACCATTTACTTTTCATGGATGCTGACTGACCGTTTGCACAAAATAGTTTTCACCGCCTTTTCTACATTTTGATTTCTATTTTATCAGATGAATAAATTATGGTTTTATTTTTTTGAATAAAGCTGGCAAATTGCCATCAATTTCTCAAAGATTGACGGAGTAACAATGTCAATTTTTTTTTAAAAATTCGTTGCTGGTACAAATTATAACACATAGTTCTAGATAATCATTATAATATAAATTAATGGAAATAAATACCAATAATCACCAATATTTACTTAGAATCTCACTATTTCTAAACCTTAAAACACATAAACTCAAGGAACTGTTTTTTTAAAAAAAAAAATTAAAAAAAAAAAAAATCATCTTGAGATCTAGCTCTTCACAATGTCATGACTAAACATATCACAACTAATTACCCTGACCCATCATAGTGTTACAGTGGTCAATTCAAAAAGTAATCTCGACTGCAAACAATCTTTTTTCAAAATTGAGCACAGTTACCTTATTGGAAAATGTAATACCAGTATCGGTAATTTATCTGTCAACTATGAGATAAGAAAGCATTTGCATGAATTTCACTCCGATGACTGAAGTTTCTACTAAATGGACTTTTCTTTCTACCTACCACAATTGAGGAATTTCACACACACTGTTTAGCAGGGGAAGCTAGTTGTGAGGAATAAATAGAAAGGTAATTTAAGGATAAGGAGAGAGAGCTGTAGCACTTCTTTGTGTTTACTAGAATCCCCTGTAGAAGGGAAATGAATGATTAATAAATAATATGAATGTGCTTATCATTATCTTTGGTTGAACTATTCGGTGTACTGCGACGAGTTTCAAGTTCTCGAGTTTGGAAAATCATAGTTGCTACTTCATTATTTACTCTCCTTAATGGGTAGGGGAGACCTGTGTACCCAGGGCCGCCTTTTTTCAATGCACAAAAAATGAGCCACAACTGTTTAAAAATGTGAAACTGATATGCATATATCGTTATAGTAATTACTTTCCAATGGGATTAATATAAATACTTAAAATAATAGATTCTGTCAAATAAAAGGTTTTTAAAGAAATTTTACAAATGTCGCTAGGTATAAGACCTCGTGGTACTTAGGGCCAGTAGCTGATGTGACAAAGGCCATTATCTTTAAGTGAAGTTTCATTCCATAATGAATAGAAAACAAGAATACACAGATGAATTTTATAAAAGAAACAATATCAAGAAATTATCAGTCATTGATTTATCAAATAATAACTATAATAAATTGCAATGTGCCAAATTATTAGGGAATTATATGTATTTTCATAACTTGTCACACCTTTCACCTCTAAGATTTTAAAATGTCTACCAAAAGAGCAATTTGGTGTTGCCACTTACCCAAGTGAGTAAAAAAACTTAGAACTAAACATTAATCAATAAAATAAGGGGGGGGGGGCGGGGGCCTTAGGTACACAAGTCTCACCTAATCATTTTTATTGACAAGTACTAAATGATTTTACAACTCAACCGAAAAGTAGTTGCAACAAGTAATGATGACCATTCCGTGCATACAAACACAGTTAGTTTATCTACAATGTGAAAATCTAGAGTATTAACTAGAATGACGTGATATAGTATCCATATGAGCACCAAGTTGGAAAATCATACCTGACAACTTTTTTCCTTTTAATGTTTCGTTACTTATTATAGGCAAATGAAAATACGGATAAGAAATCGAAAGTTTGATTCCAAGTTTTGAAGGTACATAGTCAACAAAAAGTTAGTCAGTTGTGGAATAACATGAGACCCGAAAATAAGATTAAGCCTAGCTAGGAGTTGCTCGGTTAACTGCTCGGTTAACGAAATAGATAATTGAAATGGATTGGCATAATTTATAATCGATGTTTTAATTTTTGAAATTAAGAATTATTCTCCAATTTAATAACTTTAGGAAATTTTGGGAGATGCTTATTTTCATAAATCACAAAGTTGGTGAACTTAATGGCATTTTTAGCGACAACAATAGTGGGTAATTTCACGTTTTGACTGAGAAAATGGACCCCGAACAGATAGACAGAAGAACATAGTCTGTGTGTAAGCCTATCAATAATGTAGTGCTGGAAGTAGATTACAAATTATAAATCATAATACTTAACTGTATCTGCTAAATTTTACTGGATAACGAATAAATCTTTTCAAGTATTTTGTTTCACATCACCTGATATTTTTATCGTTGGATAAAGATGTTTCTTGTTCAAAATAAAAGAGCTGTAGATTCCAGTAAAAGCTGTTATTAGTTGGGTGTGTTTAGGATTTTAGTCTGTCGTTGTATTTCCGGAGGAATTTTTTTCATTGTAGGATATTATTAACTACTAATATTTCTGTACATTAAATAAAATTTTCAGAATGATATTCGACGACACACATAAATTTGCAATCATCTAATGGACTTTGCATTTCAGATAGGAAAGGCATAATTTTATTGGGGATGATGAAATATTTTAAATGAATTTTACTGTTTATAAATTATTACATTGAAAGAACATTTAAGAATTTATGCCGTTGAGTTTAAGTTTTGATTTAAAAATAATGAGTTTGAAAACTACTCTTAATATAATTTATCTCACCCCTTCATGATGAAATATAAAATGGATTTTGTAGAGAAAAGTTTTTTGAAGTGCAGATCATATTCTTCAAAAATAGATCATTTGTGTTAAGTAATTTAATTTTAAAATGAAAATAAAATTAATTAACAATAACATGTATGTATACAAGATATATTATTCAGCGATTAAAATCAAAAATATATACCTTGTGGCTAAAATCCTTTATTTTATTTGATAGGAAACTATTGAACAAATGCCTGTGGAACAACTTTTTTATTTTTTTTATTTTTGAAAATACAATTCTGAAGATTTAGAACAATGTTCAGGATGTATCTGCCAAATTTCGTATTTGAAAATAAACACATAAACTATTTAATTTACAATTTATCGAAGGAAAAGAACTAATAATTATGCATCCTATACATACTTTGAAAGGAGAACTTAAGCTTCATTGTTATTGTAAATGTTAGTATTAAATACATAGTGCAATAAATTTAATAATATTGTTACGAATTTTTCCGCTGAGGCAATGATGGCACAGTTTTTACAGTATAAAAATATTTATTCTCTCTTCAGAAAACTCACAAAATTTATCCACAGGCAACAGTGTAATCGCTCACAAGCTTCAACACAAGCTTTAGCAAAAAAAAACAACAACTTCGAATACAGCGATTATACAAGCTCACTCCAATAGGTAAACAAAGCGATAAGCTTTCATCGAAGTCCAAAGTCAATCTGAAAACTTTCCCGTTCTCCAGTCTTTTATATACAAGCGCGTGAGACATTCTCGAAATTTCCAGCCAATTCATCGGAAAAGAAATATCTCGAAACTTCTCGATTGCTTTAGGTGTTGCCACCTTTTTCTAACTTGTATAATCGCTATTAATTAATAAATAAAATAAGATAAAAATAAATTACAATAGAATTTTGAAATAATACGTCACTATTTACACTATATACAGACAATTTGTGCAACATTTCCCCCTTCTTAAAGACTGCACGTCCCGGGAAGTGAAGTCCTTAAGAGGAAAGGCAATTCAATCACTTCTACTATAATATGGGGCTAGTCTATTGTTATGTACAACTCTAGGCTTACAGGAGGGTGTCCGTTGAATCCTTACCACGACGTCGTTGATCTTCTTAAGGACCACATACGGCCCTTCCCAGTTCGTCTGGAGCTTAGGGGAGAGTCCTTTCCGACGTTTAGGATTCCATAACCACACCTTGTCACCTTTCTGGAATGAACGGTCCGTGGCCACGGCATCGTAGCGGACCTTCATGCGCTCTGTCATGATGTTTATTCTTTCTCTGGCGAACCGATGTACGGCTTCCAAACGTGCCTGGAGATCATCTAGATACTGGACAGGCGAGGAAGGGGTGTCCGGTGGTCGTCCAAAGAGGAGGTCGCAGGGTAGTCTAAGGTCTCTTCCGAAAATCATTTGAGATGGTGTATATCCTGTGGTCTCGTGAGTAGCACTTCTGTAGGCCAAAGGGAACAATGGAAGTTTCTGATCCCAATCTTGCTGGTTCTTGGAAACAAACAAGGAGAGATGATTCAGAATCGTTCTATTAAATCGTTCAATCATTCCATCGGATTGTGGGTGCAGGGGAGTTGTACGAGTTTTTTCCATGTCGAGCAAGTCACACAGCCCAGTGAAGACGGCAGAGTTGAAGTTCGTCCCCTGATCGGAATGTATCAGCAGGGGTACGCCAAATCGGGAGATCCAATTCCGTACGAGGACTTCTGCTACGGTTGTGGCTTCCTGGTCCGGAATCGCGTATGCTTCTGGCCACTTGCTAAAGTAGTCCATGACAACTAGGATGTATTTGTTGCCATTAGTTGTGTGAGGTAGGGGGCCTAAGACGTCCAAAGCAATTCTTTCGAATGGTGCTCATACGTTGTAACGTTGCAACTTTCCACGAGTTCGGGTCTTCGGTCCCTTCCGCGAATTGCATGCATCACAGGACTTGCACCACTTCTCCACGTCGGATTTTGCTTTGTCCCAGAAGAATCTCTCCCTTACTTTCTGAAGAGTTTTCGTGACACCAAAATGTCCTCCAGTAGAACTGCTGTGAAGCTCTTCTAGAACGTTGGTAACTCTAGAACTTGGAAGGATTAATTGCCACCGGAAGCTTTTGCCATCATCGGACTCCCATCGACGGTAGAGTACTCCATTCTTCAAGTGCAAAGAGTCCCACATAGCCCAATATCTCTTCATTGTTGGGCTATAGCGTGCAATTTCCTGCCAACTGGGTTTTCCGGTAGCTGCTTCCATGAATTCAATTAAAGGTTTCAAGTCTTGATCTTCAACCTGACTCTTTCGAACATTCTGGTCACTCCAAGGGTCCACGTCTGAAGTAGTCGACTTGGTGGTTATTTTCCGAACATCCGATGTGTTAACCCCAAACTTATACTCGGCATTGGAACAAAATCGACAATTCTCCGGACATGGTCTTCTAGAAAGAGCGTCTGCATTTCCATGGAACGTTCCTTTTCTGTGATGGATATCCATGTCGTATTCCTGCAGGCGCTGAATCCACCTTGCTATTTGTCCCTCTGTATTCTTGAAATTCAGCAACCAAGTCAGAGACGCATGATCAGTTCTTAAAAGGAATTTTCGGCCGTATAAGTAATGATGAAAGTGCTCAACGGCCTTTACTATTGCCAGTAACTCCTTTCTTGTGACGCAGTAGTTTCGCTCGGATTTTGACAGGCTCTTACTAAAATAAGCGATGACTTTCTCCTGACCTTCAATTTCCTGGGAAAGAACGGCGCCCACTCCCTCATTGCTGGCATCTGTATCCAAAATAAAGTTTTTGTTAACATCGGGAAAAGCCAAAACAGGCACGGATGTTAAAGCGTTCTTCAGTTGATTGAAGGAGTCGTCACAGTCGGCAGTCCACAGGAACTTCTGCTTGCTCTCTGTTAGTCGATGCAAAGGTCTGGCGATCTTGGAGAATCCCTTCACAAATCTACGGTAATACGTGCACAGGCCTAGGAAGCTTCGCAATTGATGAACGTCTTGCGGTCGAGACCAAATTTGCACAGCATGGATCTTGGCTGGATCGGTGCTCACTCCCTCGGATGAGATGATGTGTCCGAGATAACTAACTTTCCTCCTAAAGAGCTTACATTTTGATGGGCTAAGTTTCAAGTGGGCTTCCCTAAGCTTCAAGAACACGTTCTTCACGTTTCGCAAGTGTTGATCAAAACTCCGCCCGGTGATAATGATATCGTCCAAATATACCAGACAGGTCTCGTAGGAAAGTCCTCTAAGCACAGTCTCCATTAGTCGCTCGAACGTAGCCGGTGCATTACACAAGCCAAACGGCATAACTTGAAACTGCCATAATCCTTGGCCGGTAGTGAAGGCAGTCTTCTCACGATCGTCGGGATGTATCTCCACTTGCCAGTATCCACTCTTCAAATCCAAAGTCGAAAACCACTGGTTCCCCGATAGAGTGTCCAAAGTGTCATCAATTCTTGGCAGAGGGTAGCTGTCCTTTTTCGTAATTTCGTTCAGCTTCCGGTAATCCACACAAAACCTGGTGGAACCATCCTTCTTTCGAACGAGTACGATTGGAGAGGCCCATGAACTTGAGGAGGGTTTGATAACTCTATTATCTTCCATTTCATGTAACAGTTTCCCGACCTCCTCTTGTTTTGCGAAAGGAAGCCTTCGAGGATGTTGTTTAATAGGTAAATGGGTCCCAGTGTCGATTCGATGTTGAGTAAGCTTTGTTCTTCCCACATCTTTCGATGATACGGAGAAAATGTCTTGAAATTCTTTTATAAGGTTTTCGACAATCTTCTCTTGTCTTCTTTCCAACCGGGAGTCCTCGAGAAGCTGGTCCACTAAATCCGCGGATGATGCGGGCGGAAGCTCCTTCGATCCTCGTTGGATGCTTGTAACAGGTGTGCAAGTGGCAATTTCTTCTCCCTTCTTGATAACTCTTGTAGAATCACCGATGTTGGCCATTCTCACATGCACCACCTCTTGATAGAGATCCACAAGCGTCGCTCCTACTAGCACTCCTTTCGGCACACTATTCGATGATGGGAAGTCCGTTACTCCAAATCGGAAGGCCTTCGGGAGCTCTGCTGAACCCTTTACAACCAAATCTGTCATGGAGGGGATGACGATGTCTTCAAGAGCTACTATTCGATATGCACACGGCTCTTCCGAGTCCAAACCGAACAATGGAACTTCTTCTTTCCCTGTTTGAAGCTCGCCTTTCTCGAAATTCAAAGTAATTCCATTTTTCTTTAAAAAATCCAGTCCAAGAATACATGGGTCAATAATTTCAGCGCGTAAACGGTATGAGTGTAGGTGTGAAATCCAAAAGAGATGTTGACATTTAATTTCCCATGCACAGAAATTTTGTCACCAGTCACAGTTTGTAGTGAAACTGAAGGCGCCGTGTAAAGAGGTTGGCTGTCCAGGCGCCGTGCTACATCCGTCCGTAAGATGGTTACATTTGCCCCTGAGTCAACTATTAGACGACAGGGAGATCCATTGATCTTGCCCTCCACGAATAAACCATGGTTTTCTCCTTGAAGGGATGAGATGTGATAGAGGCTGAGTGGGGCACCACCTGCTCTACACGGCGACCTCCGCCTCACGAGATAGCCGCTCTTTAGTTTAACTGCTGAGACTCGGACGAGGGTTTGTCCCCTCTCCTGTCCAATTCAGGGCAATCACGTCTGAAATGTCCTTCACGGTTACAGAACCAACAAACCACTCTAGTTTTTCGATCCTTCGAGCCAGGATTACTTCTCATAATTCGCTCCACCTTGTTTTCCAGTTCTTGAAACTTCTTCGTGAAAAGTTCAGAGGAATCGTTTGCCAATGTTCCACGTACGAAACGCCGATCTTTTCTAGAAGCTTGTTGTGCTGCCTCTATTCTCATGGCATAGACGAGGGTGGATTTCAGATCTTTGCTGTCTGACATCCTGGTAGCTTGCTGTATGTCGGGATCTTTGATGGCATCCACGAAATACTGAAGAGATAGATTATCTCGTACGTCCGAGGGACAGTCTGGGAATGCGAGGAGCGACAGTCTTTCTATATCTGACGCCAATTCTTGAAGAGTTTCATTGGCCTTCTGCTGTCTCACTTTCAGTTGCAGTCTGTTGTAATCCTTAAGATGCTGCTCACCAAACCTTAGCTCCAACGCACTCGCTAGCGCCACGAATTCTCCCCGCTTCTCTTCAGGTAGTGTCTGTAAAATGTCAGCAGCTTCACCTCGAAGAGATGCTGCGAGATGGAAAGCTTTCGAAGTATCGTCCCAACCATTCGCAGAAGCAATCATTTCAAATTGCGTTTGATAAACGCGCCAAGACGACTTCCCATCAAAAGTGGCCACTTTGATGTTGGAACGTGGCGCAATAAAGGGAGTGGAAACATCCCAATTAGGCGTTGCAATGGTCACAGCTTCGCGAGTTTCTATTTTCCGTAGTCTTTCTTCTACAGCATCCATGAACTTTCCCAGCTCATCTTTGATAGTGGAAACCTTTTCTTCCATTTCATCTCTTACCGCATTGAGAACGTCTTCCTTCACGGATTGCAGGACCGATGATGTTGTCTCCATAATAGTAGCTTCGACCATTGAGGCTAGCTCAGTTTTCATTTCTTCTCTGATCTTGGTTACGGCTGCGGATGTTGACTCGCACTTATCGGCCAAAGCTTTAATGTCTGATGATGTCGCTTCTTGACTGGCGGCAATTGCGGCGGCGAGTTCGGCATTTGTCGTTTCTTGACGGGCTTGAACAGCGGCAATTGTAGCGGCGGTTAATTCTTGTCCGGCTTTTATTTCAGCAGCGGTTGATTCCTGTTGGGGCCTTCATTCCAACAATCATTTCCATCAACTGTTTCATTTGGTCTTCCATCATTCCTCTAGTTGTCGGCATTCAAAATTACGAGATCCCACTTCTGACACCACTGTTACGAATTTTTCCGCTGAGGCAATGATGGCACAGTTTTTACAGTATAAAAATATTTATTCTCTCTTCAGAAAACTCACACAATTTATCCACAGGCAACAGTGTAATCGCTCACAAGCTTCAACACAAGCTTTAGCAAAAAAACAACAACTTCGAATACAGCGATTATACAAGCTCACTCCAATAGGTAAACAAAGCGATAAGCTTTCATCGAAGTCCAAAGTCAATCTGAAAACTTTCCCGTTCTCCAGTCTTTTATATACAAGCGCGTGAGACATTCTCGAAATTTCCAGCCAATTCATCGGAAAAGAAATATCTCGAAACTTCTCGATTGCTTTAGGTGTTGCCACCTTTTTCTAACTTGTATAATCGCTATTAATTAATAAATAAAATAAGATAAAAATAAATTACAATAGAATTTTGAAATAATACGTCACTATTTACAATATATACAGACAATTTGTGCAACAATATTTTATACATGATATATACATTGAGAGTACCTGGTACCCAAAAAATTGCAAGGTCAGCAAAGAATATCTCAAAATATCCAAAATATCATGTTATCAATAGCTTTCGAATGATTATGGAATAAGACATGAAATATAAGCCATGTCCAAGCTAACAGGTCATCACGTGAATATCGTGTCCAATAATGTTTTGCGTAATCTTCAGCCCACATATTTTATGTCAACTTTTTGAAACTCCACTTTTATTTTCTAAAGATATACAAACTTTTTGTCTACTAGAACAAACAAATTTTGAAAATCACTTGAAATTTGAGCTACTTAATTTTACTAATTTTTTATCTAAAAAAATATATGATATTTAATAAGCATAAGTATGACATAATTTATTTAAATTTTACTCCAAATGCTTATTTTATTTTAGTAAAATTTTTATTCAATTATTGCTTTAATTATTAAATCCATAAAAATAAAATAACTGTTCACATACTATTTCAACCCATTATAAATTATTTTGACGCATTTTTGTTTGACTATTTTTTGTCACTAATAAAATCAGGTTAAACCATTAAACACATAGCTTAATCCCAAATTTCATTAACACGCTCAACTATAAAAGCTTTACAGTTAGCTAGTACTTCTCGAATATTAAATGGGAAAACAAATAGTAGCATTACTCGATTCCAATGACTTTATTAGCCTCCGTACTTTTCAGCTGAGCTACCTGAATAATTAACGAGAGAAACAAAACGGAACTGCTTTGCACGAAATACCACCTGCGGAATGCCATTTGTTCCAACAAGTAGACATTTTTAAATGCTAGAATACGAACGAGAAAACATTACTCGCAGGCTCACGCAAGCCAGCATATTCGGTGTAGTTCAGTTAATAGAAGAAAGAATCCTTTTTTGTCGTTTTATGATAAAATATCATTGACGAGCTTTTAGTCTAACTACTCTTTTAAGCCGGGTCGCTTCTGCAAGTGCTTTCTGTGTAACTAAACTACTAAAGTCAGGGTGGTCGTTAAAATCAATGCTGCGACACAACAAAATGACTACTGGTCAAGTTCAAACCACAGCAGTTATTTTTGGCTCGATGATGGGAAGTTGGCTTATAGAAGGGCTTTCAAAATCAAAACATCAGTTTCGAAAGGGTTTCTTCGTACATTTCTCGATCTAGTCCGATCAGAATGGAATGTATTAAATTGTTGACCTAATTGAAAAACGAACGTGGATGATGTTATGTTCAGTCAACTCACAAAGATGGGGAACACACAGATTTCAAAAAGCGTTTTAAAAAATTGGGTACAAGTAAAAAATTCAAAAGATAATCAGTTTTAAATTTAGTTTATCCATCCGTATCAAACATGAGAATTACATTTGGTTTAAATATACATGTTATGTTTTAAAAAATTTCAGCATCAAATTCTTCTTCCCCTAATAGATTTATATAATTATAAATTTTTATTTTTCCTTAGATTATGAATCTAAAGCACCATATTTGAAAAATTTATCATATGCTATCAGTGTAATTACAGAGTTTTTTTAGTAACCTTAACTAAGTAAAACTAGGAAACTTCAATAAAACAAACACTATAATTAAGTGACTTATAAGAAACTTCAAATAAGATTTTAGGGAATTAACAAAACGGAAGTTATAAAATAAGTAAAACCTTAAAGTTATTAAACTGAAAAAAATAAAAATCCCATCTAAGTTACTTTTTAATTTTATTGCAAATTAATGGTAAAAACTCCAGAGAAGATGCTGAGAAATACGGAAGCACATACATAAATTATCATGCAGCTTTTTTGCTGCCAGCATTCAGATTATATAGGTGCCTTAGATTTTTAGAGTTTAAACTGTGTTTTGTAGATTCATATTAAGCTCATCAGTTTCATTTTCTGCAGTAGTTTTTCTGGTTAAGGAAAATTTGTTTTCTTTAAATGACCTTTTATTTTTTTTCAGAGACTATTGATTTCCTTTCACAATTTTTATCTCTTTGCAGCTTTGTCCTTTTGCTATATTCGTATATTTATAGACATGCTAACTTCTATAACACGTCTTCAAATCACATGTTTAATTTTTTTCAAAAGTAGATAAAAATAAAATTTACTTAAAAAAATATTTACTTCTCTATCAGATAAAAATCTTTAACATTGTATGCCGTTGACACCTATTTTTTTACTAGAGTCTTATTTCTAGAGTCTTTCTCATACCATACTAAATTTTTTATTTTGAATGACATTAATGCCATAGAAAACAGTGTTGGCTAAACAACAGATACAGCAGAGTAGTCGCTTTCGAAACTTTTTTCTTACTTCTAGTTTGATATTAATGACAAAAAATGCAAGAGTTACACTCCACAAGTGCATAACTAATCATCACTTTTAAATACTTTTATCAAATTGAACATTTAATTTTTTCTAATAACTAATTTAAAGGTGAAAAATTTAGGGCTTATAAATCAATCAATTTGAAATACACATCTTCAATCTTCAACAAAGAACACAAGCTAGTATTAGCGAAATGGGTTGAAGAGGAATGTCTACCTGGAACCAACTCTCTAGACCAGCGTTTGACACTAACTTTTAAAGGCGGGTCGTATGACTAATGTTGGAGCTTTTCGCGGGTCGGATACATAAAAATGTGTATCTTTAATTATTATCGATTTAACAATATATAGCATATCTGGAAACTGAACAAAAATATTAATTTTTTTTTATCATAATTAAATTACAATTGATATTTGATTTATTTGCGTGCAAGTAATTAAAAAGTTAATAGTTTTCATTATTAGTCTAAAAAAGAAGTGAATCGTTTGTTTCAACGTGACAGTGCGACTTGACCTAACATTTAATAAAAGTATTTAAACTGTACTTCCAGATTACTAAGTTTTAATCGATATTATTGTGAGACGATGGCGGACGAAATCGTTCAGTTTATTTTATGATAGAGTCAACGACTTTCGGAGTATTTGTTGCAGTCAGTTTTAATAAATTGCTCGAATGAGATTTAGTTAAGTTATTTCTGTATTTATTCTTGATGAAAACCCCCATGCTGAAAGCTTCTTCATATAGTTTCTTCGGTCACATAATGGAGAACTCTGTTCAATATAGTTAAAACATAGGATTTCGGATAAATTACAAGTATGTAAAAAATATCTATTTGTTGAAATTGGATTTTAAAAAAAAATCTTTTGTGGTGCCGGAGGGCCACAGAAAAATCTTTCGTGGGCCAAATTTGGCCCACGGGCAGCGTAGTGGCTAACGCTGATCTAGACTATAGTTTAATGATCAGTTTTAATTGTAGCTTTCCTTGAAACCAACCATTGCCAACATCAGTAGTGCTTTTTATTTGGAGTTTGGTAAGCGACAGCAATCAGAGGACCGATTCACTCCTCGAGTAATTTAACATCTGCATTTTTTACACAGTAATTAGAGATTTAATTCACATAAGAGTAGAGACAGTGAATCATTTATAATTGTTTTTTTCAATTGTGGATAGTTGGTCATATGAAAGAAATGGGAAATTTTAGCATTTCTGTTTGATATATTTTGTATTTATTATCTTTATCTTAGAAATAGAAGTTATCTGAGATACATTGTGCTTAGATAACCGATTTATTCTTAACACTTTCTCATTTATCTTTATTGTTCTTTATGTAGAATCTCAATTCGTCGATATTTTACTATCGGCTTTTTGTACCAACTCAATTTATCACAAAAAGTTGCATATCCAACTATTTTGCAGGGCATTACATACACAAATATTAATGACTTTCCAGATTTTTTTTCCAGAAAATTAAACACCCCCTAGTTTTAAAGAGCTTGCTTTTTCCCCCTATCCACCCACTGGCCCATAAAAGAAATACTCCCCTGACATTTAACGACTAATAGGGCGTGGCAAGTTAGGCATGCTCTGAACAACGCCTAAAAATAGAATCAATTACAAAATTCTCTCTCTTCAACCCCCTTCCAATTCACAGTAATACTTTGGAAAAAAAGGCGTGGTGTGGAAATATCCCGAAAACTAAACTGATCGTCAATTTTAATTATTTATTCTCAGGGAGTATCTTTTTCATTGAAGTGCTGGGTGTAAAATTTAATGAATGGGTATCTTTGACTCAGAAGCGATAAGAATAAGTTTAGCACCTTCTAAAATTGTAGTGTGTATTTTAATCCAGGCATGGTTTTATTTTAGACTGATTGATTAAGCCTTGGACAGTTTGGTGCGCTCCGAATTGATTTTATCGAAGTTATCTTTTTACATTGCGTCCAAATAATCTCTTGATTTTTAACATCTTTTACTTTCAATTACCCATATGTATACATAGGGTTATAAAAGTAAAAGATTCGTTTTTTTTTTTTTTTTTGCATTTCTTTACGTTTTGGAACATCCTGATTTCAAAAAAGTTATCTAGAAAAAATGTCTGTATGTGTGTCGTTAGCATAACTCCCGAACAAATTGACCTACGATGTTCAAATTTGGTGTGAGGGTTGGTGGTAGCCATGGGACCTACCATTAAAGTTTTCGTCAGAATCGCACATGCTCATAAGGTAATTGCCATTGATAAAATCATGTTTTTCAATGATTGATAAAAAACGGCTTTAACGATTCTGATCAAAATCGCAGTGGTAATGCCTCTTAAGGTGTTCTAAACATCCCCACCTCCAAAATTTCCGTAAAGATGCCTTAACGACGTAAAAAGTTGAAAAACGAATGCCTTCAACACAGAGTTTTCTTTGCTTGAACATAGCTCATCAACTTCTTCTCCTCAGTTTCACTTATAAGAAATAATAATATAAGAATTATCGAAACGTATATTGCCAAAAACATCCAACTGTCGATTTTTTTTAAAGACCCATATAAGAGTTCTAGCAAAAAATATCGCTAAACTGGCCATTTTTTTAAGCGAACGATGAAAGTATGAAAACGATAAATGACACAAATTCACATCAGTAATATAGGGTAACTGAAAGCTATGCGATGTTCTACACTCGTAGTTAATACATGAACAACCCAGTATCGAAGAGAATAGGTTGAATGATACAACCTAACCATCTAGTGCGCAACTTCGACAAAATGGCAATTACTCATAACTGTTTAATGCAAGTTTGTTTATCCACTTTGTTTATTGCAACTTGGTTAGTCAAATTTGTTTGACACAATTTTGTTTATAAAATTTGTTTAATAAAACCCTATAAAATTTATTTAATTAAACTTCATTTGATGCAATTTTATGTAAGGCAATTTTTGAATCAACATTGTTTGATGCAACTTTGTTTATTAACTTTGTTCTACATTAAATTTAAGTATGTTTATTTAAAAAAAGTTCTATTATAATGTTCAATTAAGAAATGCTGTACAAAAAATTAAATTTCGACAGCAAAAAGAAACATAGAACTGATATGAATTGTGAAACATTTCTTATCACCGAGGGGATTTATGAAAAACACAATGGACTTTTTGATACGAAAAGATTGAAAACGCACCAGGAAGTTGCAAAGCATGAAATGTGTTCAATAGCAGTTTGTTTCAAGTTTTTATAGGTTTCAATGTTTCCTTCAACTTTTTTCTCTTATTGAAATTTTTTTTATAACTTGTTTTAATGTTTAGCAAAAATATAACATTAAGGTGTTTTAAATCTGTCTGTTACGTCGTATGTTGTTTACACCCTGGATATCATTTTTGGAGAACTAATACAACATGCCCTTTCAGCGCGGTGCGTTGTATAAAAAAAGGAAATCACAATATTGTTTTGAGCATTTATCATTTGAACTTAAATAAAAGACAAATATGCTTCTAAATATTGTTATAATATGTGATAATAAAATGTGTGCCGTTATTATTAAAAGCTTGTTACTTTTTTGGAGTTACTTTTAGGAAAGTGTTAAAGACTGATGTAAAATTTATGAAGCATTAAGATTTAAGAGTCGTCGTAAATAATTTTTTCACCAGTTTAATTATAAATATTACTAAGCAAAATAATTATTAATGATCTAATAGGTATATATTTTGTAAAAAAAATATTAATTTATTTAATTAAATGACTCCTAAGCTCCTAAGCAGTTTTATTCTCAGAGAAATGGCGCTTGTTGGGATAAAATGACAAAAAAAAAAAAAAAAAAAAAAAAAACTAACATAATAGTTTTAAATTATTAAATTACATAAAACAAACATTAAATATAAACACAGTGATCATATAAAATACAATGATCATTAAGTGAAGTGATGTGAAATTTAATTGATTATATGCAATCTATTGAAATAAATTCATTGAAAAGAAAAATGTAGTTTACCATTTCCATCGTTTTCTGCAGGTAGTCGATATTTATATTTACCATTTCACTCTTGTTATGTATACTTTTACCAAAAGCACTGAAGCCAAGTTGGATTGTTTTTATTCTCCTGCTTTATCACTTGTTAGATGAAACATTCGAGTTAGTCACGTTCATTTTAGTGTCACTTTTTTTAGGTCAGATGGTATTCTTTGACAACGAGCACCTGCTTTTCAATGAGAAGCATTCGTTCGCAGATACTTTTCATAATAGTGTTTGAACAGGAGCATTTCGTAAAAGTTGCGCATTTGTTTATTGAAATTGCATTCAAAACTTGATGAGAAAACTTTAATATATCTCCAGTTAGGCTCTCAGTTAAACCTAAAATATTGCATGCTCGAGGAAGGCTTCATTTAAAAAAAAAATATATTTATATAATTTTATTACTTAGTATGCATTTTTATATTTTATGCTGTATGATAATACAACATATCAAATAATTGTACGATAACGTTTTTCAATTCAAAACGACACCTTTTTTAAGTCGCGAATAGTTCCTAATATCAACCACAAATATCTTCGCCAATTTTACAGATAATTTTATGAAACTTTTTGACTTTTGTTATATTATTGCGAATATTTTTCTAACTAGACTTTCAATCTCCTTTAGCTTTTTAGTTATTTTTTGTAACTTCCATAAATCGCCGCTAAGGACTCTGTAAGCAAACTCAAAATATTTATCATAGTCACTTTACTACTTTCCTAGCTATAAGCTATATGAGACGCCGTTTCATATTTAAAGGGCTTAAAAGGATATAAGGAATCACCCTGTATAAAAAAGTTGATTCGAGTTTTTCTTTTGAGTCGTACTGTATTAGGGTTTGGTGATTGAGATTTGTTTCTTTCGTTTTTATAAAATTCATTTGTGCATTATGCATTCTTTCATATTTGTATTTGCTTTAAATTATACCTTATGAAAGAATTTCGCGAAACAAGTGTCATGTCTCTTTTTAGCAACAGCACAGTGGTTTCCGCTTGATAATGTCCCCGTCTTGTCGCTTTCTCAATGGACAATTCTCGCATTTTTTAAAAATCAGTGAAATTAGCTTATATTTATGAAGAATTCCTTTCTGATTCCAAATATTTAAACAAAAGTTCTTTAAAAAATTAGTTATTTTAATATTAAGAAAAGAAAATGCCTCAAAACCTAGCCGAAACCAGTCCTATCAAAACACACAACAAAATCTGTGACGTCAACGGTTCCTACTGTTTCTATGGTTATCGTGAAGTTTCTGCCAAATAGCTGGTGTTGAAATAGTTGGAGCTGGTAGACCATTGCCATATCTCGTAAAGGTTGGCGCGATTTGTGAGAAACTTGCAAAACTGTTTTCCGCTGCCGCATTTCAAGCCAAGATGTTTGGGAAGCCTTGACGTCACGTTCAATTTTAGTGCAATGAATCGTTTTTCTCCAACGTCTAACAGGGAAACTTTGATTGAAAATTAAATAATTAATAGTTTAAAAAACTAAAAAACACGCTTTAATAGAAAAGTTAACTAAAAAGTAGAAAATAATTTTAAATAAGTTTGAAATAAGAATAGAGTGATTAACAAAAAATATTTATTTTATCGTAAAAAAGCGTGGGGTGCTTTTTAAGATATTTTCATAATGGCTTTACTTTTACGAATATCTGTCATTAAATATTTACAACAATTGACATCAAGGACCCCACGCTTTCTTGCGATAAAATAAATATTTCTTGTTAATCACTCTATTCTTATTTTAAACTATTTTCTACTTTTTAGTTCACTTTTCTATTAAAGCGTGTTTTTTAGTTTTTTAAACTATTAATTATTTTCTACTTTTTAGTTTGGTTTTCTATTAAAGCGTGTTTTTTAGTATTTTAAACTATTACTTATTTTTTCTGTAAACTATAAATTTTTTTAGTTAATTTTTTTAGTTAAATGTACAAAACTCTCCAGTTGTTCCTGCCAGTCACATGCTTGTCTCAAATTTAAGTCATGTGTATGCCTTAGTACACGCCGTATTACTTGACACAAAACACTACCGTGTCTCTGAATATGAAAAATCACTAATCCTGAAGTCCCTGGTAAGGATAATGCGACTAAAAAAACACGCTTTGTATAACCGTAGTGACCACGACAAATCTTTCAAATGTCTGCCTTATCAATTGTCGATGATAGGTTCTGTGATTACTGGGATTGTAACGGCAAACCAGGGTTCGATTCCGGAGAAGGTTGGTTGGAATTTAACGGCGCAAGGGCAGCACGAGCTAATCCTTGTGATAAAGCGACAAACTTATTGAATTATTGTATTGTCATCGGTCTTTTACAAGTGTGCAAAGTTTGAATCAAATCTGATCGCTCAAAGTAGGGCAAACTCGAGCCCAAAAGAGTCGGTTATAAGCAAACATACAGCGTGTTGAAAAAAGAAAAAGACCATTGAGCAGAAATTTTTCTGTTCATAGCCTTTTCGAAACATTTAGAATTGAACAATAAAAAAAAAAAGAAAAAAAAAAAAAAGAAAAAAAAAAAAAGAAAAAAAAAAAAAAAAAAAAAAAAGCAGCGGAAATTGTCTGTTAATGTCCATTTTAAATGCACACTTGAAATGCTACTCGCTGATTGTCTGCTAAGTTTTAAAAATCAGTTTTGAAACCGGTCTGGTTTGATTCTTCATTCAGTAGCTTGCTTGTTAGCTTTATAAACTCCAATATTCCATTCATTCATACTCTTCTTCCTTTTCTAAATACCTCTTTATTTTCTCTGAATTTAAACGTATATGTAAGAAAGAGAATATAATTTCTAACATTGAATTGTACTCATTGTATTTTTTATACATTATTATGGAACTTTTGGAAATAATTATGTCGAAATAAAATTAACGAAATCAACGATTAATTTGAAAAGAGCCCCAATACAATATGCGATGCAGCAAATGAATTCACACCGCAGAAAATGTAGCAAAATAAGTCTCCCTAGAGCCAAGGAATGATCGGTTTTTAACGTTGATCGCTAACTGACATATATTTTATCACGCAAACAGTTAAAGCTATTGACACTTGATGCTAAGGCTAATATTTGGTCATTGAACTCGCGGCGACTTAAAAAAGGGAAACAAATTATTTTTCGTTGTTTACAGTAGCATCAGTCGAGGTAATGTTTTTTTTTTCCCTTCTCTCTTTTTTTTTTCCTTCTTTTTTTTTCTTTCCGTATTCGTGTATAAGGAATAATATGAATGGAATGTCCAACCAACGTTTCCACACATATTCATACTTATTAAAAAAGTCAGCGAACAAGAGCATTTCAAAATATTGTAAAAAAATAGAAAGTTGTAGGGCGCCCATTGGAAAGTGATGAATATAACAATCACTTTAATTTAATACACTCGAAATATTTATTAAAAACTCAATCTTTATTTTATATGTTATGCAAATGAAAATTATTTCTGATATATAGACGAAATGAAACAATTTTTTTTGTGTGACAAAAAGTGCTTTTAATGAAGAATGTATTGAAAAACTGCATTGAGTGTGAATTCAACAGGGCAATTGAGTGCATCAGTTGGATCTTCACTGACAACAGAATAAGTACTATAGTAGATATGAGAGTTACCATCAATCAAATCGATTCCCTTCCTATTCATTAACATAGCGTCGATTCTGTTGTTGGCGTGTGCTTGGCGTTTGCATCTAATTTCAAATAAGGAAATCATTCCTAACAGCAAAATATGAGGTAAGGGGCCGTTCAAATATTACGTAAGCACCCTAGGGGGGGGGGGGGTATGAGTGATGCTTACGTAAGCACTTAATAATCCCTTTATTTCTAAAAAAAATTGAAACTTACAAAAAATTTCACTTTTGTACACCGAGTTCTAGGATAGGCGACTTTCCATTCAAATCGATCTAAGAAATTTAAACTTACGTCACATAAGAGTGACGTACTCTGCCTTCAGCCAATTACAATCAAACATTGATGATGCAAAATACTGCAGTTTCAAAATGAATAAAGGGGATTCCCCTCTTTTGGGTGTTTGGAGACGTGAATCCTACATTAAACCTAACTTATGTGACAGACAATTTTTGTTTTTGTTTCGCTTGGCGACTGGCGGGCGCCTAAGATGGAACAGTAGTTGGTTTAAATCCCGAATTGAGTTGTGTTTTGAACAAGTTTCTTTTTCCACTGCAATCCTTCTTGAACTTTTTGAAGATTAAGCAAATATAGTTGCTCTGCTTTCTGTTTGCTTTTTTTAAAAACAAACAAACATATGTCTTCATTTCGTGAAATTTTATATAAAAAGCTGTTTGAAGCTTTTAAAAAGTCTACTTACATAAAAAAGTCTACTACATAATTTTTTTTTTTATATAAAAAGCTGTTTGAAGCTTTTAAAAAGTCTACATCAAACAAACCCTTGAAAGATATTCAGGATATAAATAATGAGGTATGGCGTCATTTTAAAAATGCCTCTAAAAATGACGAAGAACTAGAAGTGTTGGTGCTAAAAAGAGTCGAAGAAGAGTTGCGAAAGGCAACTAGAAAAAAATCCCTTCTCCTTGATTATTTTATAAAGGTAATTATAAACAATTTATTCATAATATGTTAAGATAAATTTATGTTAAGTATATTTTATCAGAACTTTTTATATTTTTTATATTCACCTTGGTTTTGACAATTTACATATTTTGAAAAATGTAGCGAAAACTAAAATAAGTATAGTATACTAGATTTGGTAATACGTAATTGTGTTAAAATTGACATCTTCTTTCTTTAATTATACAGATAATTTATGAATAATTTACAGAAAATGCCATATGACTATTTTTGTCCGTCCATCAAATCACAATTGTCTGCAAGGACTTGTGGGAAATGTGGTTTGTACCACGCTTCACTAAAATCGACAATTCGTCATAAGAAAATTGTTCATGGCGAAAATAGACAGAGAGCCTGCCTAGTTCGGCCTATGAGAATTGCTGCTCGTCGAGCAAATGAACTGATGTGCGTTATCAATTATGTAGAAGGCATGAAAGATACCGAGTGGATAAGCGAAGAGGAAGTTTGCCCAGATTCCTTGTGCGAAACAAGTGATGAAACAATAACATCAGATGCCAGAAACCCTATAATTTCAGACATTAAAAACTGGCTAGAGCAACCCTGGATAACATCTGACTAGATAGACTTAATTGATTATGAAAATTACAATTATGTGCCATTAAAATTGTGATAAACTTAAGATTTAAAAAAAATTAAAATATATATTTTTTTCCTTTTTAAGGCGAGTCAAAGTTCATTATTTGCCTTGAATCCTAACTCTTTTTTAGATTATTAACGTTACAAAAAAAAAAAAAAAAAAAAAAAAAAAAAAAATCATTAGCAGGGGGGGGGGGGTTACCGTATGCTTACGTAATTATAGAGGGGGGGGGGTATGCGATTTGCTTATTTTTGCTGACAAGGGGGGAGGGGGGGTCAAAAATTACCAAAAACATGCTTACGTAATATTTGAACGACCCCTAAAGTACGTTTCAAAATTTGTTTATTAAAAATGAACGTTAATTTGACCATTCAATTATCTTTTTTTATTCTGATTAAAACAATTTTGGCAACAGGAAAAAATTTCGAAAATGATCGGTCAAAATTTAACTTATAACGTTACAGAATGAGGCAGTGAGTGAATGAGTCAGTGATCAAGATAACTCTTATAGTAATAACAACACTTTCTTACTGTTTTGAAATTTTTATATTTGTGTTTCACGGGCACTTAGAAACTAAAAAATAAGTTAACTAGGGGTGTGGAACATCGCACAACTTTCAATTACACTATATTACTGATGTGGATTTGTGTCACTTACCGTTTTTATATATTCATCATTCATTGAGGAAAATGGCCAGTTTGGTGATATTTTTTACGATAATTCTGACATGTGTTTAAAGGGGAAAAAAAAAAAAAAAAAAATCGCTAGAAGAGTGATTTTGGCGTTATACTTTTTGATAATCCTTATATTATCCTTTATTATAAGCGAAACTGAGAGAAGAAAAAACGATCTTTGATGAGGTATGCTCAAGGAAAGGGAACTATGTGTTGAAGGCATTCGTTTTTCAACTTTTTACGCCATTAAAGCATTTTTACGGGAATTTCGGAGGTGAGGATGTTTAGAACACCTTAAGAGGCATTACCACAACGATTTTGAACAAATTCGTTGGAGACGTTTTGTTGCAATCATCGAAAAACATGATTTTTTCAATGGCAGCTAGAATATGCGCACGCGCGATTTCGACGAAAACCTTTACTTTAGATCCTTGTGCCATCACCAACTCTCACACCAAATTTGACCATCGTAGGTCAATTTGTTCCGGAGTTATGTTGACCACGAACACACAGACAGACATTTTTTCTAGATCACTTTTTTGAGATTCGGTTGTTCCAAAACGTGGAAAAATGTCCCCCCCCCCCCCTAATTTTTTTTTAACCAAATACTATACTTTCATTACCCTATGTATTACATATGGGTTATTGAAAGTAAGAAATAAAAATAATTACCTTTGCATTCATTTATAAAATTCATAAATTACAATAATGAAATTGACAGATCGGTTTAAAAAGATCTTGTAAAATTAGAAACATTTTCCTATTTAAAATAAAAATACTTGCTTGCAGGTAACTTGGCTAGATTACTACACCAACGATGACGGAAATCAATGCGTAATAATGCAGTTAACTATATATCGATTAGATAAAGAAGAGACGCAAGGGAAGAAACTTTTCAAAGATTGTTGGAAACGTAAGAACTGAAAGTGCCAATCATCTTTTCAATATTTGGGCAAGTTACGAAAGAATTTGCTTTGTTTTGTATTTTAGCACTTTCAGATTGTTCCGACGGATGCTCTGTAGAATAAAATGCTATCAAAATTCTAGTATTTATCGATATCACACAAATATTTCAAGATAATATTTAATGATGTCCAATAACTTATGAAACTGCATTTATTTTAATCACTAGGATGGATCTGAAGCTTTCAGACATCATTCTGTTGATGGTGATATTGTTAATACAATGGAAGTTGACAAACGACCAACTGAAACGAAAATGCCAGAACATGTGGCAGTAATACACATATCAAAAAGCTTTTCGGGACAAATTGTTTTTTTGGCAGTGATCCTAATGAACTCCAGACAGATTCCAAGCGTTTTCGAATACACAAGCATAAAATTTCCATAATGAGCAACAATAACCATGGGATGAATTTGATGGGTGGGGGCTCTGGAATCAAATGACAATAGTGGAGTAACCTTGGGAACAAATGACGGCAACTATGAAGATATGAGACACTTGTGTGATAGGAGCAGAATTCTATTCCATTTTCTGATTCCCCTTTTTTTCAATCCCTTTGCGCCCAAGTCACGATTTTAATTATTCATGAGCTCAATTTTTTTTTGTCTCATTCAGATATTCCATTTCAGTTATGAGCTTGAACTTAATTATTTGGAGTTTCTTCTTGATTGAACTTTTTTTTTTAATATGTTATGATCTTTCGGTTGACTTTCAGAATGTTTATTATACATGTTAGATAAATAGCCAACTTAATTGTTTAGATCTTTGCCTTTCTATATATTTTATTTTGCATTTTAAGAACAGCGAAGCCTGAAAACTTTCGTAGATACAAAATTTAATATGGCATGCATTTTTAAGTTCTCAAGCAAAATGTTTCGAATTATAAATATCATTAGCACTTGGCAAATTTTGTCGTGTTTCTGCATAGCAAAAATAGCATGCAGTTATATGCACTTACAAAAACAGTTTCATCTCACTGCTACTGTTATTCAAAGTATTTTGAAATAGGTTTCTTGGTTGTAATTAATTTTTATTGTGCAAGAGGTACATGAGAGCCGTAATTTCGTGTCAAATTTGACTGTTGAGAGTAATACGAATTACAGAGAGACAAGTTTTTCAGGAAGTCTTCTCAAGAGAACTGACTTGTATATGCGTCTTTCAAGGGTCAAAACTTGAATATTCTTACTAGCAGTACGATTCTCTAAACGTGAAGTCCTGTTACATCTTAAAAAATTTTAGATTCAATTTAAGAAATTAATTAGTGCGAGAAACTTTTGAGGCTCTTCAAAAGAACGTGTTAGGGATGATTGCCGCTTTATCTTTACAGTTGGTTAAGAAGAACTTCAAAGGAAAGAAAACTATAAAAAAAAAAAAAAAAAAAAAAAGGGAAAAAAAAAAAAAAAAAAAAAAAGAGAAGAAGAAGAAAAAAAAAAAAATGTATCACTCTATTATGGGAGATGGGAGAGAATATCTGGAGAGCTGTATTTGTAAGTAATCTTTTTTTTTTCTTCTTTTTTTTCCCGGGGGGGGGGGGGAAGGGAAGAGGAGGGGTTGAACCGAATGAATGCTTTAATTATAATGAAGCTACCATCATTGAAGATTTACTGTGATAATAATCTTTATAAAAGAACGTATAAGTTTTTTTTTCGAATCATGTTAATTGCCCAAAATGATATAGTAATTTGTAAGCATATAGCTGATATATATCTATATTTTTACACGTAAATGTTTCCTACCCATTAATAATTATATCCCAAAGGTACAGGGAGGTGGGGAGGGGGGGGTCGAGATTTAGCACACTAATTTTTTACCTATTTGGACCACAATGGGCTTTTGGTCTTTTCAAGTACAAGACAATGTTCGAATTTTGAAATATTTAATATATCTTGCAAACATTTCTGTAGTTGCTTTCTGTAACTTAGTTTGATTGTAGAAACCCTCCCCCCCACATTTGACCCTTACCTCCTTGTAAATGAAATTGTGATGTAATGAATGGTATTTATTCAATAACCTTCAAATGCTCATTGTTTTTGACACTAAATTGACACTGACATTTCAACCAAAGCTCCCATACATCCATTTGACATAATTTAAAAAAGGATTGGTGCAATATATTTTATTTAAGTATTGAACGCTATATACCATTTCCTAAGTCTATATTGCAATTTACGCAAGATAAACAACTAGCTAAATCCCCACCAACCTTTCTTCATTAGATATCTAAGGTGAAATAGTTTTTCCGGTTCCGGAATGACACAATACAAAGAGTTCCAAAAAATTCAGACAAAAAAATCCGAAGTCGATGCATTGAAAAGTTTTGGTAATCGAAAATAATAAATGTGGACGAGGGCGCCTGCTGGGTTTCTTAGTAAAAAAAAACTTTTTTGGCTTAAAATCAGACTGAGAGATTTGGCAGAAGTATTCCTATCATGAAACGTTTTTTTTTTCCTTCTTTTTTCTTTTTTGTAGCATCTGCGGAGAAAAATGGCTGAAATGAAGCGTTATTTTTAAGTGAAAATTTAGTGTTTAGAAATCATTTGGCAAGAAAGTTCAGTAACTTTTGCCAGTTTCACTGACTGTAAGCTTTTTTTTCTTCAATTAGTTTTAAACTGCTTTCTATAAATAATTTTATACCTCCCACACTGTTGGAGCTCTGAATAAATGTAAAACAAACTTGTCACAAAAAGTATTTAGGGAATGATGAATATGATTTAATGTTCTCAGTAAGGAAATTGATTGATGAATTTCGCATGATTAGCTACATCAAGTAATTGTCGAGAGATCAGTTAAAAAAATGCATAAATGAGCTGATCAGTCACGTTTTAAAAATGGCTTATAAGTCGTTAGGAATTGATATACCTGTATATTCAAAAACATATATTTATAAATTGAACTGTCGACAGTAAATCAACATGTCGACATGTGGGTAGACTTAATGGAAAAAAGTGATCTATGCTTAACGCTATAATTTTTTTTAAGTTGTTGTAACTTTTTTCATTTTATTTTATCTAAAATTTCAATGTGTCATTTTTTTTACTTAAAATCACCAATGCTACTTTTTAAATTTGTCTGGGTTACTATCACGGTTTTGGATGAACTTGTAACTTTTTTTATTAAGTCCAATAAATGATTTTCGCCTCTTTAATGTGGTTGTCTCTCTATATAGTTTGTGCTCTGGGAAAATGCATTACTGCTGTTATACACCACACCCAAATACCAGTATTTCTTTAGATGAGGTATGAGAGTAAATGCATTATCTCCAGGATCAATAAAAAATACATTGGTTGAAAATTACACAAAATTGAAAGGAAAATTTCGAATATATATAAATTTAAGGTTCTACACAGTTCTGTTGCTCAGAAGCGCCTGTAAATAAATGTAAATATGTCTATGAGGAAATACTTTTAAAATTAAAATAGACTGAACAGAAATAATTGTATGGATATAGGAAAAATGTATGATGAGATATACTGTTCTGACTTTTTATAGAAAAGGTAAAAAAAACGCGAGGAAAATCCTTTTTATGTGTGAGAGGGGGGGATTGTAAAAAGTAAGTTTTTATGTGGTTTCCAAGTGTGTTGAAATTGTTACAAGTTATGTCTTAATAAACCCTATATATAACTATTCCTTAATAAAATAAAAAAGAATGAATTTATAAAAAAATAAATATCGTATTTTGCTCCGACTTATGAAAAGTACGTCTTCACCAACATTCATACTCAATTACCTCTGAATATAGTTCTAAGATGCATCGAAGTAATTTCGTAAAGAAATGCGAAACGCATACCTAGGGGAAAAATTACAGTTCTTCTCTTTTGTTAGAAGGTCGAATACTTTTGCTTCCTTTTACCCAATTAAGACATAGACGACATTTCTAATATCGAGAAAACCGATTGCATTAATTTTCCCCATGTCGCCAGTCTCAATCGAAAGCTGGCGATCGTCCAGAGAGATACAAGATTATTTCGCAAACAAGATAATTATTTGCAAACTATAACAAACGGAAATAGTGAGAAATTGGCAGAATTTTTGTTTGCACTCAAAATATTGTTTTTTATCTCCAATTACCATTTAAACTTCATCTTGTCTTTGGATATAAGAACTTTATCTGAGAACTCATAATGAAATCAGAAGGAGTTAAATGAGATGGAATTACATTCATCAATGGATGCAATCCTGAGCGAAATTGGGAAATAAGTTTTTAATATGTTTCATTTATTAAGTTATGACTGAATGTTTCGTAAATTGAGAATAACAATATGCTTAGAGACTAACGTCACATATATGGTTAATAAAGTATACATATGGGGACTGGACTGATAATATACACTCACTTTCAAAAGTTAAGCACGGAAAGGAAAATGTTAATTTCCATAAGCCAATCTGATTAAAAGATACTGAAATTTGCTGTACAGGTAGAAGGTTTTATGCAAGTATGTTAGGTAACAGCCATTCACGGTTTCACGTCGAGACATATGCAAAACAGGCAGTCGTGTAAGAAGCCGGCATTGTGAAGGGTGAGTTGCATGTAAGTGCTGATGAAAGGTGTTTAGAACATTCGTACGATTTGCTTTCAAGCTAGACGTGTTTTTATGGCTTCCAGAAGACGAATGGAAGACTCTGAGCGCTAATGGTGTGTCGGACGCATTGAAGCAGGATAATCTATAATAGATGCTGCTCTTTTCTTCGGCGTTCATCATTCCGTCATTTCACGATTATGGAAACAATTCCAAACCATCCAAGCAGTTGTAGCCGGTAGTCCAAGGGTTACAACCCCCGCGGAAGATCGATTTATTGCTGTTGTAGCCAAGAGGAATCGAAGATCGCTTTCCACACGTGTGACGTCTATGGTTGCAGCGGCCATTGGTAAAACGATATTTGCCACTATTTTTCGTCGAAGGTTACACATGAATGATCTGTACGCCCGGGTATCACGAGTTTGTGTTCCTTTATCTGTCCAATCCAAAGGGAAAAGATTAAAATGGAGCCTCCAGCATGTGAATTGGACTGTATCTTATTGGGGCAACGTTATATGTTCACAGATGAGTCCAGATTACAACCCTACAACCAGATAACAAGCGTGGGGTCAGGAGGGAACAAAACACACACAATTGGCCCCAGAATATCATCGAACATCACGCATTCAGCGGTTGAAGCATCATGGTCTGGGCAAGGATTTCATTGGGATATCGCACAGACCTCCACATCTTCAGACGAGGTTCTGTGAAGGCTGTACGGTATCGTGATGAAGTCTTAGACCCCCATTGTGAAACTGAACGCTGCAGCAGTTGGTCCTTCTTTCGTTTTAATGGAGGATGATGCTCGTCCCCATATAGCTGCCATTGTTGACGAATATTTGGAGGGTGAGGGGATTGCGCGTATGGAGTGGCCGGCTTACTCCAATTGAAAATCTTTGGGATGCCCTCGGCCGTGCTGTATGTAGACGTTTCCCACCTCCAGCCACTTTCAGAGAATTTAGAAACTGCCCCTACAGGAGGAATGGGGATTACTGGTTGATCACCTAGTAACAAGCATGACCACACGCTGTACACTTTGTATGCAGGTGAGGGGTGCTCACATACTCTATTAATATCGGTTTTTGTGGTTTGTTTTGAATTTAAACGTCATTTTGTTAATGACTCAAATATGACGTCATCTTATAATTTATGAAAATTCAATATTTTTTTTTTATCTTTGTTTGTAACTCTTTGTTTTGTTTCATGAATAAACGTAGATCTACTTACATGCAGCATTTCGTGTCAATCAAAGCAGTGCTTGTCAATTTTTTCGCATTTTTCCGCTCCATGCTTAACTTTTGGAAGTGAGTGTAGACATGATAATAAGTTTGTCTGTGAATTATAATACATAGCAACTTTTTAACTTTTTACCTAACTAAATTAATAAAAAGTAACAGTTGTTAAATTTAGCAGTTTGCTCTAATGCCAAAATTTAATATATTTATCCCTTGATTTTTAAAATAATTAAAACGATTTTTAGAAAAGTATTACATTATATAGAAATATAAAAATTTCCTATTAATAGGATTAGATAACAGATTAAAATCTGCAATTTATTTCATCGCAATATACGTCATTGTTGCATATTATATGGTTAGTTGGCTTCATTGCATTTTTCATTTAGTAAGAACAACACATGGGTGATCAAAGTAGCATGATATTTTACTGTATAGTAATACGAAATCCTGTGGTATATTTATACTCGTAAAGTTTGCAGTAGAATTCATGTTTCTGTCCATAACTGACTGTAATACGCGATTAGCACACACGATGATGCACGGGAAGTTTAAAAAGAGGTATGATTGAAAGAGTTCTTTCCGTCTTTTCATGCATCCGTGAAGAGAGTTGAATTAAATTTTGTTAATAAGCGGGTGTCTTAGACATTGAGCTTCTGTCAGATTCATTAATCTTTTGTGGTGTCCATTGATTGGACGAGTTTGATAAGTACATCAATAGCTTTTGATGACTTTCTTGAGAGATAGATAGAGAGAGAGAGGGGGGGGGGGAGAGAAGGGGGAGGGGATGGAATAATTTATGCTCAAAGATTTTTTGGATCGTAAGTTAGCAACATCTTTACCAACTGAGGATGGTAGTTATTTTTCTGATGTCTTTTAATAATAGTGCAGGACTCCATGCAGCACATTGACAAATTGGATTACATTTTAATTTTAATAATTGACTAGTTCGTCGTCATGTAATTCGATTTTCAAAACATTTATCTAAAAGGTTATTCATCCTCATGAATTGTATAAAATGTAATCCTATTCTCTATACCAACAATTCTTAAATCTCAAAGACATTTCCCAGGACTATAAAAAAAAAAAAATTCATACACGATAACTAAAACAACACCCAGTTGCAAGATTAAAGGACAAAAATTAAGTTTTTATGGCGGTAAACGTTGACAATTTCCTGCTTTTTTTTAATAAAAACTAACATTAACGTTTTTTCGGGGAATTGAGATAGCTTTCAACTATTCGGCAACATTGTTTTGAAGTATGAACTTATCGTATGGGAATTTGATAGCTCAAACTGCATTTTAGGATCTATTTTTAAAAGTGGCAGCAATTTTAAATTAATGAAGATTTCGAATCAGAAGGAACATTTATGCCTATCTGGGAACAAAACTATTATTTATGTTGAGAGACTCTAGACTGTGGCATGTTACCACCTTATTAAAAACATGTGTTCAAGTTAAAATTGAAATGTGCTGTGAACTCAAAAATATTACTTAAAAAAAATTATGCACTGCAGAACAAACTAGTGAAACATATGTTTATAGCGACAATAACAATTTACTTGTTCATAAAAAAGAGTTTTTTCCCCCCAATAATACAACTACACGATCGATGAAGGACTAAAGTTAAATATATATTTTTTTTGGATTTAAGTACTTGAAGAAGATTATTATTCTGTTTCATTAAATGGTAAAATCAGACTTTTAAAAATATTTTTGTCTTTCACAAAGAATTTCAAGCAGCGTAAAAAAAAAAAAAAAAAAAAAAAAAAAAATCACATGAAAACACTCTTTAACTATTGGGTGGGGTTTAGAAGGAGCGAGTAACCAATTGCATGCGAGTTTAGGCAAGCAGCTAGTTAACACCACTTTGTATAATCCATCTCCACGGCACCCTTGATTTTATGTCTAAAAAGATGAAAACAGGAGAAAAAGTGGGAAAACATGAGAGAAGGGTTTTGGGGAGTCAAGGTTGGGGTGTGCCACCAAAAGAATGAGTGATCTCCACCCATGGCCTTTGTGCAGAGGGGGATCCTTCGAAAAGGATATTCTTTGCCTCACGACAGCATAAATGTCAATGTGTCACTATGTACATTGAAATACTCAGCTGCATAATGCGACCGAATTATTTCTGGCCGATTTAAAATAGCTTGGTAATCGACTTTTGAAAACACCTATTTATAGAGGGAGTTGAAAAGTCTTCTTTATACAGAACAAATGGTATCAAGTGTACTTGACATCACAACAAAGACTCATCCGCACATTTTTTTTCCTGGATAATACTTTATTTAATCAGTGATATAGGAATTGCTAAAACAAAGTGATATCTTTCATATAAAAAAACAGGGAAAAGATTGTATATGCAGCAATATCTCGTAAAATTTGCAAACCAAGTGCAATATTATGTTCTTTTTGTTTATATTTCAATGTGTGCGCAACATTTTATTAACAATGATACCGTGAAGTAACACAATAAAGATATGATATAACTTCGTTTTAACTACAGATTTATGATGTCAAGTAAATAGATTGGAAATCCTTAACAAATTTCTTCCAAATATACCAAAATGCTACATCTTCAAAAAAAAAAAAAAAAAAAAAAAAAAGGCCGGATTGTGACGGCCACTGTCACTAAAAGGCCGCCTCTGCAGACGTTTGTATTACACTACATTAGATATAGAAATCAAGCATTCACTAGTTGGCTACACGACTGAAAACCTCCTCATGGAAATGTTGATTTCAAATAAAAAAACGAAAAAAAAAAAGTAAAAAGGGGGGGGGGGGGCTGCTGCTGCTAATGCGGTGTTTTTATTATAGCAAAAGTGTCACAAAGTTGTCGAGGAAACTTACTTCTGAATATACAAGCTCCGATTCGATGTCTTTATTTGCTGCCAAGATGGAAAATTCTCAGTGAGTTACTAATGCAAGAATTCTTTCGGTTGCCTTACAGCACTTCCATTTCAGTTTTATAGAATCCCTCATCTTTTCAATACCTCCAAATTAATATACAATATGTCTACAGTATGACTAATCACGTGTCGATAGAATTCGTCTGTGAATGTTAATTTCAGACAGACAAACAGACCTTTGTTTAAGATAATTTGCATTAGTATAGAGTAATAAGATGAACTTCATGGGAAGGTGGCGAATAAGTTCTGGTACAAACAGAAAAACAGTTCACATTTTAAAAAGAGAACCCATTCAAACTCTATAATTGAAAACATTTTACGCACAAATTACATTGGTTTAACATATTACATTGGTTTAGAGTCGACTCTTATTTATACCCTTTTCTATATATTCAAACATACATTCAAAGAAATGTCAAAACCAACTTACCACAATTTTAAGCAATACTTTGTAAAGTTGCTGTATACTCGTCATTAAGTATATATAGTAACAACCTGTTGCTTACTCTGTAGTTAGAACGTTTTAAAATCGTTAAATGATTAATAAGGCCGAAAAGATTACTGAATTCTCTTTAAGTAACAATTGTAAATACCTAAATGATTGTTCCTTAGTCATAACGTTTCAATTCTTAGATATTATTCATGGGATTGAAGTGTTTTTACTAATCAAATATAACTTAAAAAATCGTCACCGAAGTCATCTCATTGAGTATAGTTTTTTGTAGCATAATGTCTTTTCAAAAGTAATGTTGATTAATTAAAGTTGTATAACTAATTGTAAAACAGCATTTTTAATTCGCATCCTCGTAAAGTATTTGAAATGCTTGGAATTTGTTAAAAGACTAAAATCAAAAGGAAATTAACGTTACTCACATCTCCTATGTAAAGTTTTTTAAATATTAATAAAATTCACGATAAAATAATAACATATAATGTTATGCTACAGTAAAAAAATAACTTTTTAACCTAAATTTTTAAATATTTTAAAACTATAAAATCATTTGATGATTTTTTATTCACTGCCCATACTATTGACATCATGTCATGTAAAGTTTCCATTAATCATTCCAGATGTTAAAATAATAATAATAAAAAATATTTCCATAATCATTTTTTTTTTCAATATAGAAAGTATTAGAATGTATCAATCTATTTAAAATATGTAAGTTGTTTCATAGCAGTTTCTTTCATTTTGCATTCTAGCTGTGTGTCGTTTCTCGTGAAGGAATCAAAATCAATTTTAACATTTGCAATCATCTTCCTAAAATATTCTGGATACACCCTTGTTCTTTAGAAAAATATACCTAGAATATTACTTGAAAGTTCTGTTTTTTAAGTTAATGGATACATTTGAAGCTATCACTCTCACAATTTAGTGAATGTAATCACCTTTGCAAGAAAAATTTGGAACACCCCTGTTGGGACCATTTACTTGACGTCGATCATCCAGACAATCACTTTCACGCCCCTTTTAGGAAGATCACGTTCGAAGCTAGCAATCAAGCCCAAAATGAGAGTTATTAAGGGGAAATAGAGAAATATACGATGAAATTTGACAATTTTGAAATGAATTCATCATAAGGTAAAAAAGCAACCATGCGCTCAAGCAGATAGAACTGTACTACTAGTTTCCTTTTTACTGTATCGGGTAGAATAAAGATATAAACGACATGATTATCTAAAGTATGAAACTAGCTGCATTGCCCAGTGTTTTCCGGTGTATAATAGTGAATGAATATTAGAAGGATGCATCATTTTAAGATCTAAACTAATAAAACAAAATTTGTATCTGTCTCAGTTTCCACTTTTTGAGAACTTCACCTGTTGCTGAGGACTTAACTGATTATCGGACAGGACTTCCCTATATTACCAGGTTATTTCCTTCTATTATAGGGAAAGTGGTCAGTGGATGCCTGATAACTGCATATTCCTGAAGTAAACTCGCCGACCAAACGGTATAGTGGTTAGCGTGCTAGCTTCTAGACCGCGAGGTTGCCGGTTCGAGTCCCGTGTTAGGCATGGGTGTTTGTAAATGTATGTTGGCTTGTCTAATGACGAATGTTTCGGAGCATTATAGCCCTCGTGTTGCTGACTGTGCCAGATAATCTGAAAACAACCAACCAACCTGAAGTAAACTCAACTAAAGAACAATTAGTTTCAAAACGCAAAATGAATGGTATAGTGGTTAGCGTGCTAGCTTCTAGACCGCGAGGTTGCGTGTTCGAGTCCCGTGTCAGGCATGGGTGTTTGTAAATGTATGTTGGCTTGTCTAATGACGAATGTTTCGGCGCATTATGGCCCTCGTGTTGCTGACGGCGCAAGATAATCTGAAAACAACCAACCAAAACGCAAAATGAGGAAGTTTTTCGTATGAACAGCGTTAAAATCATTAGACAGTGTTTGCTTTGCAAGCTTGAAAAGTTTTGCGTGCTGATTGGGAAGGTAAAGTGTGCAATATTCAATCGAAATAAAAAGCTATAGATTAGTAAAAGAACAAATTCACAAAAACTACAGTCATTGGTATATACATATAGTTTATATTTAAAGAGTTCAAAATTTCAAAATAACATAGTTTGTTAGTAAGTAGGATGTATTTATGAATGTATGTTTAGCAAAGATTATACTGTTCAATATACACATAAATTCAATTCTGAACATATTAGATGTTTGAAATCTGGATAAACATTTTGAGTACAGATTTTTCTAGGTCATTTATAACGTTCAAAGTACTCGCAAAATATTAGTTTATTGTATCTGGAAAACTCATTGTAGAATGTCTCGGTTTTGTTGAAGAGAATGAAACTGAGTAAAACTACACATAGATTTCAGATTCTTGTGTGTTCTGATGACCAGTGACAAAACGTAGGATTCGTATAGAAAGTTTTATTTTAAGGAGTGAATGGACACATTTGAGGTTGGGACACATTGTTTTTTTATGGCTGTTATTCTGTTTGCACGTAATTTAAAGTTTCCTAAAAATGCTACAAAAATGTTTTGAATCTCCTTTAAAAGTTTCACAGGAAGACGTTACATTTACACCTTTATCAGTTACAGACATATAACACTGCCAATGATTTTGCCTCCGTCCGGATTAGTGGACATCTCAGTTCATGACTTTACAACCCCCTTTAACTATTGGATTTTATAATTATATATGATAATATAAATTTTTTTATAAATAATTTTATAAATAATTTTCTTATAGAAGAAAGACTTTTTACTTAAGGAATGTAACTGTCAAAGTTCATAGTTGTTACACAATGTTATCAAAGTTCTAAGACTAACACAATTTTGTTAGTCTGTGATTATAGATAAAATGTGTCATTTTTTTTATAGGAACAAGTCTTAGTTATATATTTTTTACTTGTAATCAGTCAACAAGTTAATTAAAATACACGATTTTATTAAAATTGAGTCTCATTGTTGATAGATTGGGTTTAATAAAAAGGTGTAAAATATTAGTGTCCTGGATTATGGAATAACCCATGGTTGTCGAGTTACAGATAAGTAGTAGCACGAGTGGAGTATTTCCACCAATGCAATACAAAATATGACAAAGATTAAAGAAAAATAACACTTCAAATTATTAAACTAGGGGTGTGGAAATTTTCAATTACACTACAATACCAACGTGAATTTGTATCACCAAATTTGAACATAGTAGACCAATTTGTAAGGGAGTTATGCTGACCACATACACACAGACACCATATACACAGGACAGAAATTTTTCTAGATCACTTTTTTGAAATCAGAATGTTCCACAACGAGGAGAAATGGCAAAAAAAAAAAAAAAAAAATTGAATTTTTTTTTTTGACCGATACACATGGGTAATTGAAAGTAAATATAGAGAGAGAATTTTTTTAAACAAATTAATTTTACGATGCTCTTAGAGTGCTCGTGAATTTTTAATATATCGTATGAAAACTACTATATATATCTGGGAACAAATTTTATTAAAACTGAAATAAATAATTAAACCTGAAGTTTGTTAAAAATATAAAATCAGTATTATCACGATTTTTTAAAAGTCATGTAAAACTTTGTTTAGAAGGATTTTATGGAATTTTTTGGTACAAATTATTTCTACAAAAAAGAGTAATATATAAGGAAAGATGGTCCGCCAAGAAGTTATACATATTTTTTTACATGAAGTCTGTATTAGGACATTAGATTCGTAGCTGAAGGCACCATTTGGGGCAATATATATATATATATATATATATATATATATATATATATATATATATATATATATATATATATATATATATATATATATATATATATATATATATATATATATATATATATATATATATATATATATATATATATATATATATATTACAATAAACATTCTTTCAGAAATATTTGGGCAGTATATTTCGATAGAAAGTGACAGTAAAAAACGTTTTACTGCTATACACAAGTAGCTCTCTTTGGAGTAAATTAAAAACAGAAAACTTACTAGTAATATGAAATAATACAACTTGAACTATTGGTTATGTATTCAGCATCGTTGTTTTGGAATGTGATTATCATTTTTAGATTTTGTTTAAGTTACAATCAAAAAGAATATTTCTATACCAATTAGTGACGAACCATTAATAATAATAAAAAAAGAAAAAAAAATTAAAAAAAAAAAAAGAAGATAATTTGTCCAGTTGACAATACCTTTTTAGTATTTTTAAACTATTGAGAAATGCTTCTATTAATATTATCCATTTTCTAAAATGAAAAAAGTCAGACGTCTCGCAAATAAAATTATGTCTTTTCATTAAAGGTAATTTTTTTAAAAAGTTGATGAACATTGTACACAAGTGGTTTTGTTAATAGAAAAGAAGAACAAGTTGTTTTTTCTCAAGATTTATGTTTATATACTTTGACGGTGACTTGTCTCTGCTTAATAAATTTGACACAACTATATAAAATTAAAAATACCATTCAGTTTATAAATAACTAATGAATTTAAACCAAAACAAACTCACCGATATGGTTTCTTTGAATGTGCGCGGCTGTCTTTTCCTGTCTGCTCTTCTTCCAGACGATCTACCTCCACCACCCCTGTTAATAGTGGTCGTGCCCCCCGCGACATTCATTTTCGAATCTCAAAAATATTGGAAGCCCCCTCTTGTCCCTCGACCCTCACAAAAACTAAACTTCCTCCATTCCTATTCGAAGAGAAATAAAAACCGCGCCAACTTTTTCGAAAGAAAGCCAATCGATGGTCGCCAAGTAACTTTGTTGTCGCTTTTTTGAACGGAGTCCAACTTTTCAACCCTTTTTCTGAGGGCTGAGAAGTTTTCTCTTTGATGGAATGTGTTGTGAGGCTTTTCTGTCAATTTTTTTTTTATTTATCTCAATTGCTAGAGAAAAAGAATTGTTAAAAATATTTTCTGCGTTTTAATTGAACGAAAATTTATAACTTTTTTTCTTCGGCTGTTTTGTATTGAAGGGTGTGGTTGGATGGAATAAAAATGCTCGGTTTTAAAAAAAGTTGATGTCTATGTTGTGTTTTATATTATGACCAGTTCATTGATATTTTTGAAGAAAATTATAAAAGTATCAAGTTAGATTAAAAAATAAAACTAACCTAATGGATACACAAGAAATCGATTGTATAGAATGAAATTATATTTCAACTTAACAATTTCAAAGAGCAGGAATATGTAAAGGGAAACTAACAATTGAATTCAATAAAGGTACCTAACGTTTATTTCTATTGATTTCAATGTTTTTAGAAGGAAAGATGTTCGAAGATGAGATAAAGCTTTTCAATAAGTAAATCTTTTCAATTTGAAAGAGTTCTAAAATATAACAATTTTGAACTATTTATTCATGCGACTAAAATTTATACTTATAAAAAAAAAACCCTAACATTATCATTATTCAAAAGAAATTATTCATATAGTATAAGGGTAATATTATCAAAATGAGTATTTTTTGCCTCTTTACAAGTAAAAGAAACCGTAAATAGAGGAATAAAATGTAGATTTGCATGTGTAATTACATCTCAATATATATTTTTTTCTAGTAAAAAATAAATAAAAAATCCTCAAATAAGAGAAATTTAAAATTATTTCCGTCTTTGCAAAGCATTCCCCTCCCACCGTATTAAAATATAAATAGTAATGTTTAAAACTAAAAACCAAAATTGTTAACCCCGTAGAATAATATGTAGTTTTTAAATTTAGAAATTATAGTTAATTTTATCGTCAATTCCATGTTATAAGAAAAAATATAAGATTGACACACTGAAACGTTACTTATATTATTTGATACCTTCTTTAGGTAGTTTTAACAGTTTATATACCTTTCATATCTCATTTTATCATATGTAAATTAACCGTTGTGGTTTAAAATTTGAAAAACCATTAATAATTCTTAGTGAGCATTTTTAGTTCTTGTATTTGTAATGTATTTGACGATTATTTTAATTTTTCTATTATCACGCATTTAAAAAGGCAATGCTTATAGTGTTTTATAAAATAATTTTCAAATGTAAACTTGTATGGTATGTAACTTTATTAATATATAAAAGCTAATTTAAGTTTTGGCACTTTCCTCGTATCATTTCTCTTGCCAGCTTTCAAGTTAGGGAAATGATATTTTGATAAAATAAAGCAATTTATAAGGCTTCATTAAATATTTATAAAACCTTTTTTTTTTTTTTTTTTTTTTTTTTAAATCAAACTGATACAATGTTTGTTGAAATTTTATTTCATTAAATTCATTGAATTCTTTTATATGAGTCAACTCAATTCTATACTTTTTCTTAAGTAAATCGTCAATGCATTAGTTCTGTTTCCTTTGTTCTGTTGTGATCGGCATTAATTTATTTATTATACTTGCTTTTTCTTCTACTGCTTGTTTATTATTAAACTCTGACTGTAAAAATATACACATTTTTGTCGCATGAAATTACTCGCCTTCAAAGACTATACAAATTTATTCTAATACTAATTCTAAGTTTAAAAATAAATAATTAGAAATAATTCTATAACTGAAAATTACATGTTTATAGAAGATTATCTATAATAATAACAACAACAAACGATGGTTCATTTCATTATAATTTTACCACTAGATATTTGAAAATTTGATTTGGAACAGAATGACGGTTTCTTTACTCATCAGAAAATCCAGTACGATCCGATAGTATAAATACTTATTTGTATTCTTTGCGTGATATCTTATGACTAACGCAAAACCTATAAATAGGTATTTGACCATCTTCATTTTGGTTTTAGATTTTTTAATGAATAAAACAAAAAAACCTTTGTTTTTTAGTTGTGTATTAACTAAAAAAATATAATACTAGGTTTTTACAGTTCAATAGTCTGAAGCACAACAATTTTGAGCATTTCTAAAGGTTATACTTTTAGATCGCATGAAGAAGAACGCATTTTTGATGTATTGCCAATATTTGGTTATTTATCACCTAAAAGCATATTTTTTATCCAGAGTCAGTAAAACTGTTGAATAAGTTGACGAATAAAATTGTAAAATAAGTTCTTACTTACGCTGACATGATGGAAAGCTTCATATACAAATTGAGACATCCTGAATCATGGGGTGTCAAACGTATAACCCATTGTTAGCGTTCTAATCAATCTTTAAAAAAAAAAAAAAAAAAAACCTTTCAAGATAAATAAATCACGAATCGAAATAACTTGAAGTTCAACTATAACACCACATTAAAATAGGATAAAAAGATGTATAAGTCGAAGTGAAGTATACAGCAGTATTGAAATCTATGAATAAACAAGGAAAAAATCATAATTGTCTCATCTCTCGTTGGGGGTTAAAAATAAAAGTTTTGTTTGGGCTCTCTTTCTCGAATAGAATTATGTTGTGAAAGCCAGGATGTACTCAATCATCAGAGAGACACTTTTCCCCACATCTGTGTGCCAATTATAACACCTGTGTGGAGCTTTAATAGAAATCGGACTAAACACCAGCTGGAAATAATTGCCTCTTAGGACACCTATCTAATGTTTTATATTCAGTTTTATTTGATTGCCATGTTACAATTTATTGGTATACTCGATAAAACCCATATATGTTAGGAACTTTTTATTTATAATTTAATATGCTTCGATTTTTCTAATTTTTCTTAATTAAAATTTTTACTTTGATCATTTCTAATCTTCACATCGCGGCAAACTGTTATGGAGTGTTCGCATGTTAAATATTTCCTAAGGGTATTTTCACCCCCTCTTAAAATTTTAAGGGGTATTTTTAAAATCCAAAGGATATTTTTGACAGTAAATTTTTAAAAAGTTAAAGCAAAATGAATTTTTTGACAAAATTAATAACTATAACAGTAACAGTGATGCGCGATCGTGATTTCGCGTATCATAGTAGAAATATGCTTTAAAAATTACTAAAAACACTTGATGGTTACAATCCTTCAACTAACTCTTAACTCTAATCCGTTCGGTGATACCACGCTGGAGTCCCGCTAACTATCGGGCAAATGCAGGCGACACCTCGAAAACGATTGAACAAATGCCGGCAACATCTCGAAAACTTTCGGGTCGAGAAAATGCAGGTAACACTGCGAAAACTATCGCGTAAATGACGGAGAAGTAAAATATGATTTACATTACCCCCAAAATCTCGAAAAAACGCCGGCGATAGACATAGGTGAAATAATCTGAACTTCTGAACCAGTCCTACCGGCGGCAAACAAAACAAAAAAAATAACAATCCCTATTAGACATGCGGGCGCCATAGTGTTAATCTACGTTTTCCATGAATTCACGCCATGAGGTTACCTTTTTTCTCTATTTTGTACAAGAAGGCATGGTAAAAAGCCGGCGAAATACACTTAATTAAGGAGCATAGGAAATTACATTTGGAAATTGTGAGACATCCCCCTTCAATCCACCTACTTGTAACGCACGTAGTATCAGCAGCCATTCAATGATTTCAGTCAGTCACTGGTCTGTGCTAGACACGTTTGAACATAAATGCGCATGCGTAACTAGCTATTTCAGAGGGGGTGATCCGTATATTGCATTACGTTAGAAAATAAACGAATTTTTTTCATTTTTTCAGAAAAGGGCACTATTTTTAAAGAAAGGCAATAAGGTAGCACCGCCCTTCAAAAAACGGCAAGGATGATATCTGATTTTATAAAATTGAGGATTACTTTTAAAAATTTAACCATGATATGCCTATGTGTGAATTCACGCATGAGGTTAATTCTATGGAGTGAAATTGGTTTTCAATGCGTGTTCACGCAAATTTTCCACATTTTGGTGAACTCTGCTATTGTATAATAATTTTTGAAGCAGAACAAGAAAAAAATTATCAAACGACTATTTTCTTCAGTGATGTGTGTTGGTTTTAAGAATTTCAATTTGTTAATTTAAAAAATTAAAAGTTTTAAATTTTTTAAAAATCTGAAACCTGTAAAATTACTTCAGAGATGCAGTTGGTTTAATAAAATAAGAGATTTTAATTCGTGATATAATGGAGGCTGGTATATTAAAATTATTTTGTACTGCCCTTTTTAAATTCAATTAACCATGTTTACATAGGGCAATGAAAGTATAGCATTCGGTCAAAAAAAAAAAAAAAAAAAAAAAAAAATGTCTGTGAGTTTGTGTGTACGTGGTCAGTATAACTCCCAAACAAATTGACATACGATGTTCAAATTTGGTGTGCGGGTTGGTTGTGGCCATGGGACATACCAATAGAATTTTCATCAAAATCACGCAAGCGCATAAGTTTGAAAACATGAAAAATCATGAAAAAACCATGTTTTTCAGTAATTGCTAAAAACCGGCTCTATAAAAAGCGCATTATTTTAAAAAACGAGTGCCTTTAACACAGAGCTCTCTTTCCTTGAGCATCGCCTATCAACGATTAATTTTTTTCTGTTTCATGCACAAGAAAGGACACTGTAATGTCTATAGAATAAAATTGCCAATTTCACTACCCTGGCTTTTTTAACCCATGTAAAAATTACTGCGAAAAATATATTTCCAAACTGGCCATTTTTGTTTAAGTGAGTGAAAATATGAAAACGGTAAATAACATCATTAATTTATGCAATGACCGATATTACAGTGCATTTGAAAGTTGTGCGATGTTCCACACCCCTAGTTTATGAAGTTATTATTAAATTTTAAAAATTGGAAATGTGGTAAACAGAGAGTGATGCTAACCACATTTATGTATATTATGGGGCAGGGGAATACTGGGACCTAAATTTGGCCGAGGATTTTAGATTTATGGCAGTTCAAATTTGCAATAGAATTATCAAACAAATTTGAATAATTATTGGTAATAATAGAGTAATTTGAATAATTATTGGTAATAATGAAGTAATTTGAATAATTATTGGTAATTATAAAGTATTTCGAATAATTATTGATAATAATAAAGTAATTCCAATTAGTAATTAAAAATGCAATTTTATTAATTATTGGTAAAAATAAAGTAATTTGAATAATTAATGGGGAATAATAAAGAAATTCCAATAACTAATTAAAAACGTAATTTTAACAATTAAATAGTTTTAATAATTAATGTATTTTATTATTTAAATATTTTTTTTTATAAATGACTTAAATAATTAAATCATTTTATTTATGAATTAGTTTTAATAATTAATTTTTTTAATAATTAGTTTAATGAAATAAAATGTTTTCTGTCTCTACTATTTATACCCCTTTTGAATGAACTTAGTCTTTATAAACATTTGATAGTTGCAAAAACTAAAAAACAGAAATCTAAATTGCAAAATAAAGAATGTCCAGGTATACAACTAATATGTTTATTAAAAATTACATCCGAAATTATAATATTGTTGCGTGAATGGGTTCAAAAGACTTGAAGCCAAAGCAGATTAAAACTCGAAAAAATGTATTCTGATATAACTCTTCGCAGAATCTTTTACAACTCCAGAACTTCCCTTTCTAATAGACTCAATACAGCTCTTTACATACAAATGAAGCACAAACAGCAGTTAAAAATTAGATACATAACTGCTAAAATCGACGCAAAAGACAATGCAATACAGTTAACTTTCGGAACTACTCTGAATGCTCGCTGCGAGACAACTTACTAACTAACTCCATCACCCGTTCTCTTGGCGTTATATAGGAAGGCTAATCCTTCGCGAATCTTCTAGAGATAGAAATTTAGAGAATTTTCCAGATCGCAGTCGAAAAGCCCTATACAGGTACATGAGGACCGAAAGTGTCGCCAAATGGTCGCCAAGTTTGGCGACATTTGGCGAATTCTCACCAAGGGAGCGAGATTGCCATTAACCATAATGTTAAATAGCCTTCTCCTTGTAAAACTCGTTTTCCAGCATTAAGAGACGCATTGCAGGAAAGCGAAGTAAAAACCAAACTTTTGCACTGCCTTATGCGAAATGTACGCAAATTTTTCTTTTTACATAGTTAATACTATGAAATATTTACATCTATACAGAAATTCGTAACAATATATATTTAACCTTAAAAATTATAAAATAAATAAAAAGTCACAAAACGATAATATATACATTTTAGTGTTTCTATTTTTTAAAAAAATATAACATAATCTATAAAATAAAAGTTATGTGAAATTTTAAGCATTTTTTAATTTACAAACCATACCTCTTAAACTAAAGTAATAGTTTCATAATAGTTATAGTATTGGTTTGAGTGGTAGGGATTTGAATGTATTGTTATTAAAAAAAACAACAACAAAATAAGTTATGGAAGGAAGCTACTTATACTGAAAAAAATTAAGGAAAAAAAAATCTTCTGTAACAGTCCGTTTTTTGTAGACACTGACCGGCTGGGTGATTGCATTGGACTACCCTACGACCAGTAGGCGTATGTTTTGTGGAATCTAGACTATATATCAAGCATTTACAATTTGGAGACATTTAAAAGCCGAAACCTTCAACTATTAACGTTGAGGATAATAACAAACACTCTGTCAGTTTTATGCTTTTCATCAAGAAATAAATAAATGGTACCAAGTCGGCAAGTTTGGCGTCAAACTTTGGTAGAAAACTTTTTACCAAAAATACATTTTCAGCAGACCCATAGAGTTACTATGAAAGGACTAGTCAAGGTCAAATGTAAAATTACTTCCGGATGGAATTTATGATTGAAATATATTTAATCCTACTAATCTTATTAGGATCGTCAAACTGATATGTAACGCATGTCTATAGCATTTGTGGCGACTCAATGAGTTCGTTCACCTTTCTTTATGCCAATGCAATACAGTCACAGATAAGATACAAAGAAATGCAATGGTCACTACTTCCGTCGCTTCCTGTTGCATTCCAGTTGAATTTTGGTACGGAATTTATCTCTGCGAGACCTTTCATTTGACTTATAGCGCGTGTTTGAAATAACAAGGGTTTTGTGTGGGAATCTTGACTTTAGACAGACGGATAGGTATCCGGAAATTTTTTTTAAAGCGTCTATCGTTTGACGATGAAATTTGATAGGGTATATTTATTATTATTTTTTTTTATTAAATCCTTTATTAAATTCTTTGGTGACAAAGTCTTCGGAAGGGTAATTAATCCACTTGTCTTAATCAAATCGGGTTGGAACTTGGTAGGTAGATTCGTTTTTGATGACAATGCATTCCATCAAATTTTTGGGGAAATAAATTTAGTCAACGGTACGGAATGGATCCTTTCTTCGTAGTGGTCAAACACTATGAAGACAAGTCTGAGCTCAAAATCGCTCAAATAAGTAGCAATTGCTCTTATAAGTCGTTAATGCTTACAAATTATTTTAAGTAAATAGTTTGTTTTTATGGATGAATTTTTATCAGATAAATAAATAGCTTCAATAACGAATTGTTTCATTTTGCTCCTATTTATAATTATAAATTGGTTTATTTGTATAGGATTTTTCTTCACCAGGAAAATAAATTTGTGTAGGAACGATACACAAGGCTATAAAGCTTAAATAGCGAATACACAAGGCTATATAGCTTCAATAACGAATTGTTTCATTTTGCTCCTACTTATGATTGGTTGGTTGGTTGTATTCAGATTATCTGGCGCCGTCAGCAACACGAGAGCTATAATGCGCCGAAACTTTCGTCATTAGACAAGCCAACATACATTTACAAACACCCATGCCTACGCGGGACTCGAACCCGCAACCTCGCGGTCTAGAAGCCAGCACGCTAACCACTATACCGTTTGGTCGGCCTACTTATGATTGGAAATTGGTTGATTTGTACAGGATTTTTTTTCACAAGGAAAATAAATGTTCTGTAGGAACGATACACAAGGCTATATTGTACCAAAACACCTTTTTAACAGCCAAGAAACTAAATTTTATTTTTAAGAAGTTAAAAACAGTAATTGGCCTAAAAAGCACCATTTATTGAGCCAGAAACTATTGGCGAAACAAACTATTAAGTTTCTGTTTAGTAATTTATTCAGACATCAAATCCTGTTAATGCTACAAAATAGTTTTGTCGATCGAAATTGAATACGTAAAATTACGCCACGTTGTCATTGACTGAAAGGTGAGCCATTCATGATGATGGATAAATACGGAAACAATGTACGAAAAGTTTACAGGATGAAAATTGTGGACAGAAGAATTGATAAACAATATGTTTAACATTTATAAAATATTTATAGTTTTTTTTATAGTGAATCAGATAATCGATTTATTCTGATATATTTCCCATGTATCATTATAATTGGAAATTCGTAATACGCATTGTAATAGAACGATTAGAAAACAGCTTTGATAAATAGTACTTCATTTTTCACTGCTAAAGTTTTTCTTAAGAGGAAGTCCTAGTAAGGATCATTCCCTATACTCGATATGTTACAATCTTCTAGCCCATTGCATCAAGGAACTACATTATATAAAACCTTGAAATTTGGTGAGTAGGTACGAAAAAGATCATTTAATAAAATGACATAAATTGCATACATTAAATGTTTATCTATTATAAATTAAAATTAAAATAGCAAAAGACAAAAACAGGTGGAATCACTGCATATGCGTTGGTGTAAGGATTTAAATTTGAAATAAAGTATATTAGATGAGATTTTCGAGTTTTCAATGTATGTCATTTCATAAAGCAATAATTTTAGTGCCACCTCACCAAATTTCACTGTTTTTTACCAACTGGATTCTAAATGCATTGGGCAAGATGATTGTAACATAGCGAGTATAACGAATGATCCTTATATGCTATATATTAAACTTTCTATGTAGCATATTGGTTTGCATTGCACCTGTTGTTCCAATGTCGTTTCTTCGATTGGGAGTAAAATTCTTGTAATATACATCAACATCAAGCGTCATCAACTAAGTTTGATTTTTCTTAACCTTTTATAGACTTGATACAATAATATTTTCAATAATAATATCGATCAAAATTTAGCTTCGAAGCGTTTAATGTTTTTTTTTTCTTTGCTAGATATAATACTATTGATGTAGAAAATTAATTTATTGAATGTTGTATAATAATTAAGGAGAAAACTGATAAATACTTAGATACTTTTCCTAATTTAAAACTTTGAATTTTATTGAATTTTTGTAGATATACATCATAAAATGGAAATTTTTAAAGGACTATTTCGGGTGATATTGAAAATGGAGATAGGAAAATATTAATGATCACTTTTATGTGTCTTTCATTGATAAGGTTATCCTTTGAAGCATTGAGCCGAAAAGACACTTATTTCATGTTATAAAATCTACGAAAATGCGTTTTTTAAAAAAATATTTGATAAAAGATAACTTTAAAAAGTAAAAATAATTATACCTATTATTTGAAAGGGAATAAAAGCAATGATTATAAATGTATATATCAGCGATTCTCAACCTGTGGGGCGAGCCCCCCTAGGGGGGCTCGAGCTCACTAGAGGGGAGACGCGAGAATATCCGAGAAAAAATATTATTTAAAAATAATTGATTAACTGACTAAAAGGAAAGCATACACACACATAAAAAACAAAATATATTTTGACATATTTAACAAATAAAGTAAAACAAGTTACTAAATCAAAACCTACTAAATCAAAACTTACTTAATCAAAGCATAATAAATTTAAAACAAATTTAATAATTATAAGTGACTTCCTTGGGCCTGTCTTGCAGAGCAGAGCTGTTCGAAGGAAGACTTAATATTAGAAATAGCCACTCAGTTCTGTTTCTATATTTAGCTGAGATTTATATTTTGTCTACAAAGAAGCCACAGCAGAAAATCCATTTTCACAAAGGTAGGATGTTGAAAATGGTAATAGAATGCGAAATGCCCTTGTTTTTAATGCAGAAAAATCATCCTCTACTACTGTGCTACTAAAGGGCAGAAAAGATTCTCGATTTCAGGGGTCTCATTTTCTACATTTTACTATATTCATATAATTTTATTTATTCATATGATTTACTATGGTTACAACCGTAGTTAACACAATATTCAGACCAGTAGGACTCATTTCTTTCGAAGCCAAAGCTTCTCTGTGGATCATGCAATGTGTCCAGACGCACTGAGGCGATTATTGTTTTACATTTGCTGTATACCTTGGAATCTTCCATTGAACGAGGACGACTTTACATTGAACGAGGGCCATCGGTGCATATTCCGTCGCAATTTTTCCGTTCTATGTTTTCCTCGTTCATAAAATCATTTAAAATAGCAAATAATGCGAACGCTGTTGTTTGCAGTTCGATTGGTTTTCAGAAAAGTAGTTCTTCTACTACTGACACATTATCACAAAATCGAACATAGGCAAATAAATGAGCATCTTTATTACTATATGTTGCTTCATCAAGCTGTATTGAAAACAATTTGTCACGCAACTTCGAGAAAATCTGACGCTGAACATCTTCAGCCATATCACCAATTCGTATCCAACAGTATCATTTGAAAGAGGAATGGACTGCAATTGTTTTGAAAAATTATCTCCAAACATAGTTTCTACAATCTTATTTGCTGCGGGCAAAATAAGCTCTTCACTAAAGGTGTGAGATTTTTTACATCTGGCTATTTTATAAGAAACTTTGTGAATAAAAAAGCTTTAATTGCATCTTACAAAGTTTCTTTAAAGAATGATTTTTGCTTTTTATATGATTTTAAATTTAATTCGTAGAATTCTCTAGGTTTGTTGACGTACTCACTATGAAGCGTTTCCAAATATCATTTAAGTTTATTAGGTTTCATGCTGTCTGCAGCCAATAATTTTGAGCAAATGATACACAGGGGCCTTTCTTCATTTACTTCAGTACTGTTAAACCCAAAATTTAAGTATTGCTGAGAATATTTTTTTGATTTTATTTTCGGAACCACGCTTGTCTGTGTACTTGTTGATGCTTGACTATCATCTAATGCTTGCTTACTTCCGCTTACAAATTTATCCATGAGTCTGCATAAATCTGTTGCCATGAATATTTAATATGGTGAATTGCAATTAACACGAAAACATATATAACATACACATTCACGATAGATTCGATAGTGATAGAAGGATCGACTCGAATGAGACTGGCTGGAATTGAAACTTTTGTTATCGAACATTTTCCTTCTTCCTATGAAAAAACATTTGCTCTGTGCATGCTCGAGGCGGCATCGGTCGTGTTCACCGCCCGCTTGGCAAAATGCCAGAAGTGGTTTCTCGTCAACGTTGGCTCGCTTTTGCTCTTGTTTTGGCAGCTAGTTAAAAATAATTTAAAAACAGAATACATTAATTTTGTATACATTTTATTGTAAGCGGAGACGCGATTAAAATTATGATTGAAAACTGGGCCGCGAATACTGAAAGGTTGAGAAACGCTGGTATATATGAAGTCCAAATCTATTTATTACTGTGATCTATAACAGAATATTAGTGAATGTGGGGGAAGGAGTTGATGCATGGGAGGTGACATATGCTAGTGAAAAGGAGAACTTTTAGGTTTTTGAAAAAATATAACATAAATTTAAGTATGGTAATTTCTAATTTGTATCTGTTTATTTTTTGATATATAGTCAGCATGTCTAGTAGGGTGGGCCGAAAAAACTTTTTTTCGAAATCGGTTTGGGAATAGCACGAAAAAGTTGCCTAATGGGTCAATTAGAACACACACAAAATTTCGTCAATTTTACTCAATATCTAGCCGCGCCCCTCTGGCACTAAAAATATAAAAAGTGACAAAAAAAAAATGCACTTTTAAGCCATTTTTCTGAAAATTTTGTAGATTATTTTAAAAAATTGGCATTGGTATAGCATGGAATAGTTGCCTAATGTATCAGTTGGAACACACACAAAATTTCGTCCATTTTGCTCAATATTTAGCCGCGCCCCTTTTGCTTTGAACAAAAATGTGCCTAAATGTCGCAAAATCGTAACAGATTCGACGTTAGGGGAGATAAAAAAAAAATATTTTCGAAATCAGTCTTGGCATAGCATGGAATAGTTGCCTAATGTGTCAGTTAGAACACACACAAAATTTCGTCCATTTTGCTCAATATTTAGCCGCGCCCCTTTAGCTATAAACAAAAAAGTGTCTAAATGTCACAAAATCGTAAGATTGGACGTTAGGGTGGACCAATTTTTTTTTTTTAAATTGGTCTTGACATAGCATGGAAAAAAAGCCAAATGGGTCGGTTAAAACACACACAAAATTTCGTTAATTTTGTTGAATATCTAGCCGCATCCCTCTGACTTCAAAAATGTCCATAACATTAAAAAAATTCACTTTTAAGCCATTTTTTGAGCGATTACCTAAATTTTTTCAAAAACCAGCATTTGTATAGCACAGAATGGTTGCATAATGGGTCTGTTAGAACACACAAAAAGTTTCATCCATTTTGATCGGAATCTAATGGTGCCCTAGATTCCAATTCTTCATCTTTTGTACACATTGTAAGCGTTGGTAGTGTTATGGTGTATTTTGACCAGTCGATGAGATCAATGTAATCAACGGCATTAAATTTGAGTTCAGGAGGTTTGAAAAAGCGTATGTCTTCAAATTTCTTATTCCTGATGTCCAGGATTCACCTCACTGCTAATTCCCGGATATGATATTAAGAATCCGTTAGCATTGCCACTAGTATATTTTCCGGATGGACAAAATATGCAGTGTTTGAAATTATTTTTGTCTGTAATTTTCTTGACATGGTTAGGCAACTTCCTTGAAAGAGAAATCATCTTCCAGACATGTCTAGCCCCACCGTGAAATCTGGTTTTATTTTTATCTCGAACCACATTGGTGCATAAACCAGAATTACAAACCTTACGATTATATATGTAGCTCATCGGTTGGTTTTCGGTACCGATGTATATTATACATTAGGTACGCTTTTTCATAACCTACCGAACTCAACTTTAATGCCGTTGATTACATTGATCTCATCAACTGGTCAAAGTACACCATAACAGAATCACCGCTTACAATGTAAAGAGAAGATAAAGAATTGGAAGATATGTGGCAAGAACAGATTCTTATAAACCATTTGAGAATTTTCCATGTCACACGCAAGCAGTCGAGAGATGTGTTAAACTCATATCTGAAGCTTTAACGAAAGTTTTTGGTGATGCTGCAAAAGGTGGTGCAAAGGTGGTGACACTTTTATGTAGTTTCTCAGTGACCCATTCAAAGTACGATGCTTTTCATCCTTATTTTTAAATTTTTACGCAAAGGGGCGCCCCTAGATTCCGATCAAAATGGATGAAACTTTTTGTGTATTTTAACTGACCCATTATGTAACCATTCCGTGTTATGCAAATGCTGGTTTTTAAAAAAATTTAAGTAATCGCTTAATAATGTGCTTAAAAGTGCATTTTTTGTATGTTATTGGCATTTTTGATGCAAGAGGGACGCGGTTAGATAGTAAAAAAGTTTATAAAATAGAAAAAAAAAAATAGTCAAAATTTTGTGTGTTTTAACCGACCCGTTAGGCAACTTTTCCATGCTATGTCAAGACCGATTTCATAAAAAAAAAAAAAAAAAAAAAAAAAAAATGTATTATACCCTAACGCCCAATCTTACGATTTTGTGACATTTACACACTTTTTTGCTTATAGCAAGAGGGGCGCAGCTAAATATTGAGCAAAACGGACCAAATTTTGTGTGAGTTCTAACTGACCCATTAGGCAACTATTCTTTGGTATGTCAATGCCATTTTTTAAAAATGATTTCCAAAAATTTCAAAAAAATGGCTTAAAAGTGCATTTTTTGTGTGTTTTTGGACAATTTCAATGCCAGAGGGGTGCGGCTAGAAATTGACGAAATTTTTTGCACGTTTTAACTAAGCCATTAGGTAACTTTTTCATGCTATTCTAAGACCTATTTCGAAAAAACATTTTTTTTTATCCCCCCTAACGTCGAATCTGTTACAATTTTGCTACATTTAGGCACATTTTTGTTCAAAGCGAAAGGGGAGCGACTAAATATTGAGAAAAATGGACGAAATTTTGTGTGTATTCCAACTGATATATTATTCAACTATTCCATGCTATACCAAAGCCGTTTTTTTTTTTTTTTTTTTTTTTAAATCCAAAAATTCATTAAAAGTGGCTTAAAAGTACATTTTTTTGTCACATTTTACATTTTCAGTGCCAGAGGGGCGCGGCTAGATATTGAGAGAAATTGACGAAATTTTGTGTGTGTTCTAATTGACCCACTAGGCAACTTTTCCGCACTATTCCCAAAACGATTTCGAAAAAAAAATATTTTTTTTTGGCCATTTTCGGCTTACCCTAATGTCTAACCGGTGCTGTTTTAATTGCCTTATATATAAAGAATACTGACTGCTTCAAAAGTACTTATGAAGATGAACAAGTGAGATAGTTTCCAGACTTTTCAGGTCACAGAGCTCTTTTTGAAGCCAAAGTTTCTCATGAAGCCCCAACAATTTTTGAAATGTACTTTCTTTTACTCCTCTATATTAAGGGGACTTGGTACCCCTTGTTTTCACAAAAAATAATAAAAATATAAATTTTCTATTTTTTGCATGTTTATAATCTTCGCTCAGTCACTCTCTGCCAAACAAAGGAGTCTAGTTGTGACACAAGAAATTGCTAGAAAAATAAAAACTACGAAAAGAAAAAGTTGATTTTAACCTGAAGGAAATAGCTTCGTTTTTTTCAAAGTGATAAATATGATTTAAATTTTGTTATTTCCTTAACTTCCGTGAACGTAGCCCATAAGAATCTGTTCCGCTGAGTACATCTTGGGAAACGCTGATCGTGTTGATCTCCAACATGGGATAGAAATTCAAATAAGTACATATCGAGTGTCTGAATAAGTGTAATTTATTATACAGAATAGTTTTGACAGACTTAAACAAAATACTGAAACAAAAAAAGTTTGTATATCAATGAAAGTGATCACACGAGATGAGTAGGAAACTAGTTTATACAATCGAATTTAACGTAGAGACGAGAAATTTAAAATAGGAAGTAAATGTTAATGTTTTAAAATATATTTAGTATTATATGTAAAGAAGTAGAGTGCAAGAGAAGGATAAAATTTACTTGTACTTTTTATTTTTTACAAGTTAGATTAGTTTTATAATATATTGATAGATGTCAGCACCATAAGTACTATGATTTATTTAGAGATAACTACGGTACTTCAGATATTTACGAGATAATTTTGAAAGTACTTATTTTGTTTTCGTCAAGTCAAATCTCCAAAAAAAAAAAAAGTATATGTTTCATCATTATGTTATTGTTCTAAGGTATGTAGCCCAGTCATTTTGTTGTATATATATCAACATTTATATATTACATAGGAAAATTATAGATCAGCTATGTAAGGTTTTAGCATTTATTGATAGTATTTTTGAAATTAGCATTTTATTTTAATATTTTAATAGCATTTAAATTTTAAAACTAATATTTCTTGCTGTAAATTGTATACATTTTTATTTGCATTTTAAAGTGCTTTATTGAATGCTTGTCTTTTCTTAAATTATTGTTGGGAAATTGAGAGAAAATTTTCACTTTTAAATTTAATTACCCAGTATATAATATAGGATACAGAAAGCATCTAATTGTGGGTAAAAAAAAAGTAAGAGTCAATTTTTTCGAGTGATCTCAACGGGGGTTGGGGGGGGGGGGGTGATATGTCACGAGTATAAAAAAATTACCTGACTCTATCTGTGAACAGCATAACACTATTTTTACTTCCATGGTATTTTTTTTTATATGAGCCAGTAGTGTTCTTGGGACATGGTAACAAGTATTTGTCAAGCAAAAAGTACCTGTCATTATATATTTTTTAGGAATTGCTTTAAAATGGCTTTAATGTGCTTGATCAAAATCGTTGTGGTGCGGATTTTCTCAAGATGTTCACACAACACCAACTGCCTGTAAAATGTGCTAAGAAAGTAAGAAATTGAAAAACGAACGCCTTTTCGCAATGAAAATCGTTTTCCACAACAATAATGATGACCCAACAGTGAAAATGACATATCAATTAGACAGAAATAATTGAAATATGCATGCACCATCTATCAAATTTAATTTCTTCTGTTACAATATTGTTTATTATTGTAATATTTTATTGTTGCTAATTTATAATATTAATTGATAAGCTTTAAAAATTTAGATTTTGAAGTATGCTTTACAAAGTTTACGGCATTTGTTGTCGGTTCGGGTCAATTTTATCAGAAGAAACAGAAAAGACAACTACTTTTGTAGCAAAAAAATTCAAGTTTCTAACTTGAGTAGATTTATAAAAATTATTATTGATCAATGTAATGTCAAACTGCTGAGTTCAATTAAAACAAAATTTAAATGAAAGTAAGAAAACGAAACAAGTAAATTACGTCAATTCATTTCACATTTCAGTGAAGTGATCAGTATTATAATGAAATTGAAAGTTGGACTATGTTCAACCCACCTATTCACTACTTAGATTTGTTTTTCACAATTATTGGTGTTTTAATATAATTTATCATATTAATGCTTGTGAAAATATCAAATACAGGGCTATTTCACTTTCTATTCTTAAATTTATCTTTTCTTAACAGATGGCAGCACCACCTCTTATGTCATAAAATATAAAATCTTGTATTATTTGTCTCGGCATAACTCCTAAGATAAGTTTAAAAGATAATCAAGATTATTTTACTATCGGTGCCAGAGAATGATGCCTACTGCCATATGTCGGATTGAAATTCTTTATACTACAATTTTTAGAGATTCTGCCTTCAATAAACTGACGTCATTAGCACTCTACGTTAGAAATGCGCGAACAGGGCCATCGCTAAGAATTTCGATTGAGGGGGCATTAGACATACATTTGCATTAGACATACATTTGCCGACTAAAATCAAGACAAGTAAGGTGTAAATGTAGAAAATATCTATTAAGGTGTATATCTATTATTAATTAAATTTTATTAATGCAAAATTAATGCATATTTTTTTAATTATTATTTAATTATTTGTTAATTAATGCGTAGTTAATTGTTAATGAGTTTGTAATTGATTGTTATTTTTTTATGTAATTGTGATTTATTTTATTTAATGTGTAATTAATTTTAATTATTGTTTGTAATATTTAGTGGCATTTTATTAATACGTAGTTAATGCCTCATTTTAAGTAAATTCCCATCACATTTTTGTTAAAGTTCCATAAAATTCATTTAATTTATCATTTTTGTTTAGTAAATAACCCCCCTCTTTCCCGAATGAAGAGGATAATTTTTCGAAGTGCTTTTATGAGGGGAGGGGAGGCATTTATCACTTGCAGATAGAATGCATTCTCACAGTCTTGAACCAATTCAGTAACAGGAGTAGTACAAAGGCTCCATTTCAATAAAAAAAAATTTAATTTTCAAATTGCAGTTTCGAAGAAATTAATTAAAAGTGTAAAACTGGATGGAAATCGCACTACAACACGAAATAAAATAAATGAAAAATATTGATCAAATAGGCGACTCTAATTTAGCGTTGTAAAAAAAGTTAATCAAACAAATTCTGGAAAAATTCTTCTTTGTAAAATCTTGGCAGATTATTGCTATCACACAAAATTTACGCGAAACACTGCGATTTTTATACTAGAGACAATGTCAGGGACATATAAGAAACATACACTTACACTCCCTCCTGCCTTTCGAAAAATAAAATAACGTGGAAGAAGTAATTCACAAGAACAAAATATATAGGTAGTAAATTATCAATTCGAGCAAAAAATTATGTACAACTATTAACTAACATCAAATTAGGAAGTCCGATTCCCATTTTCGAAAAATCTAAGATTAAGCAAAGACTTTTGGAGCCTTATACCTCCCTGTTAGCTATCTGCACCTCCCTGCAAATAATCCCGTCGGCGCTCTTGGACAACATAATTGCACTTCAAAATACAATAATTATTCAAAACATTTTGTAAATTATTTTTTAAATACTTTTTAACATATTTTCCTAACCAAAAAAGAAAAGAGAATTTTACTTTCTCTTGAAAAGTATATTAATAGTAAAACTTAATTTTTTTTAGCAATTTAACAGAGGAATTTACTTCTTAAAAATACTTACTTCGTGTACGTATTTTTGCCAAAACTGCTGGATAGAATTTAATAATTTTTTCGAGGTTTTTCAGCAATAATTTCTGCAAATATTACTCGTTTTATTACTAATAATCATTTGTTCCTAATAGAAAGTATAATGCTAGTTTTCTCTAAGCAGGACTAAAAATGAAATGTATTACTTTAGCATTAAACCAAACTATAATATTATTTATTTGTAATAATAATAATAATAATAAAAATAACAATAATATGTATGAAACTCTATCTTAATGAAGCAGAAATCAAGTTTTACAAAGTAAATTATTCTCAACTAACTCACTACCCTTATGAACTTCAAATTTAGCAACAAAATATTCAGATCTATAAAAAAGCAAACCATAATTTTCGGCACAAAAATCCAAACTAAGTAAGGAATAGTACCTGCAGAGGTTTTTTGGGGGGGAGGGAGGTATTCAAATCACCAATGTTAGTATCTTGAGGAAGAAGAAGTTGCGCATATGATGTTCTAAAGAAGAGAAACGTCACAGTCAACCTGAGATTTCTAAAAATCTAAAAAACCTCCCCCATTTCCCTTTCCTATCTTTAAAGGTTATAATCCTAATGTGAGATCTACTGATCCAGTTTGAAATATTTTTAAAGGTATTTTGACTAATCTAACTTAACTAAAACACGATGTCTTTCCGATGTTCCGATGTTTCATATATAAAGTAAAGTGGTGAAATCGAGGAAAGGCGTGAAAGGGGTTCTAATAGACTGAAATCTAGTTGTACGTTGGACAAAGTTAGGCCGCAGCTATTTGGGTACAGGAAAAGTCAAGAAATTTAAATAATATTATAGCAAACCTTTCAATACTTTTCCAATGATTATTTTGTTGCAATATATACGACATTGCCTTCCAGTTTACATGGCATGCATTATTTCGGTAATGCATTTGTGGTGGTCTCGTGTACAAATGACGGCAGATACAACACCTAGGGGCTAGTGGTCACTTTTGCCTAGTGGTTAGCATGCCTGTCTTCTGATCTAAGAGTTCCGGGTTCGACTCCCCGTTAGCGCACACCGCTACATTGGTGACCCGAATATTCGAACATATCAGTGACACCATCTACTGAACGACCTACACACTACCACCTCAGCATCTCTGGCGACTCACTGCCACACAGCAAGTAACCTCTGGCTCTCTGTTCACTGCCACACGCAACGCACTCAACTCACACGCAAGCAACTCAATCGTTCACCCCTTCGCAACTCACTGGAAAGGGGCTATGCGGTGGTCACGTGTACAAATGACAGATACAACACCTAGGCACTAGTGATCACTTTTGCTTAGTGGTTAGCGTGCCTGTCTTCTGATCTAGGAGTCCCGTGTTCGACTCTCCATTACCGTACACTATTACATTTTTTAATAAATGAAGTACTATATAACATCATTTTATAGAGTTCTACTTGACATTAATTGCAATAATTTGGCAAAATGTAATAGAAATATTTTTTAACAGAATTGCACGCTACTTCCATTTCACTCAACTTCACGTTCGTAATAAGTAAAAATAAACCTCGTTGAATAACCTTATAAAATGTATTTTTTATTTTTATCTTACCAAAAAATTAGCAAGTTTTATTCGAAAATTGAAACTTCTCGCCAGACCAGTGATGTACGTAAGGTATGTATTTGATAAAAGAGGGCTCATTTTTCGGATGTTAAAATTTAGATGTTTTTAAATTTTCTGTAAGACTTTCAATTCATATGACGTACAATACACACTTTATGTAAATGACGTTTAATGGGCATATCATGGTTTTTGAGGTGTTACCTGACATACTAAAAATATGTCACCTACTGTAACACATCAGAGTTATCTATTAATTGGAAGAATAAGTAATTATTGTCAGTTTCTTCCTGAGAATATAGTGTGTACTTATAAGGTGACTGAATTAAAAAACTTACGACAGTCAACTTGACGATTTATACAATTAAATGTACTGATTTGAAGTTGAAGGAAAATTATTCATTCTGTAGAGAATTTGTGGAAATTGATACTTGTGCATCAGTATGGGGTACGGGAGATATGTTCATATTTAATTTCATTTAGAAGCTGTCAGTGACGATATCAACTTAAATGTTCCTGCAAAATAAGGATATACTTTTACTCCAATTTAAAATTGCCGACCGCCAACTTGGGCTGAATTGTGATCAGGATTTTTTAATACTATTGACGATTTTAATTATTTATATTCGTTTCTATTCAAAATATTTTAAAACATCCATCACTTGGCACTTTTAAAGGAATTAATGAAATTTTGGAAATTTGGCGACTGCCGTCTTTCTTTTCTAAAAACTTTGGCGGGGTGAGATAATGAAGATATCTATGATTTGTGTTCGCAAGATACCTATTATATTTGTGCACGCAGTCCATCAATGTAGGAGGGAGGAAAGGCACCGACCCCTTTATAATAGACTTCTAGTGTAAAAATGCCGATAAGTGAAACTTGGGTGGGTATTTTTAATTTTTTTTTTTTTCGACATTTTTTTTAAAAATTTAATTCGATTTTACTGTGGATCAACTTTAAAAAAAAAGGACTAAACAAATTTCGAAATTTTGCCGACTGTTCAACTTTCTGAAACTTTTGAGGGGCGAGACGCCCCCCTCGCTCCCCGTTCGCGTCTTCTCTGTGCTTGAAAGTTCCTTAATGCTTGTGCATATTTTCAACTTCTAGAGACCTCAATGCATTTTAAAAGTGAAGAATACTGCATATAAAAAGCTTTTTTTAATACGACACTGGTTGGGGCGAATTAAAGAAAGGAGATCATAGAATGATTCTAATTATTTTGTCTACTTTTAAGTTACCTTTGATGTAAAATAAATTAATAAAAGTATTGCATTCAGTCAAAAAAAGAAAAGAAGGAAAAAAAAAAAAAAAAAATTGAAAAAAAAGAAGGGAAAAAAATAAATAAAAATTGGAGCTTTTTTGCATTTCTGCTCATTTTAGAAGGAGTGTCCCAAGTTCAAAAAAGTGGTCCTTAAAGTATGTCTGTTTGTTTTTCTGTCTGTGGTCAGCATAATTTCCGAACGAATTTACCGACTATGTTCAATTTTCATATGCTTATTACGGTGAACATAAGCTTAAACTTTAAACTTTTCGTTAAAATAGTGCAGGTGCAACAGTTAGCTGCCATTGAAAATTTAAGTTTTTCAAAAATATTGCCAAAAGAATCCCAGCTCTAGCGATTTTGATTGAAATCACTGCGTTAATGCCCTTCTAAACAACCATCGACAGAAATTCCAGTAAAAAATTTATAAATATGTAAAAAGTTGAAAAACGAACGTCTTTAATAGATTAAGAATTCTCTTCGCTTGATAATAAATTTTCTTCCCTCTACTGTTTCACTCACCCAAAAAGCGTAATGTAATAATCAGTGCTAGAAGTGTGGGTAGACGCGGGGTGACGAGTCCCCCCAATTTTCAAGAAAATACCCATGCTGCCCCCACTTCTAAAATCACTGAAATCCATCCCCCTACTTTTAAAAACACTCAATCAACTTAAAAACTATTAATGAAAAATAACATTAACCTTTCAGTGCAGTGAGACTGAGAAAGTGATTTTTTTTTACGTTTGAAAACTTTAAACCTATTTATGGTATATATATCCCACTATTAAGAAATGTATTATACTACCTTGTATAAAGATATAAGTACTTTTATTAACAAATACTGTTTCATTTGGATAACTTTTAACTTTGGAGGAACTTTATTTTAAGTTAAATTTCTATTCTTGTTTCATATAAAGACAAGCTAGTTTTTAAAGAAACATTTTAGAGTTTCCTATTAATTTAATTTCATGAAAGTATGCACATTTATAAGCACTTTTTAAATCTAAATAAATAGTAATATATATAATGTTGAATTATTACATCACTTGATCTTTTATTTTCAAGTAAAAAAACTAAGTCGCAGAATATTCATTAAAATAACAATACATTTTGAACCTTTGTTCAATGTGAGTGTTAGGAAGTATAAATTAATTCCTTACTAGTTAGTATTTTTATTATAAGTTACGAAATTATAAAATGTATCGTCGTGAGACGGCGAAGGGATGGGGAGATGGGGGGGGGGGGGAGCGGTTGCATTTGTAATCATCTTTTGGGCATCCTTCCACTTTTTTCCCACCACTTCTACCACTTCTTCCACTGATAATAATTATAACTAAACATGTCGCCTATTCAAGGTTTCGCCAATGTTATAATCATCATTCAAAATATCACAATACTGGCAATTTTTTTAAATTGATGAATATATGAAAACGAAAATGCTAAATTGCACTAATCCTTATAAAATTAAAACGCAGTGATCATTATAGCGTAATTGAAGTTGTGCAATGTTCCACACCTCTATTTCAGGTTGAGAATGCAGCTAACTGGGGACTCTCTATTATTCATACTTTAACACTTCATATGCTGAAATAACTATTTTTTGTTAGAGATATTGAAAAAATACCATACAGACTATAATCAAGTTGCACACTAAGACACTATGGCAAATCTTTGTCGAAAGCAACGCATCTCTCTCTCTAAAATCGAATCACAAGTTTTAATATGAAATGCTTGTTTAGAGAAACATATTTTGAATTTATTGGTGACAAATTAACGAACTTTAAGAATTTTAAAGTTATGATTTTTTTGGGGCATAATGACGCAATCCGTTTCACAGTTGCATTATACTTCTGAATTTCGTTCATAGCGTATAACAACAGATTTTTTTTTACAATAGTTGTATTAATAAGTTCTATACTTGAAGTTGTAAGAAAGCATGCGTCGCATACCCTCGTCCTCCCGAGCAGAAGTGCGTCCATTTCACAAGGTGGGACTTCTACAACAGGTGCCGCCGCTGTCTCTGGAGCTGACGTTGACGCCACTGAGGTCATTCTGCATACCACCACAACAACAGAACCATTCCCTGTGAAATAACAAATAAAAACCATCGTTATTTAATTCACTAGCTGTGTGGTTTGGCATTATCATGTTTAAGTAACATATTTCATCGAACTTTTAGGTAATAAAGCGGGATGCGCCATTATTTTAAAAGCCCTTTTCTCTATCTTTCCACATCCTCCGTTAGCTTCTTATTAACTTTATAAAAGTCTTCTTTTTCACCTTCACTAAAATCAAGGCTTTCGCTTTGTATGTCTTTCAATTTTCTTTTTTACGATAATATTCAAATAGTTATTATCTTTTTGCCTTCTTGTAGATGTGTAGTGTTATCAAGAAGCATAGTGAATCAAAATGTGATTTTCGCTAAAGCAAAAAAAAAAAAAAAAAAAAAAAAAAATGTAATTTTAAATAAATTCAACAGCAAATAACTTTAAATTATCAAAATTTAAATTAAACAGCCCTCGAAATTACAACATTTAAATTAAATAGACAATTACGTTATAAATTTAATAAAAAAGTTCATGCTTCCAAATACTTTAAATTTAAAAAAAAAATATGATCCTAATAGACTGCAAGTTTAAGTACTCCAACAAACATCGATCTGAATTTCTTATAAAATGAAGAGAAAGCTAGTAGATTACGAATACATTGGTAAGCAAAAATGGCCGAAATTGTTCATAAGTCAACCTTGAATTAGTTCAACCATATCGAATTGCCAAATATGTCTTATCTTGCCAAATAATGAGCATTTTTAAAATTTTTTTTTTGTATTTTTTTTTTAAACCACTGATCTTTAATTTTCAATGAGGAAGGATGCACACGAGCTCGTTTTCCACACAATATTTTTAAAAATGCTTAGTCAGAAAAAAAAGGAGGTGATTTATATTTTTATTCAAAATCTATATCACACTAAGGGATTCGTAGGTGAATACACCGTTAATGACAACGTGCAATTTTATATGTTTGGTGTTTGAATTTTTTATAAAATGATTTTGTTTTTGGTTATTTTTATTTTGACTCAATTGCACGAAATTTGTAATTTTTTTGATTTGTATTTTTTTTTTAAATAAAACATGTTCCTTGGTATAAAAATATTCTTTTTAATTAAAAAATTTTAAATTTTAGAGAATAAACTTTGTTTTTTAAAATGATGTGCAAAATATTTCTGTTAACCAAATGAACCACCGCAGTCAGTAGGTAAATATTTTTTGAAAAATTTATTTTTCGTACTTAATACTATAATGCATACTATGGATTCAGTATCGGTTCTTTTGAATTTTAATTTTTCATACAGGGAACTGCAAAGGGAGCCATTTTGAAAAACTTGTTAAATTTACTTGAATTGTAAAAGTTACAACTAAATGAAAAGTGTTTATGTACAATTATTGACGAAAGGAATGAAAAACAAGGTAAAGTTTTCTGTGTTCTGACAACATTTTGAAACTATTTACAATTGTTTATATTAAGTTTAGACATTTTATGAAAAGAAAAAGTCAAATGTCAAACAAATAAAATTAAGCTTTTTCTTTACTTTTCCAACGAATTCGTAACTTTCTTTTCCTTACGAATTCGGAGAACTCATTTAGACTTCGTATATAAAAATATTTATATCACTTCTTTTTTTCTGGCTTAGCACTAATTTTATTTTTGCTTGGCGATATTTAATTATAAGCAACTCGGAGTAATTATAAGTGAAATTTACTCATTAACTCGTCAGAATGACCAGAAATGTGCGAAGAAAGGGTAATGGTATATGTTATAAGAAACAATAAACAGTTCAAAACAATTTTTATCTTATTCTTTATCACTTCCTCCTTCTTCGTGTACATTAATGTCAAAATGCAGGTAGTTTTTTTTTTATTTTCAGTTTTTTGGAAGTTGAACTTGAATAATAATCACCCTGAATATTTACAGATTTTTTTTTATAGAAAAATAGCAGATTGAAAAAAAATAGTTGTGTTGGATAGCTAATATAAAAATCACATGACATCTACACCCAGATCAAAATAGTCTTTTGCGATTCCTAAGCTTGGATTTAAGCCGTCTCTGCACTTCATATCTCAGCATTTTTCTCAAATTTGCTTTCTGATGTTGAAAGTAAATAGTTTCTTTTCTCATGCAAAGTTCATTTTTATGCTTCAGTGTATTTTTATTTAGATTTACTAGAAGAGATGCAGAGCTTTTTATCAAACTCGGCACTGCTGTTGTCTTCCACGCAATTCAAGTCGATATTTCTTCTTCTCTCAAACCCTTCAAGCTCTGCCTCTTCCACTTGAAATGGATTAAGTACAATGTCTCAAAACAACAAAATATACTAAGGATGTAAATATTATTTAAAAAATCGAGATATAAATGTACTTGGATGTTTTAATTTTTACAAATATCTACTCAGTATGAGATGCTAAGAAAATTATTTGATATTGGATAAAAAAAAATAAATGCCCAAATTAACTTTAAGTACTACGAATATTATTATATTTTGCATTTGTTGCTTTCACCATATGAGACGTTATTTTAACTTTGATTAAGGTACATTTGTATTATACTTTCTTAGTTTTGATTAATTTCCTTGATTTCTGCCAAGCTTATAAGTGGATTAATACTCTTCCCTTCAGATGTATTTAAACTGTAAATTACTTTTTTGTGGTTGGTGCCAAAGATTATAGAAATTTTAATCCCATAAAGCGACTCTCTGAATTAATAAAAATGGTGGTTTGCCTATTTGGAATCTGGTGATCAAGTTTGAGAATACTCAAATGACTAATTAAAATTTATGGAATCATACTCTCATATAAGCGAAGTCTATTTCAATATGATATATTCTTTATTATCTATGTATTTAATAGGCAATACGAATTTTTGTGAGAGTTTCTCCTCTTAAACTACTTAAACGGTTTTTACGATCAAAGAGTCTTTTAAAAAGGCTTTAACTGTAGATGAGCCAAAATGTTTCAAAAGTGAAAAAAAAGTTCTATTAATTGATTTAATTATAACATTTTCCCCACATTGTTTTATCGAACAAGTCACTGCTATCGACTACTGCTTTTCGATGGACTGAATGGAAACATTATCAATAACGGCTAATCAGGCCGAAACCTACAGCTTAACGAGGATTCTGAACCACAATGAACATCCATGCCCAACTCAGGATTCAAACCCGGCATCTTTAGCATGCAAGGACAAAGCGCTAACACCACAACTATCAGGTGGGCTGCGTGTTGCTTATGACTTTCCGACCCTATCTTTTATATAGGTCAATAACTGCTCATTTGATTAATTTAAATTAATTTATGATCTAGCTATAAGGTTGAGGGTCATTAGTTGAATCTAAGAGACCCAATTTTATTTATAAAAAGAAGATATATTATAAATCCGCAGAATTTAAAAATATGATTATTTTCACTAAAAAGTTTGTGAGATTATAATCCAACAATTTCAGTTACAAAAATTTACATAACGTACATCTTCACATCTTTTAGAAACTTTGTATGGAGCTGAAACTTATACACTATTTATACTTACTATTCCTCTGGGTATTGAGTGAGAATTAAAATTTTGAGGAGAGAGACAGAGAGTGTTTGAAAGGTTGCTTTTTAAACTCATCATTCTACGTACTTTGTCATTGAAAAATGAAATTATTCTTGGAACATTAATTAATAGTACAAAGATTTATTCCATTGATAGTTTTTCAAACAAAACATAATTCCAGAAACACTTTTTTTTTAATCTTTTCATTGTTTTTATCTATATTTTTTCGCTAGTGTCAAGAAGTCAACAAAAGCATGCCATTTTTACATAGGAGTATGATTGCCTTAAAAGCGACATTCTCCTAAGAGAATCAATTAACTTTGATTTATCTTTACTAAATTTTAACGTTTTACTTTTCCAGTTCCTTATAAAATCATGTCAACTATGCGTTTGTTTCAAGTTATTTTTGAAGATGGAAGTAATGTCCATCGTATAGTTATAGAAAATAATAAGATGATTAATATACTTCTGATTTATGAGCTTGCAATGTTTTTCCATCAGTTACTTGCATTTTTCATATTTTGTTTTTTTAGAAAATACTTCAATAACTCTTTGAGGCTCAACAAATCTTTTATAATGCTCTTTATAAGGCTTTTATAAGGCTTTTATAAGGCAATATACACTTACTTCAAAAGTTAAGCACGGGGAGCAAAAAGTTAATCTCCGTAAGCCATTCTGGATTAAAGAAGGTGAAATTTGTTGCACAGGTAGAATAACGTATGCAAGTATGTTAGGTAACAGCTAATCACGGTTTCGCGTCGAAAAATATGCAAAACAGGCAGTCGTTTAAGAAGCCGGCATTGTGAATGGTGAGTGATGAAAGGTGTTTTGAACATTCGTATGATTTGCTTTCAAGCTAGAGGTGTTTCTTTGTCTTCCAGAAGACGAATGGAAGATTCTGAGTGCTGGCGGCCTGTCGGAAGCATTGAAACAGAACAGTCTATCATAGGTGTTGCTCTTTTCTTAGCAATTCATCATTCTGTAATTTCACGATTATGGAAACATTCCAAAAAAGCCAAACAGTTGTCCGAAGACCTGTACCCGGTCGCATATAAGCATACCGTACATTGATTCAAACCATTAAAGAGAATGAGAGGCGCCATTAGCTGATCCGTTGCTTTCATGGAAGCCGCTAAACAACTGACAATGTTTACTGTGTTGCAACAGAAAACTAAACGTATGTTTTAAATCTTGAGTTTAGGAACTGATTTTAAAATTGCGAATGCTTTATAAATGATAATTTTATTATTGATTAATGTTTTATTCAAATTGAATCTAATTAACTGCAAACTTTAACATCTTTAACGATGAAGTATAAATTTTGAATATTTATCAAGGAAAATTATGTAGCTGGAATATATTTCTGAAACCAAGTTTAATTTTTTTTTTTTTTTTTGTAAATATTTAGACGTATAAGAAAAATTCGAGTGAAACAGAAACTCGAATGCTATATTCGAAATTATCAATTCTTATTACTTTATTAATAATCATTTGGTTGTTGCCATTATAAGGAAGAAACTAAAATATTTCTGAATAAATGACCGCATCAATGCGACGCATAAATTTTTTAGAGATTTTTTGTTATACATTTTTAAGATAGTTTTTCAAATTTATTTCTAAAAATATATTACTTAACAAGATTTCTGCTTAACCATGATATGTTCATAGTTTATTTTTTGTAATGGTATATAGTCACATTTAAGTTGTCAGTGTTAAAATGAAATACAACTTGTAGTTTACGCAAAATTCTCCATGTTCATTTTTAAAATTCTGAAAATCACAATTTTTTTTTATATGTGATAGAATATTCCCTTACAAAATTAAATATGCTACTATTAGTTCAGATTTTTTGGTAAAAAGGCGTCTATAGTTATGATTAAAGACATATAAATGAGTTATTTTGTACTTTTTGAACACGACTGAAAAATCAAATGCGATTCTACAACTATGAACTTTTTCATAAATGATAATTTAGTTTGTAATCAATATTTTATTCCTATTTAATCTAATGAACGACTAAGTGCAAATTTTTTATATTTATAAAGAAAACTTCAGTAGATGGTGAATATTGGAAATAATGAAACCTCACGTTTGGTATTTTTTGTAACGTATATACGTAAAAGAAAAATTACTGTTTATCAAAAATTCGAATACTATTCTAAAAACATCAATCATTTTCTTTTATTAAAAATTATTTGTTTACTAGTTGTCATAATTAAGAAGTAAAAATGTTTTTTAAAAACATTTTGAAAATTCCAGAAAAATGTAATTACCTTTTGTAGCAAAGAAAATATCTATTAAATTTTAATGTTTTTAAATAATTTAATAATTTTTGTGGCACAGATGTAGTATATGACATTTGTTTGACCATGATTTTATATAGCTGTTGTTTTTTTCCGGATGAATGCGGTTTCTGGAAACAGATTTTAAGTTTTATTTTAATTTGAAACTTTATTATTATTTATACTTCTACTTAATTTTAGAGTTATTTTAATTTTATTACTATTGGAATTTTTATTTAACTGACATTAAAATTTTAATCTGATTCCATTATTCTTTATATTTAGATTTTAATGCTTTTTGTGATTACCATTTACAAATTAAAAAAAAAAAAAATCAACAAATCTCTACTACATCTATTCCATTTTTATAATAATAACAATTGTTAATAGATATTGAGTTTTTTTTTAAATATTGACTTGTACTTAATAAGAAATATTGTAATCTGCAGTCTAGTATTATATTGGATTATAATATTGTAAAAATAAGTTACGGCAATTAATATATATTATTCTATTTTACGATAGTTGACGTTATAGAAATTATAAAGATGTCTATTCTATAATTTAACTGTAAGTAAAAAATAAAATGTAAATATAATATGTTTCGGTTTTTATTTCAATCCACAAATCAGAAGAAAAAAAATCAAAATCACATAAAACGTCTTCACTGACTATTCATTATTACTACTCTTACTACATGATAAAGATATTTCATAAAAGCTAAATTGGAATTTGTCAAATTTTCTTATAGATGGTTCTACTATTCAAATTTTCCATGAATTAGTATTAAATATTAGTTTTGCAATTATTTATAAGAATAATTATTTTTTCAATTTTTAAGTCACAAATTAACTTAGTGAGACTATACAATAATCAATCTTCATTAAGAAAACTACAATAATCAGAAATACCAGCAAACACAATTTTCTCCACTTGACAAGAATTCGATTATTTCGAATTCGGCGTTGGTCGTTATACTGTAAAAATCGTCAACCCAGGATTTTTTTCATACAATGGTTTGACGTTGCTTGTAATGAAAACAATATCTTCACTTTTTTTATAATTACATTAAAAAAAAAAATAATAATAACAATTCTTTAATAGAACTATCAACTTCAGCATGCAGCCGCCATTTTATGTGGGAAGTAAAGCCCACATAAAATGGCGGCTGCATGCTGAAGTTGATAGTTCTATTAAAGAATTGTTATTATTATTTTTTTTTTTAATGTAATTATAAAAAAAGTGAAGATATTGTTTACTTCCTCCCATTGTCAACGCCCTTTCCGCAGACTGACAGGAAAATTGACCAATGGCTCGCCCCTATTCTGTTCAAAGGTTTGAAACAATGTCCGGTATTGCAATATGCTACCCTGCCGCCCAAGGGTTACGACCCCCCCCCCCCCCAACTACCCCGCGGAAGATCGATATATTGCTGTTGTAGACAAGCGAAATCGAAGATAGCTTTCCACACGTGTGACGACTATGATTGCAGCGGCCATTGGAAGACGATATCTGCCTCTACTGTTCGCCGAAGGCTAAGCATGAATGGATTGTACGCCCTGGTACCAAGAGTTTGTGTTCCTTTATCCGTCCAATTCAAAAGGGCAAAATTAAAGTGGTACCGCCAGCATGTGAATTGGGCTGTATGTGATTGGGGCAATGTTATGTTCACAGATGAGTACAGATTTGCCTTAAACCTTTATGATAAGCGTGCAAGGATCTGGAGGGAACAAAGCACACGCAATTGGCCCCAGAACATCATCGAACATCACGCATTCCGCGGTGGAAGCATCATGGTCTAGGCAGGAATTTCATTGGGATATCGCACCGACCTGCACATCTTCAGGCGAGGTTCTGTGACGCTTGTACGGTATCGAGAAGAAGTCTTAGACCCCATTGTGAAATTGTACGTATCAGCAGTTGGTCCTTCTTTCGTTTTAATGAATGATAATGCGCATCCCTATAGAGCTGCCATCTTTGACGACTTTCTGGAGAGTGAGGGGATTGCAAGCACGGAGTGGCCGGCGTACTCGCCAGACCTTAATCCAATTGAAAATCTTTGGATGGCCTCGGCCTTGCTGTATATAGATGTTTCCCACCTTCACTCACTCTCAGAGATTTAGAAACTGCCCTACAGGAGGAATGGCGATTACTGGACTCTACGGTGGTCGATCACCTAGTAACAAGCATGATCATACGCTGTACACTTTGTATGTAGTGGGAGGGGTGCTCACATACCCTATTAATGTCGGTTTTTGTTGTTTGTTTTGAATTTAAAGATCATTTTGTTGAAGACGCAAATATGGCATCATTTTATAATTTATGAAAATTCAATATTTTTTTTCTCTGATTGTAACTCTTTGTTTTGTTTCATGAATAAATACAGATCTATTACTCGCACCATTTCGTGTCAATCAAAGCATTACTTAAATAACCATGTCAAAAGCATTATAAAACATATTGTTAATCTTACGTCTGTTTTACTAACACTATATTTTAATTTTAAAACTCTGCATCAACATTTCAAAACTTCCAGTATATTTTACCCAGCACTGGCTAAGATCCATAGCAAAGGGCAGTCTATTACGGTCCACATATTGATTGGCCAGTGTCATCCGATATTGATCAGCGGATTAATGCTGCTGGGGATAGTAGCCTGTGTAAAAGCAGCCTTTTAATGATCACCCCAAACTTGATAGAATACAATATCATATAAAAAGTATCTATCTATAAGATTTTCCTAAAAAAAAGCAGCATTATACTAACATGAGTAAAAGTGGTCATTTTGTGATAGTGGACAAACTTCGTAGAATGCATTCTTATTAACAACATATCTATCTGTAAAATTTCAGCTCGATTGAATGCCAGCAGGTATTTTTAGTCATCAGAAGTAGTAATATAGTAGAGTATGTAAAAACGGTTTTTTAGTGATAGCCCCAAAACTTGAGCTAGTTTGCATTGTTATCGCCATCAAGTCTCTCTGTCAAGTTTCATCTCGACTGGATGACGGCAAGTGGGTTAGTAAACCCTCCGCTAATACTCTCCGATCCACCGAGACTATAAAAGAACGTGACGTAACTAGTTTCACAAGTCGCATTTTCAATTTTCTCTAAAATATCTCGTGATAACTTTTCTGAGTCGACTCTAAATTGAGACGCCTAGGTAACGTTTCACAAGCTCTCCCCACCTGTAGCTCGTTTGATGGCTGTTAAGACATTTCCCAGATGGGGAGCCAGTGGCCTGTCGCAACAGGGTAAGATATATGTAGGAGATCAGCCAAGTGGGATCGATATCTAACGTAATCGAAGAAGGCTGTTCTGAAAGCAAGTCACTTTGGTTGTTCGAGAAAACGGAAATAGCCGTTGCTGTGCTTTTAGTAGGCAACAAAAGATGCTGCGGAATTAGTATTTATTACTAAAAGAAGTTAATAAATTATTCCTTAAAGAAATTAAAAGCGAAAATTGAAAGAAATTATTGGCGAAAACTGAATGCCATTTTTTTTTTCCATTCATAGTTATTTAATGAGTAGAATGAAAATTTTGTGTCAATTTTTTTGTATAATTCTTATTCAGTTTCTGTACAGTGACAAGTTACTTAAAATTGTTGTCGTTTTTTCTACCGGACTTTTTTATATTTAATTGAACCACTAGTGAAGTTTGTCATAATTAACAATTGATTCATGAAGTGGTTCGAAACCTAGTTTTGTTTCAAGGTGGTTTGAAAAAGAGAGAGAAAAAGAGAGAGGGTCTTAAAAATATATTACTCTATTGTTAATTACTCTGTACTAAAACAAAGTTAAACAACATAATCCCGCGATGTCGTATAATACTGTAATTCCGATACGCAACAATATTTAATATTAGAAACTGGAATCATATTCGAGCCAATTCTACTATTTTAATCAGTGAAGTGGAATGCTTTTCAAAAGAGTTAAAATTTTTTTTAAAAAAAATCAATATCTTTTTCATTGAAACCTGAGTCATTTAATTAATTTTTTTTAATAAAAGAAATACGTGATTACTTTTAAAATCCTACTCGTTGTTTAAGAGGTAACAAAAACCTTAAAACTGGCATATGTCATCAGTTATATAGTTTTGAGAATCAAAGACTACTTATTATTTATCCCCACTAATAGGTATTAAAATAATACTTGACGATTCTTTGACTGCCCCAAAACAGCACAGGAAGTACAAGATTTTGTGTAACATTTCTAATCAGAACAACTTTGTTTTGTACAAAGAATACGGAAAATGAACAGAACTGACTTGCATCACTTTGTTGTTCAACAATTTCTATAGTCATACATTTCGCATTCGTGTAAGACTGGTTATGCTTTCTCATTACGAAAGAAATTTCTGAAGTAAGAGCCTAATGAATAGAGCCTAATGAGTACAGCCCTTTTGAATAGGGGAAAAATTATTATAAATAAGGGAATATACAAAAGTTGTGGAGTTGACAGTTTTGTATGGTTAATTAAGTGACAATTCTTGTCTGTCCAAAGTTTTTAGTACTTAAATAAGGTGAAATAAATTTTTGTTACAAATTAACATAATGAATTCAGAAAAATTTCAAGCAATTTAAAGTACTGATTATTATTACAAAACTTGAGGCAACATGAACAAATTTATAAAACTATAAATATATTTCATTTGATTAGTAATTAGATTTCAAATACAAACTAGAAATGTATGAATTGTATCATATGTATAATAAAATGTTATTTTTTAAAAGAAGTAGGTGCACACAAATAATCAAAAGGTCGATTTTTTTAATTTTTTTGAAATAATAAACATTTATAAATTCAGTAGAGTTTGCATTTTGTATTCTAGTGACACTGGAAGTATTATTATTTATTTTTGAAATATTCTGTATTATGCATATGCATTAAATATATATGCAAGTTTTTCAATTCTAAATGTTTTCTCGAAACATGTTTTTATCCCACAAAGAACATTTTCTTAGAATTTTCTCATTTATTCAGAAACTGCAAATCTAATTACAATATCAAACATTATAATCCATTGATTTATGAATAAAACAACTAGAGAAAAAATTAGGTTATAAAAAGTGTTAAAATTTAAGTGTTTGGATTTGGAAAGAAGTACATGTACTTATAGAAATTATTTCTACAAGAAACAACCATGTTTTAAAGCTATACATGTATAGGTTAGAGTTCATAGAACATATAGGAAAATCTTAGATGTTTAAAATCGGCATTGTATTTTAAAGTTCCTTAAAAACAAACCATTTTAATATTATTTAAATACCGGATTAGTTGTGTGCACCTACTCCCTTAAAAGCAATTGATTTTGTAAATTAATTATTAGAAGATAAAACTTTTCTAACAAATATCTTTGAAAAGTATTAAAAAAATAAAAAAATAATCACAATTAAAGAACTTCATATGTAACAGTGAATAGAGATGATTAAAAATATGTTAATGTCAGAATTAAAAAGTGTTTTCTATTTTCATTCACTAGTCTTTGATTAGTGATTCCAGAAATAAAAGGGTAATAAAATGAAGAACGGTACAGGTAAATGGTATATAACTCCCAAGTTGTCGTAAGGGGTTGAAAACAAGTTGGCTTATTATTGTCATCGTCACAGAACCTATTTTTTAGATTTTACATCATGCTTAATCATAGCGTATGAAAATTAAGTTGTTTAATAGGTGGGGATTTTAAAGACCTCACATCAAATGAATAATTTATATCAATTTTTTTAAAGTTATGCACCAGGCGAAAAACACCTACTCTTTTTCCTGTATTAGAATTAAGGTCCTTTCATATCATATCCCACTATTAGGGATATTTTAAGAATTTTGATATTTCTTTACGGTTAGAAACAACAGTTTTTGAGACATTGAACACTAAGATTGGGCATTTAAGAATAATTTAGTGGAAAATCAATTGAAAAAAAAAAAAAAAAGCTTTAATCTATAATCTGAAAAAAATACCATGAGTTAAAATCATAATATATATACAGAATTTTACACACGTCCAACAACTTTAGAAGTGACTTCAATGACCGAAAGTTTATTTATTATTGATAATATTAATCACTTAATGATTCCTAGATAGATGTTTATTCTTCCGGGTTGTAATGAAGATTTATTTTGATACAGTTAAGTTTTTATATTTCTACGTTGTTTATACAGTGCGGGGCTCTTTTGTTAAAATATTTTTTTTTAATCATTGATTCGCTTAAAATAATAAGTTCTCTTTCTTTGATAATGAGTGAGGAAAAAATTAGCTCTAACTTCTCATTTACCCCATATGTTTAAGCTGAGCTAATCTATATTCATAAGAATTTTAACTTTAAGCTTGCAAAGAGCTTCCTCAGCTGTAAGTTATACTAAAAAAGTACTTAATGATCTAAATAACTATGAAAATTAATGAATATATGCTTTACAATAGTTTTCAAATGTTTTATATCATGTTTTATTATGTGATTGAAGGTTGTGTTTTAATTCAAAACCTCGGAAGTAAATATTTCACTGTTTTAATATAATAGTAATTTTGGTTTCATATGTTCAAATATACAGATGTAAGTACACTAATCTATTCATAGATTCATCTCTTCATGTAACGAATTTTATTTATACAACAAAAGAAAAAAAGAAAAAAAAAAAAAAATGCAATTTATTCTTCACGAGAATATTTGAGTTCTGGAAACCGGAAAGTAGTTTTTCCTTGCGTACTGATGTTGCAAGTAGGTTAGGAATCTGTACCGTTTCTTTTGACACACATATTTATTCTCACGCTCTAGACAGCGGACACGAATGTTAATAAAACACGGTTGGATTCCGAGACAGTTCTTAGCTTCACCGTGATTAATTAGATCCTGTGACCAGCTAACTCAGAAGGATGTTGATGCAGTTTGAAGGGTACCATGACATAACAATGGAATAGCATGAACGATAATATTTAAACGAATAGTAATCTAGCATGACTTATTACTAAATTATTGATTACACTTGGATAAATTGAATTTTTTTTGAATATTTTAAATTGTTGAACAAAAATTAATGAAACATATTCCCGAAACAATCAAAAAATTTTACCCAATATAATCTTTCTTGAATATAAAATTAAAGTGTTCGGAAAAAACCCTAGCACCTGGTAATATTTATTTGAAGAAAAAAATGGTAGAGTTGGTAAATGCATACTGATTGGAACTAAAATTGTAATACTTTTTTATTTGTTTGGATCATTAATATTTTAGTATTACTTAATTCGAAAACTTTTATATTAATTACAAGAACAATAGAACCACTATATTTTCATAAATGTATATTTTCTTTCATGTTTCACAACGAACGACGCATATGATACACGTGGAATTGCGAGGAATTAATAAATAGATTACAAATTGTAATTAAGGAGTTAGTTAATGGCTAATGAATCATAATGAATAATATGATATGTGTCTGTTACATCACATAGAATGTAAGAACATCAAAATCTCAATACTTTTAAGAATTATATATTTTTAATAGAACTTTTCAAACATTTAAACAATTTCTGAACATTTAATGAACTTTATATATTTATTTTACTTATTATTAATTTTAAAATGTAAACAGATTTAATTTTTTTACTTTATTTAATGTTTTAAACATTCAGTTAACTATTTAAACATTGAAACAGCTTATGGAACTATTAAGTTACTTTTTAATATTTAGTTAACGTATTACAATTTATACAACATATTAATACTTAATTATTTTTAAAAATTTAATAATTTTTTTAGTCAATTTTTAAATAATTAAATTAACTTTTTGAAAACGAATTATTTAAAAAAAGTTATCATTAAGTTTCACAACTTCAACCCCCCCCCCCTTTTTTTTTAGATATTTAAATTTATTCCATTTGCTTATTTATTTTATGCACCTGATCCCTGTGTTTCACCAGTGTTTTGGGGAGAACATTTCATTAAGTTTGAATCCTTTATTTTAAATAAAAAAATACTTTTAAAATAATTATTTTTTATGTGATTCTAAAAAAGTTTTTAGTATGCATACCATTGCATTCATTTTATTTCCAACATTTAAAAAAAAAAAAAAATCTTTCTTAAAGATTTTATAATTTATTTAACTTCACTCCCTATAATTTCCTATAAATATTAGAACATATATCAAATAAATCACACGAAGACATGCATAATTTAGCACACAAGACAACACAACGTAGCTAAGACAACAAATTTCACATTTAATTTCCTTTCGAACGAAAACGATAAAAGTCTCTCTCAATGGGTCTCATACGTTTGAAATATTTTCTCCAAACTTCAGATTTTATTTAAATTGGAACATAACACACTAAACTACCGATTTGCAGCGTCATGCAGTTAAGCCAACACATCCTTTTTTAGCACATGTCTCTTACCCAAATATCCGTCTTTCCCGCGCGGTGCGACAGTTCCGAAGAAAAACACTCCTTCTCTCCACCCTCTTACGACTCGAGCCAGGGTTGCTATTCAAATGAGAAGTTCTCTGGTCGCCAATGAAATCGTGAGTATCGCCAATAGACATATCTGGATAAGTGAATATTCTGGCATGTACTTTGAAATATAATCCCATTTTGTGTTAACCGATTTTAGTGTAATCATTTTTGAGAAACGAAAAATTGAAATTTAAGCATCAGTGGTAGTAAATAGAAATTTGTAGAAAAAAAAAATATATATATATAAAGAAAGTAATACTGCTATTGTATAGGTGTAGTCAAGTTTGAGAATTTTGTTGATTTTAATTTGAATCTTAACCAGCCACTTGAAATGTATAAATATAAGATTGAAATATATTGAGAATCATAATTTGGAAAATACATAATTTTTTTTTTGTCACAACAATATGTAAAATTTTTATCGTAATTTTTCCACTTTCGTAAATAACAATGAAATTATAATAAATAACATAAGGCTTTCTCCATGAATTAATATAACATTACACATAATTCAATAGCTGCATGTTTTAAGATTAGTGGTTGTGCATTTGGGGAAATAAATAAAATATTATGAAAATCTGAAATAGATTGAAACAGGCGTTGGGGTTATCTTTGTCAAAGATAAAATCCTCACTGACTCATATATAATTATTTCACTACCCATATAGTGCCAACATTAGTAAAACGTTAACAAGCATAAATACAGAAAAACGTAACTATTATTATTGACTAAATCCTATACAGAAAAGACGGTGACAATTAGTGCTCTTGTTTCCAAAGCTGTTAATATCAAAACTAAGATATTGCAATTTTGACTTACCACCCTTAAAGTGTTTAAAAAGGACAAAATGTGTTATTCCAATTTCTACTATTCATAAATCCAAGCCAATAAAATTGAATTATTACGCCTGTTTCAATAATTTGACAAAGTAAAACTGAGCGACCATGATTTTGTCTGACCACCCTTAAGGAGTAAAAATAAGATTAAACATTTCAAAAGTGGAAAGTTTCCACAACCTTCTTCTCGCAAAGTCAAGGTTTTAAAAACTGGCAAACACGTTCCCTAAGTTATACATAGTAAACTAAGTTATCATGATATCGAATAACTACACTTAAGAGTAGAAAATGGATGAACATTTTTCAATAGGGAATAACTCAATGTGCTACTTTTTAAGCAGCCTATAAAGCTAAAAACTTGATTTGTATTTATGTTACTAAAGTTATATAGAGAATAAAAGTTTTTAATTAAAAAAAAAGTTTTATTTACAAATCCTAAAGGCAATTAGAAAAAAGAAAACCGTTCCGATTTTCTACTTATAAAACAGACAGTAGGCTGGGAATGCTATAAAGTAAAAATAAGATATATTGGATTGCAAATATGTACCACCAAGTGGTGAAAACAGTGCAAAACGCTCTATGTATGGAATACGCTAATGTACATATATATTTATATCGATATCATCCATCCATATATATGTTACTGGCAAAGTTCGAAATCCGGCATTTAACACAATGCCTAGGCATTGTGTAGAATGCCTAAAACTAGCCTTGCAATCTATGAAACGATTCATATTTCGCACATTTCCTAGGCATTTTATACAATTCCAAATGAGAAACCGACAAAGAATGAAATACATCTCCAATTCATTTCGAATATCACGTGGCAAGGCATGTAACTTTTAACGCAAGCTTATAAATATATTTTACACCTTCAACAATATTTATATTTTTAATCACTTGCTAAAAAGTTTAAAATGTAAGGTGTAGGCACGCTTCGCACCTGGGAAGAAGTACAACCTATTTTGTTGACCTTATGGTCAATTAAACCTAAAAAAATACCCCTACCTATTTTGCGACAAATCCACCCCCAAATCACTTTTTTTTAATTAGTTGTACCGTTAAAACTCTAAAAAGTAAGGTGTCCGCGTTTTAAAACTCATCTTTCTTAAACTATTTTAGTGGCCAAACGGCCACCAAAATATAGTTGTGATTTTTATTGTTATATTGCTTAAGGCTCAACATCACAAACGCTATAAATAAGTAATATTTTCATACTTTGCCTAAATAGCATTTATCATTCTATATAGAATGCTTAGGTATTATACACAATACTCAAGGAAAGTATATAATAATTCTCATATTTCATACTTTGCCTAAAAACGATAGGCCTTCTATATAAAGATTTTTTTGATTAATTTTCTTTTTCAATTCGTAAAATTTACACGTGTGGTAATTTTTTTTACTTTTAAGATTTTTTTTATATGAAATCTCTCTATATATAAGGCAAAGCCCTCATTCACTGACTCACTCACTCATCACTAATTCTCCCACTTCCCAAATGGTACAACTCTGAAAATTGGTACAAATATCAACAATGGTAAACATAGGAAAAGTAAGCTATTCCGATCTCGATTAACCCACTTCAAGGGGTTGAAAAAGAGTTAAACTTTCCAAACGGGGATATTCAAATGCCCCTTTTCCTATACGGTCACAATTTTGAAAATTGGTACAAATATCAATGATGGTAAACATAGAAAAAGTAAGCTATTCCGAACATGATTAACCCATTTTAAGGGGTCGAAATGGGTTAAACGTTTTAGACGATGGATATTCGAATGTCCCACTTCCCACATGGTCACAATTTTAAAATTTAGTACAAATATCAATAATGGTAAACATAGAAAAAGTAGGCTATTCCGATCTCGATTAACCCCCTTTAAGAGGTAGAAAAGGTGTTAAACGTTCCAAACGAGAGATATTCGAATACCCCACTTCCCATATGGTCATAACTCTGAAAATTGGTACAAATGTCAACAAACACAAACATAGAAAAATTAAGTTATTCCGAAAATTAAGCTATTAACCCACTTTCAGGGTTGGAAAAGGAGTTAAACGTTCCGAAAGGGATATATTCGAATGACCCATTTCCCTTATGGTCATATCTCCGAAAATTGGCACAAATATCAACAAACACAAACATGGATAAGGTAAGCTATTCCTATCTAGATTAATCCACTTTAAGGGGTGGAAAAGGGGTTAAACGTACCAAAGGGGGATATTCGAATGTCCCATTTCGCATATGGTCAGAATTCTTATGTTTAGTACAAATGTCAACAAAGACAAACATAGAAAAAGTAAGCCATTCCGATCTCGATTAACCAACTTTAAAGGGTCGAAAAGGAGTTAAACGTTCCAAACGTGGAATATCCGAATGTCCCACTTCCAGTGTTGTCACAATTCTGATATTTGGTGCAAATGTTAAGAATGGCAAATTTAGAAAAAATAAAATATTCCAATATCAATTAATGAAGTTTTAAGTGATGAAAAGTCGACGCAACATTGATACTATACGAGGAATATCTTAATGTCACACTTCCAATACAGAAACAACTTTGAAAATTATAACTAAGAGCAAACATAAACACAATAAAAACTATTTCAATCTCGATTAAGTAATTGAAATGTGTCAAAAGGAGGTTAAACGTTCTAAACTAGGGATATTCAAATGTCTTTTATTTTTAATATATTCACAATTATAAATGTTGGAAAAAATTTCAACAAAGGCAACCGTAGATGAAGTAATGTATTCCTTTTTTGATAAATCAATTTGTCGGGATCGAAACGGGATCAAACGTATTGCTAAAATGCACATGGTAGAAATTCGTAGCGAAGCACGGGTATTCTGTTAGTATTATTATATAAAGATATTATTATATATGAAATAATTGCAAGGGTTCCAGTATTTTACACTTATTCACTTTTTTTTAACTAAATTGATGGGATCATAAATATTTAATTTGAGAAATTCAACTTGATATTATGTGAACTTGAATTTGTACTGTTCAATAAAAAAAGTCATTTGCTTCCATATATTTTTACAAACTGCGTTACCATGAAAATTTTATCCATCTTTTTTTTTTTCAGAAAATTAATTTATTTACAAACCAAATGAACAAAAAAATTCACAAAAATTAGAACAAAACTTGTTTATATAATTTTCAGAAGTAAGATATTCTCCCGACTTAACTATGGATAACAAATATTTTTTTTTGTAATGATTATCGATGAGGTTTATGATGATCATATAAGATGAGATAAAGTGGCATAGTGAAATAAATAATGATATATAGAGATATGGGGGGGGGGAGGGAAGCTATGTGATTTATCTACACTTTGGAGGGCTACTCATAATTCTTTATAATTAATTTTAGAAATCAGTTTTTTTACCCAAGAAAAACGTTAATACATCAGTTTAATAAAATATTTTGCAATGCAGTGTAGTTCTATGTAACTTTGATACTTTGATAACAGGCAACTTATTTCAATATTTGTTGCTCAATTTTGACAGTATAACTGATCCCTTTACGAATAGTGAGCTATGTTTAATAAGGAGAGTTTCAAAGTGAGAAGATTTTCAATGTATGCCAAAACAAAGTTCCTCGAATAATGCAATATTTGGTAACTTATTTATTACACTATTTAATTTTGTATGTGAAAACCTGTGCTTGCCAACTCCATATTACTCCACGAAAAACAAAAAGAACTGTCAATGTAAGAACGATTCTCTGGATATTTGCGAAATTTGAACATAATATTGACTTGTAAAGAGTTTAGAATATCGTATTTTCAATGATTCAATTAATAAAATTTTGGTTTTATAATAATTACTACAGAAATAGATAAAAAGTATTTTAAATATGTCAAATATACATTTTAATAAAATGATGAATGGGACTCAAATGCTATCTCGACTTTTAATATTCCACCTATCCAGATGATTCTGAATAAATCTTCAATAAAATAACTGTCATTAAATGTATCACTTTGATTCTTTATCTGCATGAGGAATTAATCCATTAACCCTAATATGAAAAAGAAGTTATACTTGCTAATTGGAGGAAGGCACTTACATATTGTTAACATGTTGCTGTTGAAATCAGCTTTGTCATGACATAAATTCAATCGATATTCTATATATTTCTGCCATAGAATATACGCAAATCTTGAGTAAATCCATTAAAAGTACACCTGTACTTATAAAGTGGGACTTTTAGTGAACTTTTCTTCTACAATAATTTATTACCAACAAACTTCAAGATTGAAACTTTTGTATGTTTATCTTCTCGTTTAAGAGTATATCGAAAAGGAGTGCAGAGAATTCGGTGCCTAAAGAAATAAACAAGTTTAACATTTTACCAACTCTTTTTAAGGAAATCAAACAAAAGTTAAAATTTTCAACTTTTACTGATTCAAAAATTAAAAGTAATGATGATAGTACCTAAAAATTTTACTTAACTGCACATTATTTAAGTAATCAAATTTAATTTTTTGAGCAGTCTCCAGTTTAAGTAATATTATTCCCAAAGTATACATTAGTATTCAATATAATAATAAGTCTTTTCTAGTTCTTATATATTTAATCCTTTTATGTCGTTTAATTAAGGGATTTAAAGTACTAAATGTGCTTAAATGTAAACATTTTTTGAAAAGGGTTTGAATTGTGAACTACAATAAAACCTCGTTTACGTGAAATCGCTTAATACGAAATTCGGTTTAACGCGAAATATACGAGTTTTCCTTAAGATGAATCTTGAGCTTAACTTTATTCCTTTAACACAAAATAGATAATATGAAATCCCGCTTAGGACGGAAAAGAATGTGTACTTTTTTTCGATGAAGTCAACATCATTTAAGACGAAATTTTTAAGGTGTAACTTTCCTAGCATAAAAAAATTTTCAAGCATTTATGTTAAATAGATTTTAAGCTATATGCCCCCAAACATGAAAAAACGGCATTTTGAGAAATTCGGCTTTGAAGTTAAAAAACATGCATTAAATACGTACATATTGTTTACTTAAAAAAAATATATAAAAAATATTTTGAAATTAGATGCAATTACAAATGAGGCATCCTTTTAAAGAAAAGAATTTAAATTTTAATAAACGTTAAGGAACTCGAAATTAATAATCTGAAATTTTTTCATTTGCCGGATGGGTTGTTAAGGGGGTTAACTCGAAATTCGGTTAAAAATTTCGTGTTAAGGGGCTTTTCGGAAATTTTTTCTGCTGCCCCATCGACTTCGTGTTAACGGGTTTGACTGTATATAATTATTTTTATAATGAAAGAGAGTATACTATAACAAGAATTAAGATCTATACAAGTGAAATCCCATCAAATCCCAAATTTGAGATAAAATTCAATTTTCTATATATTCTAGGTCAAATTTCCTGAGATCAAAGTGTCAAGTTTCTTTCTAAAGAAATCCTCTCGAGTTCTTGTTATTAAAGAATGCGTTCTATCACTAGCAATTATTTTCAGTCAAAAAGCCCTTTTTCTCCATACTTTTTAAACTTGAGCCAATTCCTTTAGAGTAATATTGGTTTCTCTAATTTGCTAAGAGTAATACTTCTTGGTAAAATGGTTTTCAAATAATTCTGAACAATGTTAGTGACTGATTGTTTTCTCTGTTAACAAATGCCTTTTTATCTATTTACATTTAGTTTAATTTTTCGAGCGGGATTGAAAAGTTTACATTAAATATTGCATTTGATTAGACTTCTTGACAAAATACTATTGAATCTCGATAGTTGTTTAATAATAAATAATAGACTTTTATATGTTATCACCGTGTTCTTGCCTCTTTCTACTTCTTAGAAATTACTGTTAAAAACTATTTTTCTCCTTCGGAAAAATTTGGATCTTTATACAAATTATTACTGTAAACAGATTAGACATATTTTCAACAATTATAGATGTAACAAGATCAAAAACATGTTTAAAAGAACAGTTATTAAAAAAAAATATTAGTTAATTTAGTGTTTTAGCTAATATACAAAATTAAATTCTATTTCTGTATAGTTTGGTTTATGAACGATAAACTGAAACACTTGTTGGTCTAAAAGTTTGATATCCTTTAAAGGATTGAAATTATTTAAGAGCTACCCTTTTTAATATTCCATTGAGTTGTTCCTTGAGGAGTTTGAAATCTAAGGAATTGATTATAATGGTAGTGTCTCGTGTAAAATTATTAAATATCGTAATATTTTAACTTTTTAGACTTAAAATAGATAACGTACGAAAAAGCTGTCTTTTGAGTTGAAAGCAATCTGAAGGAATAGGTTCGGTTTTTGAAAATTATTTTTACGAAGAGAATATATTTCTCACGCTATCACGTTTAACCCAGAGAAATCATTTATTGCGTGAAGATACAAACGTACTCACTTTGCATCTACTTTTTTCTTTTAGAGTGAAAATACTTTGTTATCTTGAACATCACAGGCCTAGATAATATATAGAAGTTCCCATTGAAATTCTCTTTATTATCCATAGTTTATAATGTAGTTCTAAATTTGTAATTTTTTTTGCAAGGTTTATAACCATTTGTCGGATTTGTCAATGATGGAATTCATTATTATGGAAGTCATGAATGTAATTAAATTATTAAAATACAATCTCTATATAAAAAAGCCAAAGCCGTAACTCACTGACAGAATCATCACTTTTATGACAGAATCATAATTTTTCCACCATCAATAGAATTACATCGCTGAAAATTTGAGCAAATGTCAGTCTGTACAAACGCATGCAAAAAAATATGCTATATGCTATTTCTATCACGATAATTAAGTTTAAGGATTTGAAACAGGTCATAAATATGGTACATCCACAAAGTCCTGTTTTTTAATATCGATAAACATATTACCAAAAATTTTATAGTATAACTAATCAATCATAATTTGAACAAACCATCCTTAAGGGATCGAAAAGAGACATTCCATACATGTAGTATCCCAATATCACACTTCCCATCAAGAAAATGCTCTAGAAATTGGTACATGTGATATGAAAGTCGTAAAAAGTATAACTAAACTCTGGTAATTTCTAAAAAACTATCTTAAAGTGGTAGAAAAAAGGTAAAATGTTTCAAACGTAGCATATCCTAAAGCACTACTTCCCATGAGTCAGGACTGTGCCAACTATTACACATGTTTCCATAGATATGTACAATAAAACTAAACTATTACGGTCTCCATACTTGAAGGTTACTAATGATACTCGAACCATGCACATTCTCTCAAAGTAGTAAAAAATAAAATTAAGCAATGGTAATTTCGACTAACCATTTTTCAATGGTTAAAAAAAAAAAAAAAAAAAAATGTAAAGAATTGCAAATGTAAAATATTCTAAATTTCCATAAAGACAGGACGAGAAAATAGGTACGTACTTCTGTAATGTTTTTATTTAGTAAAACCGAGCTGTGGAGATTTCGATAAACAGTCTTTAAGGGTTTGAAAAGGGGTGAAACTTTTCAAATGTGAAGTGTTTCAATATTCTGTTTGCCATGGAGACAAGATGCTGGAATTAGGAACACATATTTCCAAAGTTCGATCTCAGATAAACATCCTTTAAAGCTCGGTAAGGTGTAATACATTCCAAATGAAGAATATTACAATGTCATATTTCCCATGAAATCATGACGCCTTATACATTCTCTCAAAGCTGTATGTAGTAAAACTTATCTACCATGTTTTCAACTAACAGCTCTTGGAAGGTCGAAAGAGGGTAAAGCGTTCCAAGTGTATAATATTCTATTTTATTTATTTTCCACGTAGCCGAAACGCTTACAATTGGTAAAATTTGAAGCTTAGGTTTAGCTAATTGATTATAAAATAATGCTATAATAAAGCATGCCCTTTTATGACAATTGTCGGTCAAATAATTTTTTTTAAAGTTCAATACGAAACAAAAGAATTTTGGTGGTTACGGATAACCCTTTGCATCTTCTTAGTGTAGGCCCTTGTAGGGATCTCGCCAAGAGCTTGGCGATAAGAGATGATGAAAGGAAGGGTCAAGTGACGCGGAAGAGGTTCTCGTGCTGTCACCATAGCAACAAGTATATTCTGGTGACTGTCACATCTTCTCTCTACTTATTCCCTGTGGACGAATTTTTGTTTTGAAGGGGTGGGGTATCGGAAAATGGACTGAGACAGCAACTTCTTTCACTGGAATGATTCCGTTTTTATCGTCGATTTGATCTGCGGTCCCTCATTGGTGGATGAGAAACCAAGGAAGAATATGAGATATTCCTTCTTGTACTCTAACCGGAGACATGACGTCATTTTTGGGCTAATGGTGGCTATTAAATAGGGATTATTCGTATAGGAATATCTAATAACTGTATTTACTTTATGGTCCACTGGTTAAACTAATACATAATACTAAAAAGGAAAAAAAAAAAAAAAGTGAATTCCTTTTAGTATGTTGTGCGGTTATGGGAGGACTAAAAACTATGTTAAACGCGTGACTGAAATTTTCATTGCGAATGGAAATTATATTTTTTAGGATATTACACCACTTTTGACATGTTTTATAAGTAACTCTTATTGTGAAACGGTAAGGTTTGGTACCTTTTGAATTGATATCAATTTAAATTTTTAAAAATCCTTGTAACAGCAGTTTTAAATTGACCCTAATGTTTTAAATATTTTTTTTTTTTTGTGAATTCTTGGATACTCTCTACAAAACTGTATATTATTTGTAGGATTTGGAATGTTATAAGACCGTGCGGGGTTCACTGCAGTATTATCAAAATATTTAAAATTCTTTGAAAAGAAAGTACTTGAAGAAATCTGCAACATCTTTATGCCATAAGTTCTTTAAATAATAAAATATTGTGAAAATTATATATTGTAAAATTAAGTAGAAGTGTCATACTCTTTATTTAAAGGATTTGTACTTGAATTTTAAATTGAGGTTACGAACAAAATTGTTTTAAATTGAAAAAGCAAGTCTTAGCCAAATCTAGCAAGACTATGCGATTATTTAATGACTAGCCGTGCTTTGATACGAAATTTTAACATGTGCCATATTTTAGCTAGCTGAGAGGCCTCGCGTTGCGGAAAACCGTCATTGACGTGTAGGTCCCAGTTTTTGGTGCTTCACTCGCGGGAAGGTTCATCTCTACGTAAAATAGACCTCGCTTCGTTCACTGAAAAGTTCATTGACACATAAGCACAGGCTCTTTGAAAGGTTTATTGGTATGCAAACATAGGTTCGTTTCGCTCGCTGAAAAGTTCACTCCTGCATAAGCATAAGCTCGCTTCACTCAATAAAATCTAACTGCTTCTTAAAGCATTAATATAAAAAAGCATCTCCTTTGCAAAGGGGAGGGGAAAAAAAAAACTTTAATACAATAATGCAACACCCCTTTAAGATTATTTTAACATGTGTTTGTGGAAAGCAAAATTAGAAGGCCAAAACTACTTATGTTGAAACTTTCACAGCTGTAGCCCTATTAGAAATCGTTTTGTAAAATATTTATTAATTAATTAAAAAAATTAATTAAAAAAGAACTAAATAAAAATTTAAAATTCTGTTTTTTTAAAGTCCAACACACACACACACACACACACACACACACACACACACACACACACACACACACACACACACACACACACACACACACACACACACACACACACACACACACACACACACACACACACACACACACACACACACACACACACACACACACACACACACACACACACACACACACACACACACACACACACACACACACACACACACACACACAACACACACACACACACACGCACGCACACACACACACACACGCACGCACGCACGCACGCACGCACACGCACACTATACTTGCGACGTCATTATCCTACTGCTTACGTTGAGACGCGGTAAGCAGGGACAGTTTGGCCATGTAGTAGAACGTTTTTGGAAAACAATAAAAATAAAGTCTCGTACACATACTTAAAAAAGATTTGTAAATGAAGATCAGTAATGAACAATTAAAATTTTTGGACTAATTTCGAATTAACGCTCCATAATAATTTAAGTTGCACATCGGAATTTCTTAACGAAGCAATATTAGCAATCATATGTTTGCATAATCTTTTTTGTGATAAATTAGCGCAATTTTGACAAATGTTTTTTAATTTTTTTTTTATAGTTTTCGAAATTGTGTGGTTTTTTTTATTCGGATTATTTTGATGGTTTTTAATTTGCAATAGCTGAATTTGCACTGATTAGAAATGAATATAGGTACAGATTTACTATATGGTACTTTTTGTGACTTTTTGAAAGTTGGCGATTTGGCGCCGAATGTGGCAACAGTCATCTTAGTTTATCGGTAAACCTAGAGACCGTTTGCGTTGGGATTTGGCAACACGGCGTTTTGACTCCATTTTGGATATGAGGACGCATCCTTTTGACTGCATTTTCACTTTTGCGACTTTTTTTAAAAGTCGCCAAGAGCCACCGAACAGTAAATCATAATCTGAATGAACATATCATTATAAAATACTTTTTTTTTTTTTAAATTTCTGGTTTATCCGGAATGCTGAAGTTTTTATTCAATCTGTGTGAATGTGAGCATAGAAGCCTTAATATTCTTAATGGAAATTCCGTGTTCAGTTTTTACTGTCATATATCCGGAATTCTAATCCAAAAGAAATGTACACATCTTGCATCATCGTAAGTATTAAATCAATACGTTTTGAATAGGCGATAATTTGTATCTGTAATTAGAAAAAAAAATTATAGAGAATCTAAGTTGTTGGCTGTTGCCAGATGTATTAGTCAAATTTCAAAAGATATATTGTGATTGGCTTGATTGCTGAATTTTAAAATTCGTGCATTTAGAAGATTTTCGATTGGTTGTTTGAAGTCGTTACCATTTTGCTCACAGAAATACAGCCGAATTTGGGCGGCAAGCAAGAGAATTATATATATAAATAGTGAGGCTAAATAGAATGTAATATATTTAAATATATTAAGGATTGTAATGACAACAAAAAACTACTTTTGCTTTTCAATCAGATTCATCTATTCTAATAAATATAGATAAAGGTATTTCTCAGCAGTATTATTATTCCAAACACAACCCTAAAATGGTTGCTTATCTCACAATGTGTTAATTTAATTAGTGGTGTCATTAAATGGTCAAGAAAAGATGTAAATCTGTTGGATGGTAATGAAACAATATGCTGGTGACAAGTTAAAAAATCATTGTAATATTTTTATTGTGATTTTTTTGCGATTGATGCCAAGTTATATGTCAATGAGAACAAATATACCGGTGTATATTTACAAATAATAGTAAAATTCTTAATAATATTTTATTTTTAGAATTAAATATAAATTATTTACTGTAAGTTTTGCATAAAAAGAATAACCTTAGAGAATAACTAACACTGTTCATCTGTGTAAATTATAATTTGAAATAAATGTCGCCCTTTTTTAAAAAATTCAAATTTATTTCCTATATAGTTATACTTAAAATGTTTAAAAAATATACTTGTACATATTAAGAAAGAAAAAGTTGGAAAACACTGTTGATATTTTATCAAAGAATATAAGTTTATTCGATTTTAAAGAATACAAGTTTATTCTATTTTAAAGAAAAAATTGTTTGAAAAAATGAGACCATCAAACAATTTTCTTTAAAAGAGCGAATTTATTTTTAATCATAAATTATTGAATAAATGCTCCTTTATTCGATTTTACAATATTCAATCTTTTCAAATTTAACCCTTCGAAATTTTTAATCGCCGAAATAAAAAACTTAGATTGATGCATTAAATATTCCGAGGCACACAATTTTGACAAGATCAATACCGACGATCCAGATATATTTTTTGCATTCTAAATTTAAAAGTGTTTGTATATGCAAAGTGCTGATACTTTTAACGATCTTAGTAAATTTTATAACCATGTATATAAAATTATAGGTTCTACTAAAAAAAAAAACTTAATATAAATGATAAGTACCTCGCCAAAAGGATCAATATCCCCAGTTGCATGGATCAGCATTTTTATTGAGATAGGACTATAAATAACTCTCCTTCAACAGCTGAAACTTTTCAGAGCCGGAAGCCAACTTTTCCTAAAATAATTTTTACAGTTGCCTGCATTTTAACTCCATAACAAGTGTGTGTTATATGGTTGGAAAGGAATTCATAGCTAAAAATGACATTTCATTTTATTTATTTTAAAGAATTTTTTTTTTTTAGAAATCCTTAATATTTATGTATATCGTTAAACGTTTGTATCTCCGTAGCGACTTTATAGAAAATCACCCCTTCATTGACCAAATAATTAAAAAGTCAATTTACTGTTGTAATTTACCATGCAAATAAATAAACTTGATCATAAAGTTTTTATAATTTTTTATAAATTAAATTTAGAGTAAATTTTGTTTTTTGTCGTTTACATCACAACTAGAATGAGGGATATAAAAATGTTGAGAGATTTTTAATAAGAAACTTCTGACAATTTTCATCAGAATTTAGGCCCTTAGATTGAAATACCAAAAAACCAAATCGCCTTTATGACATACGAAAGAGAAAACTCTTTTTTTTTATGTAAGTGGGAAATATATTATCCAAATATAGTAGTAATATGATATACAAATATAAATAAGTATACAAACATAGTATTTTTACTTTAAAATAAAGAAATCAAAAGTATCTCTAAATGTTGTAACCTAAATCAAAAACATATTCCTATCGATTAGCTTTTTGACACACAATACTTGCAAATATCTCACTCCTACATGTACCTGTTGTTTTACTGTTCTGCTATCTCGTTTGTTTACTTACTTTTTGTTTTAGAAATAATTTTCCAATATGTGCCTGCAACAAAGAAACAAATGCCCATTTCGGTAGTCTCCTTCACCCACTTTTTTCTTTTTAACCCCCCCCCCCCCTCCCTAAGAAACTTGAAGCAGTCATTTGTGCTTTCTCAAACATATTCGGCAATCGTTTGTGCTTTATTGAAAAATGTACAGTGCAAAATCAATAATTTTTTTAAAATTATTTTTTATAAATACGTAAATCATATTACATTTTCATTTTTAAAATGTAATTATTATTTTAAATTTAAGTTTGTTTAATACTGGAATTTTTGCTTGCTAATACAATAAAGAACTTAGTAGCATCGCACTCAATAGATATAAAGGTCATGATCATGTTAAGAAAGTGATGAAAATTTTGTGAGCTGATGTTTAAACAGAACAAATTTCACGTTGTCATCATGTGGCGAGTTTTGTTTTAAAAAAGTAGTACTTGCAAAAATTATTTTTATAAATTAAAAATTTAGAAAATATTTGGTTGATATATATAAAGTATTAATGAAATCTTTAAGATCGTAAATCGCATTCCAAAAAAAAGTGTACTTTATGATATTATTTGGGATAAAGTAGTAATTTAGGTATGCTATTTGTTCTATTTTGTCAGTTTATAGCAAGCGTTTTAATTGAACATTGCATTAGAATTTTTTTTCCGTTGTGAACGAGGGGCGCATTATGAAAAATTAATAATGTATCGAGGAAATTCAGACAGAATTTTATTGAATAATATATTTTTAATACTTTTTAATAACATATTTTCTGCCGTTATATTTTTCAGGCTAAAATTACGACATTATTTTTCATAAATCTAGTACTTTCTATATGTTATGAATTTTTAAGTCAAATAGGATTCGTAATATAGGATGCGCACACATCTTTTACACTCCTCTGTATTCCGGAAAGAATTACGTGTGAGCTATCTTTGGAGAATATTTGTCACGATTTGCAACTTCAAATCACAAACAACTTTAAGAACATACCAGCACCTCCGTGTATAACCATTACAACTAAATTGTTTTTATAAAAGAAAACTCGTTTAATGTGTGTTTACTTCTTCTAGGAATATGTTTTAAGGAAATCAGTTATGCTTTTTCACTTCGTCATGTTTCTTTCAACGATAATTAAGTAACAAAGAAAATTCCTATGTTTGATGCTTTATTTAATTTACAAGTGATATCTAAGCTCTATACGGAACCTCTAAGAATATTTCACATTTCGGTATTTTATCGAATTATTTTTCAAATTTTGATGTGATGGTTTAAAAATAGATTTTTAATAAAAGGAGATTTTGATGGAAGACGATTAAATATTTTTTACTAATAATTGCTCTAGTACTCATGAAATAAAAACTTGGAAAGGAAAATATGTTGTCGAAATCGAAACTGATTAACAGAAACCTCAAAGATTTCCGGTTGAAGAACGTACTGACTAAGGTTTACTTTTTTAAAGTATTCATTTTTTTCATGTAAAAATGTTTTATGAACATACATCTACACATGCCACACATATCAATCGCAATGTTTGTCTTACTTTCTGAAGCTATCCTTAGACAATAATCCAGTCTATTAACTTGTTCTATAAATTATGCAATTTGTCATTGCGATTCTATAATTGTAGCGATATTAATGCAAGTGGATTGTAAAATGATCTTACTCCTGTTTGATTGCAAGTTTTCTGTAGCTATATGAGATGAACTGTTTAAACGATCTATAATATAATTATTTAAGGGTGGGAATTGGAAAGGAAAGTAAAGGAATAGGTTCATTACTTTGAGGTCCAGCGAATTGAGAGGGTTGTAGTCACAACGAAAGAGGCATTCCACATAGTGAGAAGAGAGAGAGAGAGAGAGAGAGACCGTGATCGTTATTGAACAATTTTTAGAAACATAGTGATTACTATGCTGATGCTGTATTTGATGGGGGTTGACAACATTTAATACAGACGCAAATGGTTTTCGTGATAGAGAGGCAGTTGTGTATCCCATAAAAAGTAAATAGCATATTTTTATACCAACAAATACGAGATGATTGATTATTCACGCATGTGTACTGGAAATAGTGAACTGTACATCATGGACATCTGTACATCATGTACATCTGCACATCATGTACTGGAAATAGTTGGGTCAGTCAGCATGTAAGAAATGAAGCGCGTTTGTACAGTTGTAGAACAAGGTGTAACTATTTAATAAAGTTATTAAATCAAGATTATAACTGAATTCTAAACACATTTGGATGGAGAAATTTGAATATTATACTTAATTTGGACTACTTGTCATTGAAAAGTAATTTCCAGTGCAGCTAAATCCATACCTAAACAAGAAAATTGAAATAAAAAACAAATTTATTAGGATATCACACCATCCTTTTAAATCAGAAGGTCCAATCACACACACTGTTAGAAGTTAATTTTGGGAAATACTTTACTTGCGGTGAGAAAGGACAGTTTTCAGTCTCTGAACCAAGAAAAACACACACTATTCAAATAGCAATTATTAGTTTTTTCCTACTTCACACGTGTGGAGTTCTAAAGAATCCTGTGGAATTCGGAGAGGAGGGAAGGAGCTAACGATTTAAGAATGTTGTGTCCCGGTGACCTGGGTTCTAGTCACCTCCAGTCAAATGACCTTCAACAGGAAGTGGAAGAACCCCTGAGGCAACTCAACACAGCTCTACACCACATCGTTGCCAGGTTTACGTATAGCAGACGAGACTCGTTTAATAGTCGTGGATTTAGAATAACAAATCCCATTTTCTATTGTCTTGTGTATTGAGCGCAAACACGAACTTGAAGTAACGGTGAAAGTGTTGAAAAAGTTGTAAATTATAAGCCTTCTCCAGGGCGTATTACAGTTGGCGATGAGGGCTATAATCTCTTTACTCAGTGTTTATGAATAATGGCTTCTTTTTGTGAAAAGGAAAATCTTGAGAAATCGTTTGACAATGCGAACTATTTCTGTAGTAGATCTTATGAATATTAAAGCATTTTTATATTAATTTTCAAAAGTATTATCATTTGAGTTGTTGTCATTTTGAATTAAATTTTATCTGGTTTACTAACTTCTAATCTAACTTAATATAAATTACTTCATTTGTATAACGAAATCCACAGGGCTTCCCATTCATTCTGAGGGATCATTATTGTTAAGGTTATCAGCCCATTACAAGAAAAAGAATATACAAGTGATAATTTAGATAAATGTTGAAGAGAGGTCTTATTGCAATTACGGAACATTATGGATTATTATATAAATTAAATGAAAAGTCAGATTTTACTAGTCAATAAAGTTATTATATTAGGTAATAAAACGACCATTTAGATGTTATGTGTCTTTGCTCACAATGGGAGTTAAGGAAAAAAGCCTCTTTTAGGGTTTATAACTCTTCCTCATGATTAAATGTATCATTAGAGTGTATTATAATGCTTATTTATCTAATGCAACGATCGGAAATTTGAATGTAATATATAAACACCCATATTTTGTTACTTTGACGAAAGGAAACTTTTTGAGAATTAGTTTTAGTACTCCGTTGTCCAATCCAGAAGTTAAAAATTCGTTATTCATGGTAAATCCGTTTAGAATTTTTTCTGAAAAAGCAGAAGAATATTTTTTCTAGTATCTGGTGTGGTGGTCTCGTGTGCAAATGACAGATACAACATCTAGGCACTAGTGATCATTTTTGTTTAGTGGTTAGCGTGCCTGTCTTCCGATCTAGGAGTCCCGAGTTCGACTTCTCGTTAACGCACATCGCTACACTGGAATAGTTAGGCTCCGTAAAACTTTCTCTTTGAAGTAAACTAACTGTATAGCCTCTTTGAAGTATAATTAGTATAGTAAGTAAGTAAATATAATACGATATCTCTATTTAGAGTTATGATTTAAAATTGTCTTAAAAGTTTATGTAGAAGGATTCTTCTGGTTGAAACTTTATGAATTTCTGCTCAGAACTTTAGTGGAATTTTGGTACGGAAAGTTGTCCCAATAATGTATCAAAAGTTTGTGGTGCATTTTTAATTTTATCTTGGATTTTTGACCGGAGACGGATATGGCTTTTATATTTTTACTTAAGTAATTGATTTAAAATACGCAAACATATTAATCCTACTTTTTTCCAATTCATAATTACTGAAAGATAGTGGATTTTCACTTAAGGTAAGGTGTAAAAAAACAACGATTGTGGATATTCAATTAAACAAAGTATAGACTTCTGATTATCATATTCAATTACAAGCAAAATAAAAAAGGGGAATTCAATGATATTTGAAATGGAGTATATTTGTTTTGGAATTTAAGTAGAAGATTTCAATCAGTCGCACTATGAAAAATATATTTCCTATATCTATTTTCTTTCCTTGAATATACATGTATTTTTTAGATTGAGTGGTTTTAATTAAATCAATTTTCCATTAGTGAGAAAACGGAAAAGAATCTTCTTATTTTATTAACTGTAATGGGTAAAAGATATTGAATAGAAATGCCTGTTTATAGCCATATTTTATACTACGTTTAATAATACGTTTTAAATATGAAGTAAACACAGTTTAGGTTAAATTAAAGACATCCATATATTGTTTTATAAAATTATTTAATATTGTTTAAAATACTAGAAGTTCTATTAAGGAAAATGGGATTTTTTTTTTAATATTATGAGTATTAAACCTTAAGTTAAGAAATAAGTGAAGAATTCATAAGACTCTGCTGTTTTCTAACATCGTGTCAGGTTTTTGTCACGACGACAAATGATTGCATAAGAAAATCCATTGAAATCTCCCGAAAAGTTTTTTTTAATAAAATAATAATTAATTAAATTTCGTAAAACTCACGTACGTACCGTTTTTATAGATTTTTTTTTTCATCTGATGTGCACGTTCTTTCCGAATAAAAATTAATTATTTCTAGTCAGCCTCAAAGCGTTTTTGCCGGGAGAAAATTTTCTTACATTTTGAGCTGATCATTTTGCAGTTAATTCTGTTTGAGGCTCTTAATATTTAAAATAGAGGCATCAAATGCATTCAATAATTGGAGTCTGAGAGTTCACACATATTGAACTGAAATAGATTTTTTTAGAGTGAGGCAAAAATTGTCCACATGGGAAGTTAATCCTTCCATTTGAAAATGGTTTCAAATTACTCTCGCTTTAATTTACTTTTGAAAACTGGAAGCGGCATTTGGAATAAGTAGGCAGGCAGCCAAGAATCTGAATAATGAGCAATTGTAAAAATATGAGTGATAAATCGGAATAAGGTTTATTTGAAAAAGTTTTATACTCTTCACTTTTTTTTTTTTGTATGTTAAAAATAGTTAAAAATGTGTTTGTAATTTTTATAAACGCTAATTTTCAGAAAAAAAAAAAAAAAAAAAAACTATTTGTACGACAGTGGTGTTACTCGGTCTATGGTTTAGGTAGACATTTGTTTTGTAAATGTTGGTTGTAGTAAAAATTGTTTATTTTTTAAAAATAAATTAAATTAAATTCTAGTTGACTAATCTAACTTGTCGTTAGGTATCAAATCTTACGCTGCCTTAAATTCTTTTCTCCTATAAATAGTTAAAAAAAAACGCTTCCAAGTTTCAAATATATTAAGCCCAAGACTTGTAATGTTGTTTAATATTAATCATAGTTGATTGTATATAATAGTTTAAATTAATTAAATTCTTTTCTCCTATAAATAGTTAAAAAAAAAACGCTTCCAAGTTTAAAATATATTAAGCCCAAGACTTGTAATGTTGTTTAATATTAATCATAGTTGATTGTATATAATAGTTCTTTAACAGAAATTCCACAATTGTGAAAATTCATATTATGCATTACCCAAATCCATTGAAAAATAGTTGAGATCAGTTTTCAGTAATTATTTTAGCCTATTACTTTACTAAAATTAAGCATATAAAAGGAAGTCCAGAAGTCCAGTGTTTTTGACCTCCATGTCATCATTTGCAAATATCTTTTTTTCCCTCATAGAATTCAATAACAAGTTACAGAGATAGAGATTTCGGACCATACGAAGTATTTGAAAATAGTTATATTTTCGAAGTATTGAAAAGACAAGTAAGCATATTTCAGTTAAACTTGTATCATTCTCCCGAAACAGGGTTTGATTTTATTAAAAAGGAAAGTGAGAGATTGTAATTTAAGCTCCAATTAAAGAAGGTCAGAGAAGCATGTGGGCAAATGTTTTTAACGAGATAAAAGCTGTCGCCAGCACTTTAAATGTATTAAAATAATATTTTGAGAATATATTGTTACGAATTTCTGCATATTTGTAAATATTTCGTAGCATTAATTATGTAAAAAGATAAATTTATGTACACTTCGCATAAGGCAGTGCAAGAGTTCTTTACTTGGCTTCCCTGCAATATGTGTCTTGTTAACGAGTGTTACAGAGATAACGCTGGGAAGCGAGTTTTACAAGGAGCAGGGCATTTAACATTACGGTAATGGCAATCTCACCAAATTGCCGAGATAGAGCCAAGTTGGAGATGGTTTTGGCGACTAATTTTTGTCGCCAAATTTGGCGAGAAATCGCCAAATGTCGCCAAACTTGGCAACCATTTGGGGATATTTTCGGTCCCCATATACATGTATAGAAATTTTCGACTACGATCTGGAAAGTCCTCCAAATTTCTATCTCTAGAAGATTCAAGTAGGATTGACTTTCCTATATAAGCCCGGCCATGAATCCTTTAGTGACTGGAATTTCTGAGTTGAGATACTGAGTTAGCTGTCTCTCAGTGAGCATTCAGAGTAGTTCTAAAGCGAACTGTATTGCATTGTCTTTTGCGGCGATTTGTAGCAGTTGTGAAGTTTTTTTAACTACTGTTTGAGCTCTATTGTTGGTGTAAAGAGCTGTATTGAGTCTTTTAGAACGAGAAGTTCAGGTTTTGTAAAAGAATCTGTGAAAATATTTCGTAGCAATACTTTTTCATAATCACCTAAAATGTCATGTTCTCTCTCATAAATTTGAGAGGAGAGACCCAAGAAATATTTTCTTACTCTACTGGTCTTCAATTTTTTAAATGAAAACACGCAAATTAATAAACAAAATATTTAAATACTGAATAGTGTGTTACCGTTTGTGATATCCGAAAGGAAATAATAAATATGAATAAATTGTGCATGCAATTTCTTAACACATATGTCTGATAAATTGCATGCAATAGGGATATTTATAATTAACAACATTGGCAATATAACTTAAAATATGTTACGTGTTCATATTTTAAAAATTTTTCTGAAATTAATATGAAAACATGTGCTAATTATGGCACTGAATAGTTTGATAATTTTAAAAACACATTTAAATAAAATAATAAAGGTGATGGTTTTATTTTTTAAATGAATAAATTGTTTAATTTGTATTTTTATTTCAGTAAAAGTTATGTAACTTGACTCAACATTATTTAAGTTTACACGAGTTCACATAATTTACCTCATAAAGCGATGGGAGTAATATTATTAAAAGAACCATGTTATTCTTAATTACCTACTGAATTTCAAATACTTTGCACTTTCTCTGTTTTATTGTTAAAAATGCATTATGAGAAAATTACAGCTTAATTGAAATGAATGTCAGTATCATAAAATAATTGTTAAACTATCCAAAACAGTAAACTAGCAGACTAAAATTCTCAAAAATAGTAAAAGATCAAATTATAATAAAATCTTTACAATGAACTCAGATAAAGTAAAACCTTTTTATTTAAGGGAGGTTATTAAATAATAATAAAATAAACTTTTTTAGAATGTAATTTAGTTTTTTTAATTATGAAATTTTAAAATTAATACTGGAAGTATATAATTAAAAACGGAGATAATAAAACAAATTATTGTATTCTGGATTATAATGCATATTGATTAGCTGAGATGAAACAGAAAAAAACTTTATAAATAAAACGTCTTCAATATACTAAACTAAATAAATAATAATAATAATTAAAAAAAAAAAAATAAAAAAAAATAAAAAAAAAAAATTTAAGTTAAATCTAAAAGGTCAGATAATCAATGTTCTTGTTCTTGAGTGCCGATGCCACGCAGGAAAAGCTTAGCACGAAATTTATTCAACAAAATAATATACTCCCCTGCATAAAACTAAAGAACAAAAAATTATAAATACATACAATTTTATATTAAGTGACTTTACCTGTCATGAGGTTGGTTAAAATCTTTCTCTAATTAGTTATTGAATATCATTCTTTAGTAGATAACTTCAGTATTGATCGTGCAGTGACATTTGTTCCTCCTTTTTTCTTGTATTTGTATGTTTAAGAGAAAATAATAAGAGTTAAAATTATTTGGATGAAGTTAAAATAGCCTGCCAATTCGAAGATTGTTATCGACTTCGAGTTGAAAGCTAAACAAGCATATTCTTTAGTAATTGGGACAAAACTTTCCAAATTGACAAATATTCCATATTTTTTATTTATCTAAATCGGTTTCAAGTAGTTCTTGTTGCTTTATAGGAATTTCGAATGACTCAACAGTAATTGACGGTAACTATATGCACTTCTTTTTTTTGCGAAAATAATGAAGTCTCTGCAGTCCTAATTTTGTACTTTAAAGCCCTTGCAAACAAAGACAAGACTGAAATTTCTTTTGAAGTGTAAAATGTGAAAGCTGGGGATATTTACTTGGAAAACTCATGAAATGGAGAATATTTGTATACTTTTGTATTTATATGTGCGTCTTTTGTCTTTCAACAGATGTATGCACATCTTGTGTACCAAAAATTAGCTTTACTAGAATCATACAAAACTGTAGAATGGATAAGAAACAAATATATTTATGAAAATAAAATTGTACCCTTGGATTTAAAAAAGCTGAATGAAGGCTGTTCTTGCGCATAACAGACACACGCATTTCGTCCGTCTCTTTTAAAATGTTATTCTTTCGCAGCACAGGCTTACAACATCTAATCTCATATTATTCCAATAAGACTTATTTTGGGTTCACAGGATGTAACGTCATTCCATTTCTTTTTCAATTTTCTGGAAAATTATGCGTCATAGAAGTATGGTTCTTTGATTAAATTTCGTGTATTCTGAGAAAATATCAAGCGATTGGAACATAAATAAATAAGTGTTCCAACTCATTAAATATAACTATCTTGGCTTTTCTTTCAAATTTTATGTTGATATGTCCTGCAAATACAATGCAAAATAATATAATCGGAAAAATTACAATTAATTTTTTGTACTAAGCATAATAAAGATTTCCCATTTTCATTAAAACTTATGTTTATGTAATAATACCAACCTATGTTTTTCAGATGAAAACTTTGTGTTACTACTTATTCACTCCTCACAGTTGTAATTCATTCCTTTGAATTCGACATCGTGCAAACAGAAACACACTAATAGAAATATTTGGGTGAATTTAAAATTATCTCACTTTTTAAGAAAATTAGGAGCACCATACGCTTTTTTGCACAATTTTTTTTTTTATCTTAATGCATTATTTTTATTATCAAAATACTGTTACCAACTGTTAAACCATACTTATTAACCCTATTTTATTGTACTGAAGTTTGTTTTGGAAGATTAATTGTGAAAACGTAAAACATCATATTGAAAATACTTAAAATACGCACATACTGTTAATACACATATTTTGCAGAATTATATTTGTATTTTAACTTATAATCTGGTTATTAATAATTTTTTTCAATTATACTGAAACTATTTTTTTTTTAATGAACACCTATTAAAAAGCAATATAACTGTGGATATTATTATTCGATTATCATATAACTCCCGTACAGCTTAATTGAAAAACAATTATGAAATTATTCTGTACAAGGTTTTTGGTACACGATTCCAGTTTAAAAACTAACTGTATTATGTAAAAATTAAAAAAAATCCACCAGCAACAAAAAAAACACAAATAGAAAAAAAAAAGAAATTGACAGTGTGAATGATCTTCTTTGAATGTACAACCTGTTTCGAACCATGACCTTAACTGATGAAATCCTACTTCGTGACTCTTAATTAAGAGACGGGGAAGCGGGAGAAAGGCCGAATATTCATTAGCAAGACGAAGAATTTCGAACGAAATATGGTCGGGATACAGGATTCCAAACATAGAGGACCGGTCAGCGTAGGAATGAATTGGATATTTCTGGAATTAATTTCGGTGATTAGGTCTCAAGTGATTGACAGAGAAATTCTATGAACTCGGTATTAAGTTATGAAATCGGTAGCTTGCTATTATGTAAAAGGATAAACGGAGCTGTGTTGTTAAAATGATTAATATGAGAATATTCTGAAAGCGTATTTGCTACTGGGAAATCGAGAATTATATTTCAAACCAGGGTTTCTGCATATTGCAATATTTCCTTTATTCTTATCTAGTTTCAGATCAACTATGTATCTTGAAAAATGTTTCTGAACCATTCAACTAAATCTAAAATTGGAAGATCTACTTCAAGATGCACTAATAAGCTAAACATATTTTTTGTGTGAAACCCAACAATTTTCAATTTTTTGAAGCTAGTGCCAAATTAGTTATACAATTCCGAAACAAACGTTATCTGCTTAAAATTGCACACAAAAAATATAAATTCTTATCAGTAACAATTCCAAAAGAGTGATTTATCATATTATAGAAGTTCTTAACTATTTATGCAATTATCTTATGTTTATAATTTATTTAGTATCGCTTTCAAAAAGGCAAAAGTTTTTTTTTTTTTTTAAATTTTAGCAGAAAAATATCATTTTTGCTTTTCAGAGTATTTTAAAGTTGATTAATTATTATTTTTCAATGTTATTTAATTATTATTTTACAATATTATTTAATTTTATCATATTTTGATGTTCACCAGAAGGTAATTACGCGTGTTGAAAATGTTGGTTGCGTCCCATCTGTGGACATTATGCCTACATACATGAGTATTGGATAGATTCAGTGTTTTCCAGTTCAATATTTTCGCAGGGTAGTTTCACAACCTCTCTAAATTTTAAGGGGTATTTTTTAAAGTAAACATTTTTAAAACTAAAGAAATATATATATATTTGACAAATTTAATAACTGCAGCAATAACAATGATGCACGATCGCGATTTCGCGTATTAGAGTGGAAATGCATTTTTAAAAAGCTTGCTAAAAACACGTGATAGCTATAAAACTTAAACTAACTACTAACAAGATGCTGAAAAAGACAAACAAAGCTGAAAGATGCTAACAAGACTGAAAAAATAATTTTTTGAATTTTCAAATTTTTCGAAATTTTTCAAAGGGGTTAGCCTTAGGAAATTTTATGAAAAAATCACTTTTCCAAAAAATAATTTTTTGAATTTTAAATTTTTCGAAATTTTTCAAAGGGGTTAGCCTTAGGAAATTTTATGAAAAAATCACTTTTTCAATTGTCTGGCAAATGACGATTTACGATATCCCAAAAAATTGCTGGCAATAAGCGAAGTAATCTGAACTTCTAAACCAGGTCCTACGAGTGCCAAAAAAAAAAAAAAAAAAAAAAAAAAAATCCTGATTAGACGTGCTGCAGGCATAGTGTTAATCTACGTTATCCCAAAACTTTTTTATCTATTTTGTACAAGAAGGCAAAGTAAAATGCCGGCATTTAATCGAGGGATGAAAGAAATGGTCATTCGTGCTAACTGGTTACTTGGAAATTGTGGGACGTCACCCTACAATACAAATACTAATGATGCACGTAGTATTAGCAGTCATTCAATGACTTCAGTCAGTCATTGGTCTGTGCGAGGCACGTTTGAACATGAATGCGCATGCGTGATAGGTAATTTCGGAGGTGGTGATCCGCATATTGCATTCTATTTGAAAATAAAAGAAAATTTTGCATTTTTTCACCAGAGCACGTTATTTTCAAAGAAAAAGGACAGAGAAGTAGCACCACCTTTTGAAAACTGGCTAGTGTGATTTCTAATTTTATAAAATATAAAATTATTTAAATTTTTTTTTATCGTGATGTGCCGATGTGGGAATTCATGCATTAGGTTAATTCTATGGGGTGAAATTTATATTAAATGCGTGCTCCCGCAGATTTCATGCATTTTAGCGAACTCTGAATAAATTAAATATTTTAATATTTTTACGGCAACACAAAATACAGTATTAAGTTCGTCTAAAAAGTTCGATAAATGGTATGATAAAAAAATAATATAAAGAATAAAAATAAAATATATTCATTGGACTTCAAAGTAATCTCCATCAGCCGCAATACACGTTTGACAACATTGGTAAAGCTGCTGGAAACTGTTCGATAGTTTTCTTTTGGAATCAATCTTCTTTGGATGAGTGGTACACCTTCAAAATAGTGCCTTTCTGACACGAAATTGTATGGACCAGTTGCGAACATCTTTTCTTCTCGTGGCTCTTGTCCAGCACATTGACACTAACATTGTGTGATTCTCCGTTGTAGTTTGATCAAACTTTTAGCAAAATGACATTTACGCATTGCTACAATGAACTATCACACTAAGCTTCACAGTGAATGTGTTTACTAGCCGATGAAGTTAAGACTATAGTATTAAGTTGGGCAGTTGCGTAGCGCTTCTTGATGTGTGTTATAGTGCGCATGCTCTAAGTTCTAGCTTACACTGTCATTTAAATTTAGTTAATTATCCGAACTTTTTAGACGCACAACCTTATGTATTTATCAAACATAATAAAAAAAAAAAATTTGAATATGGGTTTTGTTTTGTTTATTTGAGATTTGAGATTTTTGTGTTTAATTTGAGACCCGAGCAGATGAGGTAAAAGTATTGAGAAAAAGACAGATTAAAAATGACTTAAATTGAATTAATTAACCATCTATTATATTAATGAAAATAACCTCGACAGGATTTTATTTATTCTGTCACATCAGTACTGTATAAAACCTTCGTATTCATTGAGAAAACCTTTGCAACAAAACATGCAACCTTTACTTGCTTAGGTAGAAATTTATATTTAGGAGATTTTTTCGTCTCATTATACGGTAAATTGTATAATTACTAAGGAGGACACTTCTTTTTAAAAGGAAGTATCACCATTTTTTAGAATATCGAAAAAATATATTATGATGACATTCAGGATTTTTTTTATGACGCGAGGATTACAACACAATTTCAAAACTATATTTCTTTCAAACACTACCTACGAAATATATCACAAAGATACGCAACGCAAAATCTTATTTATTTACAAAAAGCTTGACCCATGTTTTGTTAACAATCATGACAATAAGTTTCTACGACAACTTTTCTGAAAGAATTGCTTTGTACAAAATTTTGCTGTGTAGCGTAAAAATGACAATATACTTCTTGTTAATTTTTAAGATTGTCTTTTTGAGATATAGTAGAAGTTTTTATTTTAATAGTATAACTTGATTATTAGTATAAATAAATATAAATTATTAGTACCAATAAATATTAATCACTAGTACAAATAAATATCAATAACAGTGTTTATAGAATTATACATTAATTACTACTTTTAAAGTGTCTTCTTTGAAATAAATTTTTATTTAACTAATTGAACTATAAAAATGTCAGACATTTGTTTTCTAAGTATGAAAGATGCGTTTCTAATTATTGTGATAAAATTTATAATGGTATTGAGAATAATAGTTTTTGTTAAAGTCATAGCCCTTGTTTCAAAGTTATAGTATCAATAATTATAAATATTGCTTTAATTGGACATATTTTTATATTACATTTATAATAGATTTGTCATAGTCCGAGAGCAATCCGATGCAATTTTTGGACCCCATCGAACATCATTCTGAATTTTTTATAGAAATTTGAGAAAAGTTAGTAGATTAAAAATACACTGGTCTGCGGTGGTAAAAATGGCCGAAACTGATCAAAAATCGACTTGGAATGAGTTAAACTAAAATCCGAATGCCAAATATGTCATAACTTGCCAAAAAGGGAACAAACTTTTTCATTTGGCCACCCACTACATTTTGATTTTCAATGAGAAAAAGCGCAAACGATTTCTGATCTCTAGCTTGGAAAACTTGTATCTTTTAAAAGTAAGCCAAATTGGCTACGTTTAATTCTAATTAATATTTCTTGTCAATTTGGCTTATTTCTGAAAGATGCAAGTAAGCCATAGCAACACATCCGAATCGTCTGCAACCTTCTTAATTGAAAATTAAAGAGTGAGAGTTACCAAATAAAAAAAAAATGCTCATTATTTGGTAATTAGATTTAGTTCAATTCATTCCAAGTCGATTTTTGATCAGTTTCGGCCATTTTTGCCACGACAGACCAGTGGATTCGTAATCTACTCACTTTTCTCCAATTTCTAAAAAAAATTCAGAATGATGTTCGATGGGGTCCAAAAATTGCAGTCGCCTCTCAGTTTATCACTAGATTGTTTAAATTTTTAATTTTAAAATTCATATATAAATATATAATTTGCAGTTGACATACTGTCACGATGGTTCAAACATTGAAATACCAACCAATACTAGGTAGAAATTTTAGACACAGCTGTTATATGTTTTTAGAATTAATGTATATTATTTACAGTTATTGAAAATTTTAAAACAAAACATTAAAAACACTTTCTATTCCTAACACTCCCTCCCAGCTCTTACTACATGTCTAAAAATGGTCCCACTCAAAACCTTTACTTATAATTTCGATTAAAACGATTTGGGTCAAATTTTGTACAAGAGCAGAAATGTTTCATTTTACGCTTTATTCAAACAAAGTTGCAGCTGGTAACAAATCCGAACAAAAGTATTGAAATATTTATTTTGACTAGTTTTCATGCACCTAATGTTAAACAGTTGTTCTAAATTTTTATTAAATAATAGGTGGCTGATAATGAAGCATGGCTGAACATTGGAAATTTAATCTTAAATTTTACTCAAATTCAAAAATAAAATTTTAGGCAATGACAAAAATCGATATTTTGTTTTTAATCATACTAGCAGTGGAAATTCTATTCGAGCATTTTTTTTTTTAGTTTTTATGATTTCAGTAACACGATATTTAAAATTGCGTACTGGTTACTATATGGTAAAAATTAGACATTACTTTCTTATTCCATACAGTGGCTCTAAAAAGTTCTGCAGTTTAAAAACCTGTAGTAAAAGTGCTGTTGTTTGAAATTGAATTCGAATATTAATTTCAATATTTTTTTGTAGAATCTATATTTAATTTTGAATGAAACCTGATATTTTTAAAAAAAAGTATTTAATCATTTTATTTTCATGAAAATATAAATTCATAGAACCGGAGAAAAAAATACAAAAAGTGTTTGTACAACATAACATTTTCTGACGCTTTTATTTTTTTTATTTCGATGTTTAAAAAATTGACTCTCTGTAATATTTTCTTTCTCTATTCCTTGTCATCTATTTATTATTTAAAATGGATCTTCGTAGTCACTAAGAACAACAAACTGTCTAAAATTGATCATAATTCTTCGTAATAGTAGTAAAACCGTTCGATGTGTATTTAATATATTCCATTTATTCCATTGAACGATTTAGTATGTAATTAAAAGTTTTAAAAAAGAAAATAGCATCCAAAACCAGTTGTGAAAAGATTGCTCAACAGTGTTATCTGAACATGAAAAGATATTTATTTTAAGAAAATTTGAGAAAAATCCACGTTTGTGTGCTATAAAAGTTTCTTTAGAATGCAGGGAAATTTTTTTAACATCAATTTCACCTGAAACTGTTTGAAAAGTAATCAGATAAGCTTGGCTACACGGTTGTACAAAATTTTACTAAGTTCTCAAAATAAAAAGTCAACAGATTTAAAAAAAAATAAAATAATAATAATAATTGTTGATCAAAGTTAGAAGACACGACATTAAAACGAAAAGCCAACTAAAAACAGTAATGATCCTATAATGGAGAAGCATTGATGCATAAATGACCAGAAAAAAAATAGTAAAATCTATAACCAGACACTGAAAAGCTGTTGTGAATGCTAAAATATATCCGTCTAAATACCAATTTATCAAAATATTACAATAAATATTAATATCTAAAAAAAACGTAGACTTTGCACATAGACTTTTGGGAGATACTTCGTGTGTTACTTTTAAGTTAATGATTTTTATTAAAAAAGTTTTACTAGAATTAAAAATATTTTATGTAGTTTTATTAAGACGAAAATAACGATATTAAAAAATCCTTTTCTGAAATATTAATTTTTGAGATGTATAATGTAATGTTTAATTGAAATTTATAAGTGTACGAACACTTTTGTGAGCCACTATATAACGTATTCCTTTAAAAAAGAACATTCCCTTCAAAAATAAAATTTTTATTAATAAAAAATCATAACATTTTTGAAAAATGAAAAAACAAATTATACGCTTTCTTATCTCCAGTTTACATTTTTTGAAAAGTATAATATTTATAAAAATACAAATTCCACATACCTGTATAAAATTCATAAATATTCTTGATTTTTTGCCTTTTCTTATACTTAAACAAGGTTCAAAATATACTATTTGCGAGAACACAACCATAATAATTATTTGTTAAAAATATTACCCAAATATATAGAGAAAATCTGTAACACTGTAACTCGTCAAATTCTAAAACTAGAAAATATGATACAAAGACAAAACGATTAGCTATGTAGTAGTTCCAAAATTAAATGAAAATGTTAAATGAAAACGATCTTCTTTAAAATATGCTTTTTTTTTTATCGTTTGCCATCTGTGAGTAAATGGTGTATTTTTCTATTGGTCTGTACCTAAAAGCTGTTCTATTTCAAAATTATTTTTCTATGATTATTTTTGAGTTAGCAAACGAAAACGAAGTATCATAAAATATTTTTATAGTTTACTATCTGAACATATAACTATTTCAATGGAACATTTGCATAGTTACGTCAATTCATGGTCGACTATTATGTTTAAGGGTAAGTCAAATGGGCATAATGATTGGAAAATGGAATGTGAAAATTTTGCGATGGAAAACGATTTAAATTCATGCAAAATAGTATCGTGCAAAAATCCGTCAAAAATTACTATAATGAGGTAGATGTAACAATTGATTAGAATAACTTACCATATTGACATTTGTATCAAATTGCAGAGCTGTGACTTTATTGGAAGTGTGACATTGGGATATTCCTCGTTCGGAATGTTTCGACTCCTTTTGGACCCATTAAAATTGCTTAATCGACATTCAAATGGTTTGCTTTTTTATGGTTGCCCTTGTAGATATTTGAACCAAACATTAAAGTTGTGACTACATTAAAATATTTGAATATTTAACGTTTGTAACGTTTGACCTCTTTTAAACCTCTTAAAGTAGGTGAATCGAAGTAGGAATTGCTTAATTTTTTTTATGTATGTCTTTCTTGACATTTATTTGTGCCAATCTCCAGAGTTTTGACTATATCGGAAGTTGGAAAATTAGTTAAGAGTGAGTGAGTGAGGGCTTTATCTTTTATGTATAGAGGTAACCCATAAAAACAGCATTAATCCTTTATAAACCCTTTATATGCATTGACAATTCTTATGTGCAATTGCAACTTATTGAACAGCTCAGATCGAGTTTTCATAGAGTTTGACCACTACGAATAAAACATCCATCCCGAACAATTTACTAACTTTTTCTTTGCCCAAAATTATACTTGAATACATTGTCATCCACAACAAGTCATTACCAAGGTACAGCTCTATTAGTTGACGAAAAATAGGTTAATTAGAACTCCGAAGATTTTGCCTCGTCAATCACAGTAAGGGAAGCTTTCAGTAATTAAATATCGCCAAATTGAACACGTTTGAAATAATTGGTACATGGATAATAAAACCTGAGTAAAAGCTGATCAGTCTGACTTAAGGCAACAGAACGCGTAGGGGACTATACGTGACGTGACAATCCAAAAACTTGATAGAAAGCATCGTCATCGACAATGAGAGTACCTGCCAAGTTTAAAAGTTTCAGCTCTATTGGATGACGGGAAGTAGTTTATTAGTAATTAGAAATGCCAATTGAAGCAACCTTTTAGTGACAGTTGCAGACTTTAAAGTTTTATGTAATTCATCCTTATCGACAACGAACCAATCTGTCAAATTTCAGCTCAATTGACACGATTCACCACAATTTATTAGTATTCCGAAGCGATAATAAAATCGTGTCTAAAAGCGATATTTTAATGACAGTTACACCTTTCAAAAATTGATACTTGATGTCTTATTGACAATAAACCTATCTTTCAAATTTCAGGGCGTATTGGAGGGCAAGTTGGTTTATTAGTTTTCCGAAGCGATAATAGTAGCATGTGTAAAAGCGGCTACAAAAACTTGATAGAATACATTGTCATCGACAGCGAATCTACGTGCCTCTCCAGCCTGATTGGAAGATGGCAAGTGGGTTAATTAAGCCTTCGCAAATTTGGCCGGCATTCTCACCGATTTGGCTGGCATCCTATGGGGGCGCACTGCCACAAAATCGAAGTTAATATGAATGATTTAAACATACTGATAGGCATTTGCCTAAAAGTGCAGAATGATTTTTATGACGTACAAAAAATTACAGTTCTCTTTCAGACTATTACTGAGACTAATATTGAACCCACGTTCTCTGAATAACTCATTTTGCATAACTTTTTCTGCTTCCTTGTTTAAATATACTTGAATTTCATATTTTGCTCAAGAAATCTGTTTTATATTGAAAAAATAATTGTCTCTACAATTAATAATTTCTGAAACCTCTTTACACGCAGTCCCTCCGTCCTATCTGATAAATGCCTTGCAACGTTTTACTTTTCCACAAATAGGTAATTTTGATAAATGATTTAAATTTAATCAGTAGAAAACTGTTTTAATCTTGACTTTTCGATTCACTGACTCATACAATCACTGTCTCACTCACAAAGTCAAACTTTTACGCTATAATTTCTTTTCAACTTTTCATAAAAAGTAGGCCTTCCAAACATCATGAAACATTGTTGACCTGAAGTTCTCCAATACAAATCTGAAGTTAATTATAATGTTAATTCCATGACTCTCTAAGGCAATTTGTCTTAAAGTTCTTCGAATTCTGTTTACTGACTTTGCCTGCAAATGCAGTAGTGATTGATCATGGGGGATATTTTAGACATGGCGAAGATTCATTGCAATAGTGTGCTTTTGGTTCATTAATTTAGTTTTTCCTCGTAAGCGTTTCTTATTATTAGTTTTTAAAAACAACATTTCTTTGGATTCTGTGTTTGAGTAAATTCTTCTTTTAAAACCTACAACCCTGACACAAGTTAAACATTCGATTTCGCATAAAGTGTAGTAATAAATAAGGATGTTTTAAACACAATTAATAAACTATTGTTTTTTGCACTTCATTGCACATTTGAAAAATTAATCGTATAATGTAAGTGGGTAAATTTATCCTCTTTAGTTGAGAATTGGTGCTCGTTACTGGTCAATACTGGTGCTCGTTATTTTTGAATTTTATCATACAGTTATACTTTTCAGAGAGGGAAAATAACTAAATAAAACATTACTAACACTAAATACATTTGTTTTTGGTTTTAATTCTAATTAGGGTTACAAATTCAGCAAACCTCGGTCAACTTTACCCTAGTTTTCTTATCTTAATAAAAACCTATATATTGTATTTTATAAAAGTATTTCATGCGTATTTTGAGATCACAAAAGGTCAGATTTTCAAATAATAGCTTTTAATTTTCTTCTACTGGTATTTTGATTATCGAGAAAACCCAATAACAGTCTTCCCCCTTTCTCTACATCCTTGTACAGTACCCCCCCCCCCCAAAAAAAAAAATCAGAACGATGGCTATATCTTGTGCTCTAATTCTTGAAATAACAAACAAAAGGTACCGTTGTAAATTGTGGAAGGTTTTTAATAACCGCATGTAATTTTTTTTTTGTCATGAGGGGTCATCTACATATTAAAACAGAACCAAACTTTAAAAAGTTCAATAGCAGCCTCATAATATTATCACATATTTGGATTCAGTATCCAAAAAAATGTCGAAATACAAAAATTCGTAATTTTCTAATGAATGGTTTGTAATTTAAATGATAAAAAGAAAATGATAAATTAATGTTAAATAAAAAAATTGGTTTTTTGGTCATAAATACTTAAATAATTAATATATTTCAGTAATTTTTTTTCCGAAGATAGTTTGTAAATGACCAAACATAAATAGCAAGCAACTTTTGCATCAATTTCTTTTTTAATTATTAATTAATAAAACAATTTTAATTTTTTTTTAATAGAAACATATATTTTTTTTTTACTTTCATTAGATTCACCATGGTCTGAAACCCCACCACAATTTTTTTCCTTTCATTTTGACTTTTAGTTTTCGATTTTTTAGTGAAAATGTAAAAAACGCTCACTTTAAGGGACCGTATAGTAGACGACTTTAGAAAACTATCAAAGATTAATTAAAGGTAAACTAGAGGTGTGGAAAATCACACAACGTTGAATTATCGTAAAATGGGGTGAATAGGAACAGCGAGGTGAATCGGAACAGAATTTCTCGAGATTACAAATATATATATATATATATATATATATATATATATATATATATATATATATGTATTATTTTATACAAACAAAGCAGTTTTATTTTTTGTATGTATATTTTTAATCTGTCTAACGTGTTTGGAATCGTGGAACATATGTTTTGTGTGGTTTTCAACAGAGTCCTTTTTTTAAAAAAAAAATTTACTTCCTTAAATTACATTTATTTAAAACAACATTTTTAAGCAATTTCAATAATATCCTTTAAAAATTTTACTGAATCAGGTGATATTTCAACGATCAAGTTACATTTGTGTTTACAGTGAAAAGTTTCTATAAAATAATCACACTTTGCTGAATACTGTTTACTAATGCCTACATTTTATATTTATTAATTTTCTAATTATCAGTAGTATTACACTGCAATTACAGTTTTCGATATTTTATTTATTTCGTGTGAAGAATGCACATCTTTAACGTTGTAAATAAATTATGTTACTTTTGAGTTTACTTGCTATTTTTGTATTAATCTTAAACATGTCACTATAAATCCAAGTAGTTTTTATGCAATTTTAGACTAATATTTGTATTTTATAACGTCGTGAAACGCCGCACCGACCATTCGATTTCTCCCGCTGTGAAGTAGAACCTTAAAAATACCTTTCGTTTTATGGAAATTCTCCCTGAAGATCGGTCAAAAAATGGTCGAAACTTTTCCGCTCATAAGCGACATGTTTTTCAACATAATGCATTGAAATTTGGTATATAGAGTAAATGATGTATTCTGAATCGAATGAAATGATAAAAAATAAGGGTTCGTATTGAAATTTTCGAAGATAGCGTTACTTTTACTTAGTAAACTGTTCCTCAAGAAAAAGAAATTGCATCAGAGATAAATAAAATCGTAAGCAAAACATTTTGGTGCAAACCGTAAGATTCTACTATAATTAGAACCGAAGATATAGCCATCGTTCTGATTTTTTTTTTGGGTACTGTACATCTAAATTTGTACTTAATGACTTATTATGCTAAGATCCTGTTTTCTAGTTGTAAGCTTACCGAGTTTTTTTTGGGGCTTAGAATAGCAATATTAGGAACACCCGTTTTTTTTTCTGTGGTATTTAGCGTTCATATATATATTTTTCATTGGCTTTTTTTGGTAGCCTATAGTCAAACTTAATATTAAAAATTAACTTCCTACATCTATGTTAAAAAGAGCTATTTTGGAAGAGGCATTCTTCCAGCTTTAAAAGGGCTTCCAATGTGTTTAATCTTCCAAAATACTTGTATATGTATCCAATTAGCTAATAGACTACCTGAATTCTAAGAGTCAACTATTTTATCGTTTTATTATATTCTACAGGTATTTCATGTTCTGAAATATATTTATGCTTCCAAATTGAAACAACTAACCCAAAATCTGATTACAGTTGGCGCAGTTTGGCCCTTGTGTTGCCCATAAGCTTAATAAATTTGAAGTACAACCAACCAAATCTGATAACAGTTTTCAAGTTTTCGGAAAACAGTAGTATCGGGTTTTCTCTCGACGTTTTATCGCGTGCCGTCGGTATTTTAAGTTACAAAATAAACTATTTTTTCCACTCCAGAATTTAAAATTTTCTGCCAAATAGAAGTGGTCGTTTTTTTGCAAATATTTCAATAATTGAAGAAGAATTTTCAAAATCTTTCCATTTATTCCAGCTTCGATCGTATTTGTTTTAAAATTTAATTTTTTTAATGTTTGATCTTTCAGAGTTCATTAGAGCTTATTTGAGTGCTTTTCTTTACAAATTTTATTCGATCATCCCTGTGTGACCTATAATCTACCTGATTTTGAAATTTCAACTTTCTATGCTTTATAGTCTTAAAAATAGCAGTTTTTGAATGGCGCATTCTTTCGGCGCACCATGGGATATTTCATGAAAAAGTTGACTAAAATGATTTCCGCGTCACAATGGTTTAAATGCGAAAATACTTTAATTTATCCATTAAAAAAGATATTTTGCTCCTATAGATAAAAACATATTTATTATTTTATTAAAAAAATGAGTTTTTATTTAAATTACATTATCATTAGATAATATTAAAGGGCAATTTCATACCAAGTTATTCTGTACATAACTTCTCATTCTTCTATGATTTATCATCGTATATATTTCGGGTTGAAAAAAATGTCGCCTATGAAAAATACGAAATAAGTTCACTATTACCCACAATTATTTGGCAATTTAATATTGCTATTTTTACACAAATAGTTTACCATGGACTTCTATCTGATGATGACTTATAAGAAGATTCTGTTTGAGGCCTATTTGGTTTTGTGTTAAATGACTCGTGATTAAAAATCCTTATGAAATGCTTTGGACTCTCTTTAAGGGACATACATTTCAGACTGGTTATGAGCGAATCGGAGCTCAATATCAGCCTCTTCTGCACATCTCTATGGCATTGTTATATAGAAAATTTCCTTGAATAATTTAAGCTGTGCTTGATAAATTAAGCTTTCATTGAAAAATGTGACGCTTCCTTACTGGAAGGTCTGAGGTTCAGAAACATAGAGAGTGAGATCAAATTTCAAACACATATTTATTTAACACACCAAAATCTGTTGCATAAAAACATTTAAGTTAATACCAAAACAGTTGTATAAAGAAGTATTCAAGTTAACACCAAAACAGTTGCATAAAGAAATATTCAAGTTAACACCAAAACAGTTGCATAAAAAAATATTCAAGTTAACACCAAAACAGTTGCATAAAGAAATATTTAAGTTTACACCAAAACAGTTGTTAACACCAAAACAGTTGTTAACACCAAAACAGTTGTTAACACCAAAACAGTTGCATAAAGAAATATTCACAAATAAAGAGACATTTCAGTTAACTCCACAGAACAGTTGCATCACCAGCATACATTCGAGTCGGCGGCCAACAGCTGGTCGGGAACAATGTGCGGCAACAAAGCTCTACCACCACCGGAGGTACCGCTGTAGTCCGAGAGGCGACTGCAATTTTTGGACCTCATCGAACATCATTCTAAATTTTTTATAGAGATTGGAGAAAAGTGAGTAGATTAGGAATCCACTGGTCTGCCGTGGCAAAAATGGCCGAAACTGATCAAAAATCGACTTGGATTGAGTTGAACTAAAATCCGATTGCCAAATATGTCATAACTTGCCAAAAAGAGAACAAACTTTTCCGTCTGGTAACCCTGCATTTTGATTTTCAATGAGAAAAAGCGCAAACGATTTTTGATCTCTGGCTAGGAAAATATGTATCTTTTAAAAGTAAGCCAAATTGGCGACATCAGTTACGTCATCCGTGACGTAATGTTTATTGCCAACTTGGCTCCCTTTTAATAGATGCAAGTAGACCGTCGCCAGATATCTGAATCGTCTGCAACCTTCTTAATTGAAAATTAAAGAGTGAGGGTTACCAAATAAAAAAAAAAATGCTCATTATTTGGCAAGTTATGGCTCATTTAGCAATTGGATTTAGTTCAACTTATTAAAAGTCGATTTTTGACCAGTTTCGGCCATTTTTGCCACGGCAGACCAGTGGATTCGTAATCTACTCATTTTTCTCTAATTTCTATAAAAAAATCAGAATGATGTTCGATGGGGTCCAAAAATTGCAGTCGCCTCTCAGTCTACTGGGTATTGCCTGAAATGTTTGTTCCTTGTTTTCGCGGCTCTTTCTGATAACTTCCTAATCAACAATAAGGCATTTTCTACAACTATGGGATTGTGTAACATATTTTTATGTATTGTTGTAGTCATAAGATGCTAAGGGTATAGCTGTGCATCGAATTTTGCTGCATCCATAGTTTGGTTAGAAAATTTGAATACATCAACTCTATAACTATTATATAATACTTCTAAAATTATCTTCAATAGGTAAATGAAATGGGTATTAATTCTCACGCAGCTAGTTCCGAATAATTTAAAAATATAGTACTTGTATTGCCATCATTGGTATTTCCAAATCCAGGTTTTGGTGCATCAACAGTGAGACCAAAATATTTTCTGAATTCTTATTAGATATGATTCTTTTTGTTCGAAACGTGTTTTTATCTTTTAGCAATGAAAGTATCCACTTTTTACAGGAAGCTTGTATGCTAAATGGAATCACTTTGAATTTTTTAAACCTAAAAGTGAAATAGTTTTCCATTATTATTTTTGCTGAGTTTTAGATTTTTTCCTTTATAAATAGTGAGATTTGCATTTCTCAATTATCATAAAATATATATAATCCCATAACAAACAATTCTATTTAAGATTTTATCCTAATATTATTGGTTCAGTTAATGTTATGAAGTCGTAAAAATTAATTTTCTTTGTTTTACCTTTTCTAAATAATTATTTTTTAATATGAATCAATATGATATTTTTCTTTACATTTAGAATTGACATTTTTAAATAATTTGAGTATTTCTCTTTTAAATCACTCTCTTTATTAACCCTTGGTTAGTTGCGCGGCTGACAAATGTCTCCCCCAATCAATTTTTCAATAAAAATAAATATTTTTAATTTTTACTTTATTCTGTTCAATAATGTTGTGTTTTTAATTAAAATACCCTCTTACTCTGATATTTGGTCACAATTTAATTCTATATACGAAAATTTGATTTTCGGGGACATTTGTCTCTTTCGTGACTTACCGCGAGACAAAAGGTCGCGCGCCTAACCAATAGGGCCTATCGAAAAAAACTTTTTTTTGGAAATTCAAAATTTTAAGTTGATAAAAAGTTGCCACTATGCTCACATATTTACCAAACATTTTTTTTTAATTCAAATGAAAAATATTTAGGTCTCCCGAAATGGACCTGAAGTTTGATTTTTTTTTGTTTTGACATAAACGAATATTTTAATTAAAAAAAAAAAAAAAAATTAAATTTAAAGTAAATTTATATTTTCAAGAACAAAGTTGTAAAGTTTAAAATATTAATTAACGGTAGTAAAAAAATTATATCTGCCATTTAATATTTAGGTCTTCCGGAATCTAGATGAAAATCTTAATTATTTTTTATAAAATACGAATATTTTTCATTTTCAACTAATTATTTTGATTAGTTTCAATTACTTTATTTATAGTCTACGTATAGTAGTTAAGTCATGTCACTTTCACATTCATTTTGGACACTCAACTCTAGACAGTGGCTCTGGACTAAACGTAGTATCATCATTACAATTTATGAAAGAAAGCTGAATTGATGAGAAAACTATTCAAGGTTTTGGTTACGATGGTATTGTATGAAATACTGAAGTAATTGATCCATTTCATAATTCAAAAATAATACTTTAAAATTACCGATACAAGCAGTTATTTGTTTACTTAATTTAAACATTAACTCATTAAACAATAATATTAACAATAGTTATCAATTCATTTAAGAAATTAACTCTTAGGAAAGTTACGTATGATTACTCTCGATGGTCCAATTTCTTGACTACTTCTTTGACTGCCCAATAGGAAAATGTTTAACAAGTTGAGGAAATGATTTACCAGTTGTTGAATACAATAAAATAGTGTTTTTCCAGAAGTTGTTTTTCAGAAGCTAAACATCAACTATAAATATTTGAAAATATGCTAGGCTGTACTAACAAGCAAATGCATCTAGGGTTTAGAAAGCAGAAACCCTGGAAACATCTTCCATTCAAGATGACTGAAACTGGCTAATCGAATTTCACGTTTATATATTGTATTACTTGATCCAACATCGCAGTTGAAAAAAAAAAAAAAAAAAAATAAAATTGTAATGAAAATTTCTACTTCCTTATGGTTTACAAATTGCCATCCTAGAATTATTTATGTAGCAAAAACATTTTTAAGATAATAATACAACGCATCAAGTATTTAGAAGATGATTTTAAGTCTCTTGTTCAATCAACTCTACAGAGAAGTCCTTTTATGGTAAACTCAGAACATCTCCTTTTGGGAATTTTTTGACTCCCGAAAACATATTCGATGTCTGACAAGCGTCTGAGATTGTGTGTCCAAAATATGTTGAATATAGTTCTTATATCAAAGATACGTGTTCTTCTCATTTATTTATGCGACCATGTTAACAATTCACAATTTCTATACTTATTGCTTAATCCTTTCGATTATATAAATAGAGTAAAAAATAGTTGAACTAATACCTTGATGCTATTTGACCCTTTCACGAAAATTCTTCGATTTATCTATCACTGCTTGATTTTCTAGATTTACAATATTTAAATTCCGCAAAACAGCATTTGCTAATTGAGCTTCTGCTGCATTGGAAATTGCTGTACAGCACATGCTTTAGAAAAAGGAAGTAGATTTACTGACAGCACTTATTTCACTGAAATAATTTAACTTTCTGGCTTTTCTCCAGGTAAAAGCATTTTAGCATCAAATACACTTTCATCACTCGAACTTTGTAACATTGAATCATTTTTAACAACGTTAACCCATGTCTCAAACCTAGAGTCTCTGTTGGTTGGAGACTCCAAGGTCGTGCGGACGTGAAATGACTTAACACTTGAGTTTAGTAAAGGCCATTTCATAAAATGATATTCCCGATATTTCAAAATGCTTTACTACAATACCTAGACTCTAAATAAAAGAATTGAAATTAACCTAAATGATTGATTGAAAATCGAATAATATACATATCCTGTAAAAAAAGAAAATGTTTTCATGTTGATTCCGGGAAACCTAATTGTTAAATGGCAGACACAGATTTTTTATTACTTTGAATTAATATTCTAAAATCTATACTTTTTATACAAAATGAAAATTTGCTTTCGATTTATGTTTTTTAAAAAAATTAAAAATCTTCCTTTTTGTCAAAAAACAAAACAAAAAAACTTCAGGTCCATTCCGGGAGAGCTAAATATTTTTCAATTCTACCACGATTATTTTTGGTAAAAATGGAGCATAGTGGCAACTTTTATCACCTCGAAATTTTGAATTTCCAAAAAAGTGTTTTTCAATACGCCCTACTAACCAAAGGTTAATCTATTGATTAGTCTAATATGTTACATTTTTCTATGTAAATAAAAGCAATTGCGTGTTTTAGTTCATAAATTTGAGCAAATTGAATTCGGTTTGATCTAAGTATGAATGAAAGAACTGCGTCTATATATTGTAAGTTAATACTTTAAAATTTTATTTTCTTCTTTGTTTCATAAACTGTTTTTATCAAGCATAATTTTAATTTTAATCAATGACAGTGTTTTAGTTCAGAAAAGTGAATAAATCTTTTTAATACATTTATATTTCACTTTTAATTATTATAAAGAAATATTTTTACATATGCGTTTGAAACTAAATCCTTTTCTCAAACAATTAATTTTTTGTGGAAATTTTTTTCTTGTTCTAATATAATGACATAAGTTATTTCTTACTATTCTGAAGAAAATTTTAATTAACTTAATTAGATTATGCTGCTGGGTGATCATAGTAATAAGATTTATATTAATTAAAACATTACAATTATTTTAATTTAAATATAATTACCATTTAAAAATATTTCACAAAAATCAATTTAAAGTGAATAAAAAACAATTTTTATTGTGTTATGTTTACTAAGTTTATGTATTTATTTTTTCTACGTTTCTCAAAAGTTAGAAATTTACCCTTAGTTTCAAATACGAAAACACATGTCTATAAATAAAATTTCCATATTTTGTATAGTATTTAAGTATGAAATCTTTTATTAGTATTTTCATAGCTTGGGAATATGATTTTTGATAATTAAAACTAGTACTGTTGTGAAAAGAACACATTGAACTGCGTATTTTCTTTGATTTTGTACCACTTTTTGTATTTATGTATTATCTACCTTTTATAGATGTGATGTAACCCGTCGTACCAAATAATTGTAAGTTCTTCACCTTATGTGTTGGATGACTTATCTCAACAGTAGCTGTATAACTTCACATGAACTAATAAATAAAAACTTAGATTGCCGTACAACTCCCTCAATAAAAAAAATAACAATGTTTTCTATCAAGTTTTACGACTGTCACACAAAGTCCACTTTTGCACACGTTTCTATTGCCTTATGATAGACTTATCATCTTTTACTCAAGTTCTATTATTCAGATGCCAAGCTTAATTCAAACATGTTCAATTTGACGATATTTCATGACTGAAACCTTCTACTATTTAGGATGACGATTCAAAATATACGGATGGCTAATTAACCCACTTTCAGTCATTGAATTGAGCTGAATATTGGTAAATAGACTCGTTGTGGATGGCAATGTATTCAATAAAGTTTTGAGGGTAAAATTCTTCTATTATATTCTATATATTCTAATCCTTCGGTTAAGTTACTCATAAATTTCAGTATTTTGTTATATACACGTATATTTATATATTTTTTCCCTTGACCAACCCTGTTGGGCCTTGAACATGCTGTTGGTCTTAAAATTTGTGTTTGTATTTGCAAAAAAGAAGTTAGTAAATAGTTAGGAATGAATCCTTTGTCCGTAGTGGTCAAACTCTATGGAAGCTCGATTTGAACTCAATAGGATGCAATTGCACATGACGGATTCTTATAAAGAACTTTGGTTTTATGGGTTATATAATATTTTTTGTGCTGTATAAAAAATAGGTTTTATATTTTGCCGCAGCTAACTCGCAAGCTCATAATCACAGATCGATATTCAAATTTTTAACTGCGGTTCTAAGCGTGACGTGATTGAGAATGCCTCGTGGAAAAGAACTTACTGAAATTGAAATTCCAAATGTATGGAATTTGTGTGGAAGTGATAAGTCTACACGTTATGTTGGTAATGTTATTCAAATTTCAAAAGGTGATGTTGAAAATGTTAAGAAAAGAGGAATAAATCGTTCTTACAGAAACGATTGCGCGCGAATTGTCCTCATTGTTGCCTAAAAAAATATGCATATTCACCGAATTGCAGATCCTTTGAGAAAGAAGGTTTTAAAGTCAGCTGTTACTCTAGTTTCGAATAAATGAAATGCAGTGAAATACATAAAAAGGAATTAAAAACCGTACTTGACGAAAAGGCATCAGCTTTTGCGACGAGAGGCAAGACTAAAATGGTTGAAAGATAATGTGAACTGGAAAAGTGTCGTATTTTCTGATGAGAAAAGTTTCAATTTGTGTGGTCTCGACGATTTAAAATGGTATTGGCAAGATTTAAGATAAGAGAAAAGTATAAGATGAAAAAAGCGTTTTAAGGGTTGATTTTTGATGTTTTTGGGGTGCTATTTAATGCAGTGAAAAGACTTATTTAGGGCTTGTTCTGACAACTGTACACACACAGGAGTATTTTCAAATCCATTTCATGCAACTTTTAACAAAAGGTACGCCTTTGTTTGATGACTTTATATTTCAGAAAAATGGTAAATTATGCCCTATTTTAGATTCATTAAAATAGGTTTGAAGAAAGAAACATTTAGCTTTAAACATGCCCTGTGAACTCTCCGGGTTACGTTATAGAAAATATTTTTGGATATCTGGAACGGAAGGTTTATACAAACTTTATATGACTCATTGGTAGAACTTAAAGATAAATATTAGATTTCATAACTTTTTCTGGCTGACCATTTTACTTGGCAATTTTTTTTTACAACGTCTTGTTGCTTTTTGGGAGATATCAATTCTTTATTCTAAATGAGTAAGATACAGTCAATGGATGTTTTAGCGTGAATAATTAAATCATCGCTTTAAGCACAAAATGGCACAACTGACAACACCGTTAGATTCACATACGATTCTTTGTATCGCGAGGGACAATAAATACCATGATTGAATATTGTACGGAGATTTAAGTTTGTATTATAAATCATTTTTCGTTTCTATCAAGTAGAAATCCTCCTAATCACATTAAGGAAAAATTTTCATAATTAAAATTACGTACCAACTAGACTAACTTGAGTACAAAACATGATTACAAAAATGCTTGACTACATGAGTACTAACTTGAGTACAAAAACATGGAATATATTCTATAATAATAAAAAGTAAGTTGGACTGATAAACAAACAAACAAAGAAACAAACAAACAAACAAACAAACAAATAAATAAATAAATAAATAAATAAATAAATAAATAAATAAATAAATAAATAAATAAATAAATAAATAAATAAATAAATAAATAAATAAATAAATAAATAAATAAATAAATAAATAAATAAATAAATAAATGTTTTGAATGCGAAATATAGGATTACCAGCTTTACATACCAATAAATATGAAAAATAATATGTTTCAATCGCTTTAAGTTTTTTATTATTTTAAGAGTACTTTAAGCAACCTTCGGTGGTGCGGTCCCAACGTACAAATCAAGCATTTTTTTAAAAACGAGTGAAATTAGTTTATATTTATGAAGAATTTCTTTTTGATTCCAAATATTCAAACAACAGTTCTTTAAAAAAATAGTTATTTAAATATTAAGAAAAGAAATTGAGCCGAAACCCCGCCCGATCACAGACTGATCAAAACGATCCGATATAGTTGTGACGTCAAGACATCCTTCCATTTCTATGGTTATCGTGAAGTTTCTGCCAAATTTTTGGCTTGTGTGATAGAAAATTGCTACATCCCGTACCAGTTGGCGCGATTTGCGAGAAACTTTCAAAACTGGTTTTCGCAGCTGTGTTTCAAGACAAGTTGTTTCAGATGTAGGGACGTTACATTCGCTTCGAGCCGAATGTGTTGCTTCACCCCCAAAACTTACAATTGAGCTTAGGTTGCAAATTTAAAAAATAAATAAATAAATAAAAAAAGGGCAGTGAGCAGAAATTTTTGTGTTTATGGCCTTTTCAAAACATTTAGAATTGAATTAAAAAAAAAAAAAAAGTGCGGGAATTGTTTATTCCCAAGTATCAGGATCATTTCCAGGGGTGGGGTAAAGACCCTCGGTTCCAGGTAAAGATCCTCGTACCCATCAAATCATACAAAAGGAACTTCCTCTTATCAAGGTGAGAAGAATAAAATAAGAATGGTAAAAATCATCCAATAGTTTTGTCTGTAGCCCTGGCTAAGTTTTGGTCACAACCAAAAGAAGAATTAGAAGAAGAACAAAATTCCGGTGATTTTCAAAGGATTTCTTTTTCACCTTCCCTTGTTCAATGTAAAAATTGGTATTGTTTTATTTCGTCTACACACCGTTGTGTTGACACCCGGGGGCAACACAACGCCAAAAAAAAAATCAGGGTTCTAGCTATAAAAGAAGCAGAGCTGTGAGGAGTTGAAAACGAACCCAAGGTCGGTCAACATAATATCCAATTGCAAGTCTGTCGCTTTGACATCGGACTTGGCGGCGAAATACTGCTGCGTTCCTAGATATATATTTTATTATGTTCATGTCTTGTATTTAGTTTTATGATAAGAATAAAATATCTCTGCTCTTCTAATTATGAGTAGAACTTTGTACCTTCAAAAATGTTTAGTATTTTAATAATATACATTATATGTTATATTGTAGTTGCGTAATTTGATGTATACTATACATTTGTTAAACAGGCGTATATTTTAAGAACAAAAATGGGTTTGTTGGAATCCTAGCCTTAAGTTTTTTTTTGACATTTAGCGTGTTTATTATGAAAAATCGTTTGTTATTACACTACATAGCATTTTTTAGAATGCAACGCATATCTTATTTGCGAAATTATTTCATATATCACCTAAAATCCACAATATTCTTGGATCTTTTGTTAGATGCTCAGGCATAGAAACTGATACACCGAACAAACATCGATTTATTACCTAATGAATTTTATCTTTATTCATGCATTTCATTCACCGACGCGAGGTGTTAAAGCTATACTGATTGCTTAACAATGTCAATATTTAATGTGATCCTTATTCCTACCGAAAACTGAACTCGTGTCTAATTTAAGGATGCATAACAGGAAGTTAGGTTTGTTCAGAGACGCGTAACATGCTAAAGAAGCAATTGCTCATCGAGGGTTACGATACAATAAGTGGATTTGTCTGAAATATGGATTAAATTATTGAAATACAAGTTTTACTTCCATCTGTCAACTAGAATAAGCTTTCAAACCATGAAGCTAAAAAAAAAAACACATGAAGTAAGATATTTATAAACTATGAAAGAATGCCAGTAAGTTCAAAACGATAATGTTTGATCTAGAGATTTGAAACCGCGCAATTTTGTTTGTTAAACAGTGCAAAATATAGTAATGCTTAAAATCATTCGAGAAGCATGTTATAGCAAAATGCACTGCATTTTCTTTTATGATCTAATGAATTGTTTTTAATATATTTTTATATAAAACTTAGAAAGCTGACTAAGAAGATCCAATATTTAAACTCCTCATGGAAGCATTGGGGTATTTACTTAGATCAAGGAAAACATGAAACGCGTAACGATAATGACAAGTATTGGATTTAAACAAATATAATTAATAAGAATAATTTTACAAGGGAATAGTTCCTAAGAGAGAGAGAGAGAGAGAGAGAGAGAAAGTCATAATATTTATAATTAATATTAAGTTATTACGTTCAAATTAATTATTACAATTTTTTAGTGCATGACTGCAAAACATATAAAAGGTTGCTGACATGTAATTGAGTCCTGAAGCATTTTTTTTTTCAATGTATATAATCGAAATTATTTTCAAGTATTAATTAAAGTGTAAATTCTTAAAAATTTCCATTTTTAGTATTTTTGTGGTGTATGGAAATTTCTTTCAAAATATAATTATTTTGGGGTTTTAAGGGGGTCTGGGACTCAACATTCTAAAATCTTTATTTTTAGAATTATTTTTCTGAATTTTTTTATGCAGTAAGGTATGATGCTTTAAAACTTTAAAAACTATTTTAAATTTTCAATTTAAAAAAATGTTTTTTTTTAATTAAAAACTTCAAAATTTTGATATTTTCTTAATTTGATACATCTAAAAAACTTTTTTAGAAAATCACTTCATTTTTGCATAAAACTACTTCTTATAATTCATATCAAAAATTGTCTTCATGACTTTTAAATAAAGTAATTAAAAAAATTTAAGACAAATATTTTGTGCAAAAATTGTATAAAATCCATAGTATGCTAAGTTCCAAAAACTTTTTTTAAAAAGTTCAATGAAAAATCATAATTCATGAAGACAAATTAAAGAAATATATATGAAAAATAATTGGGGAAAGTATATTTAAGTTATATCAATTTAAACTCAAAAAAGGGACAAAAAGCCATCACAGAGAAAAACAGTAACAAAAAATTAAATATTTCAAGTTCTACTAAATATAGAAACTAAATTTTTAAGCCATTTTGTTTAAAAATATTTACATTATTTTTTACAATAATATTTTTTTTTTTTTTTTTTTTTTTTTTTTTGAGAATTTTAAAAATTGTGAGTCCCAGAGCCCCTTAAAACATTTGGATGTAAATTTTTTTTAAATACAAAATAAGAAGAGGTATAAGAAGACGATCTATAAAAAAATTAATAACTTCAAAATCTATTTCCTAAGTATATTCTTATATCTTAACTGATCAGCATTAAACGGACTTTCAGGGCAAAATAATAGATCAGAAAGAATGCATTTCTTACTGCATTGTTAACTTATTAATTTAAAATAAGAAATAAATGCAGATTTATTTAGTTTCATATTTAATTTAATTTAAAAATTTTAAGTGTGTATAACTTAAAATTAAAAGTATGAGTGTATTTATTATGATATATTGTTGTCTGAGATCATAATTTTGTTCCTTTGCAGCACTGACTGCCGAATTTTACTCAAATCATTTGATAGATGGTCATTGTATTTTTCTTTATAATTGACTTGTAGGGGTACATGAATACGTTATATTCATGATTGAAACCAATTTTTATGTTTAAAGTGTCATTTCAACGTGATGCATAAATAAAGTTTGGAATATTGTAGTGATATGTACTAACGTATATATATATATATATATATATATATATATATATATATATATATATATATATATATATATATATATATATATATATATATATATATATATATATATATATATATATATATATATATATATATATATATATATATATATATATATATATATATATATATATATATATATATATATATATATATATATATATATATATACATATATATATATATATATATATATATATATATATATATATATATATATATATATATATATATATATATATATATATATATATATATATATATATATATATATATATATATATATATATATATATATATATATATATATATATATAATATAAAATATATATATAATATATATATATAATATAAAATATATATATAATATATATATATATATAATATATAATATAAAATATATAATATATGTACATAGATATATAATATAAAATACAAAATATAGTAAAATAAGTCATGCAGGAAATATTGATAAGAAAATATGAACATTTTATCATCAAGATTGGATGAGAAAAGCCATTGTGCTTAGAACATTTAAACTCTAAAATTAGTTTTGATAATAAAATCTATTGAAAATTTACAAGTTCAAAATCTATTTCAACACGCCTTTGACCCAAATCTCTTCTAACTTACTTTTTATTATCGATCTTCCTATCTCTATATTAAAATATACTTCTTACTTAATAAAATTCAGAAGATGCCGTTCCGATGCAGATGTTTAATTGATTTCAAGCGAGCACCATTACACAAGAGTAAGAAACCGAACTCAATAATTGAAAATTTAAATTGAATTCTGCAGCAACTTGCTGTTCTTTTATTTGTACGTGTGGTATGTCTCACTTGAACTGTGGATTGGTTCTTTGCTACCATGGTAACCAAGTTGATATTCGATATCAAGAGATTCCGTATTTTTCGGATTATCTCAACTGTCAAGCCACACTGCATATTTTTCTTTTGGCTTCTATGAGATGAGAATCTAGTTATAGTTATTCTAACATTTCAATTTTCAATATCACTCGCCAACTTTAATTCAAATATCTATCTACTTTTCCATTATATCTGTTGGAACGAAAGCAGATAATTTAAATGTAAAGTAGTTCTTTGTTTCATGGTTGTGGACATTTTGTATTGTAAAGGGGGACTCATGTTGATATCTTACAATTCAAATTTCATACAGAAATATTTAAAAGCGTAACAAATTAGAAGAATATCTTAATCGTTGGAAATTGCAGCTTAATTTGTTACGAAAACTCTTTCTTTTAGTTAGATATTTCATTTACTAAACATATAAATTCTTCAAATACAATGTATATATTTTCAATTCATTTGCTAATAATGAATATACCGAATACAGAGATATATAATGAATATATTGAATAGAGAGATATTAAATACAGAGATGAATATATTAAATACTTAGAGACGAAACTTATTAAAAATGTTAAGTATTTGTTTGATGGAAAAAAAAAAAAAAAAAAAAAAAAGGTGAAATGAAAAAGTAAATCATGAAAAGCCATTTTTAATCTTTTAGTAATAATCCATTCTGGTATTATATTTGAAATTAATTTAATTTAAATTTAAGTAATCTGAAGTAAACTTCTTGTGGAATTATTCATTTGAAGATGATTTTAACTGCAGAGTTTTTATAGAAAAACTCATTTCCATTTTTTTTTCATCATAATTTGTATCGAAAAATGTATTTGTTTAGATATTTATTGTTTTCATAATTAAACTCAGATATATAATAACTATTTTTATCTTTATTTTATACATCAAGTCAACACATACATAAATGATAAGTGGAACTTAAATGAAGTGGAAGTTCAACATTTGGCACATTTTGTACAAATTTTAACATTTTAAACCAATTTGAAGGATTTTGAGTTTTATAAAAGATACAAGATGTATCGTCATTGTCAAGGAATATCAAGTTTTTAAAATTATTTTTTGTATCTTAATATGACAATCCTATTTCAAATGCAAAAGAAGTGTAACTAAATTGTCTGCAATTACAATGTACAAAAAGTTTCGCAAATGATTTTAAGGCTGACAACTATATGAAAGGCATTAAAAACTTCATTATATAGTGTTTTTGTATAAATCATTATTCAGTTAATTTCTTTTACGCTTTAATTTAATTTCCATATCAGTTTTTCAAAGTGACGTATTTTCATCTGGAGCTAAAATTTGAAATACTGATTATATATTCATATACAACTTTTAAATGGTCTAAATAGTGCTAATATCAAATTTATGTTCATTATAAAAGGCTTTAGATGGTATTAAGAAGTGCAGTTTAAATATGGCTGGACTGCATCAGAATAAATGGACAGTGAGAGCTTTATCTTCTTAGTCAAGGGCATAAAATATAAAAATAGGATGAAATAAATATCATTGAACCTGACTAGAAAAGTCTAAGGTTATTTAGTGAGCAATGATTCAAAGATAAATTTTTTGCTGACTTATAGAATTGTATAAAGTTTGTTTTACATATCTTTAAAACTGACTAAATTCTATATGACTATCTTTGATCGCACGAATACCATCTAATCGTTCATCTATTTCCTACCCTACATTCTGAAATAAACCGTTATTCTATGACACCATCACATTCAAAATACACATTCTCAGTTTTTGAAAAGTTTTCGACAAATTAAAATAGAGATATTTTATTCATCACCATAAAAAAATCCTACGGAATTATACCAGGCGATCAAGGTGGCCAAGATGAGAACACGGTTTTGTGAGATTCTTAATGAATAATCCAACGATTTTAAAGATGATGACTTAAGAACGGGCGAACTTTGTTATTCAAATATCGAGGTGCAAGTAAAACTTTAAACTTCTTTCTAATGCTCTGTGTTAATTTCTATCGTAATATAATTGTGTATTTAACAGTTGTAGAGGTTTCTATACTAAACTTCAACTTAACTAGACATCACTTAGACGGTAGATCGTCACAGTCCTCATAGGTATTTAATCCATTTTGGCGGCGTGAAAGCATAATGTTCGCCAAACCACAACCCTATAGAGAACAAAAGGCTATAAGGTTTGGCGAGAATTATGTCTTCACTCAGCCAAAATGGATTAAATACCTATGAGCACTGTGACGATCTATCGTCTAAGTGATGTCTAGTTAAGTTGAAGTTTAGTATAATGAAATAAATTATTTTGAAGCATCCTATAAAAGTAAATTAGTTGTAATTATCTGTCAAAGCTCTCATCAGAGAATTTGGAAAATAGTATGATATTGATGCAAAGTCTCGTAAAAAACAAAGACATATCTACTTGTGTGCTTGTAATTAAAACATATTAATATAAATATAATTTACACTTTCTATCTCAACAGAAGACACGAGTGAGTGAAAAATTTTAAATCGAAGCGGCTTGAAAATGCAAATAAATAAAGAAAAATATTTGCATTAAAATATAGTTAAACGAAAGATATGCATATATATATATTTAAAACATTCAGTTATAATATTTTAATTTTAATTTTTTTTAAAACTTTAAACAATCGATTGTAATTTTATGGGCAATTAATTATTTGATAAAACGTTCATCTTCAAAATTTTCCCAAAAAATTTTATAAAAAAAAAAAAAAAAAAAAATCAATGAATGTGCTGAAAAACTCATTACATTGTTGACAGCTAAAACTTAGAAAGAACTTTTATCAAAGTTAGGAAGAATTGTCATGACAATTAACCAATTAATTTTGTTCTAAAATATTTTTTCATCACTGCAACACAGATGATTTTTAATAAAATCTCTGCATATATATTTTCACTCCAAATCTACATTGGATTTAGAATTACGCTTTAAACGGATTTTTCCCTTTCAACATATATCTTAATTAAGCATTTATAAGAAAAGGACCACTCAATAAGGAAACTTGCATAAAGTTATCCAAAAACGGATCTTTTATTGAGCGTCGAAGAGATAATTGAAAGTGTCTATAAATTCTATTTTATTTTCAGCCTCGCCTAGAAATAAACGCTTAACAGGTGGACTGAATATGAACTCTTCTTCCTTTATACGCCCTTCCTTATCCTAGAAACCTCTAGTTTCTGTTTCCATAGAAACTAATGGCTTCCTTAAACGGTGCTTTGCCCGAAAATGCTTGAAAAGATCTTCGAGGTTAAAATTCTCCTTATACGAGGCTGTTTGCGTCCGCTGAAGTTATTGGCATAGGGGATTTAGCAGCGGGGCATCGCATAAACTTTTTATATTGTCCCATGAACAGTATTTATTGAGATCAAAGTAAACCGTGGAATATTTTGAAAGAAAATCGTTGCGAACAGAGAAGCTTTGTTGAAAGGAATGTGTTGGTGCCTTTTGAATGATTCGAGAATCAAAATAATGAGTTGAACGTGTCTTGTCCCTTAATCGTACGATTTTCAACCCATATAATTCCGAACTATTTTATTGAATGTTAAGGGTTATATTCCTAATTGTTATTATTTATTTTGGAAAATAAGGAAACGACTTTCTTTAAGCGGGTTACTCATATAGAAAGTCTTGGAGAAGGCATCGTATTATACACATCGAAAATCAAAGGAAAGTGTACTGTAATAAAAAGAATACCATTTATCTGAATAACACTGTTGACCCTTTTATGAGAAGAACTCCACCCAATGGAAAACCTGAAATCATAAAGCCGTTATCAGTCAGATGAATTAACAGCTTTCTTCTTGAACGTATACTATTAAGCAAGTTTGATTGTGACTATAACTGTCATTAAAAGCATACCCTCATCTAGCATAACATTTCCCATTGATTTACATCAGGTCTAGATGCCAGTTATGCACATTTGGGTGTCTTTCTGTGACTTAAACATCCGCATGTTAACGTTCTCGATCAAAATTTGCAAATTTGGAGTTTATCAATAAAAATGTCTACATGTCAGCAAGTTTGGAGAGAAAGTTTGTCCCTGTATTTCCAAGTTCTTATCCGATATTTCTATTTGCATCCAAGATGTGAACTTCCCAAAGAGTTATAAAGGAATCACTCTTACTGCTCACCTTAAAGGCACGTCCGATTTAAATGTTCGTAATCTAACTAAACTAATTGAGATTTTTGAGACTGATTTTATGAATATAAAGTTAACTTCCGAATGAAATTTTTTAGTGCTTCCATTCTTAACTTCCCTATGGATTAAAATATAATTTAATACTGTATATGTCTGTAGTATATAGTGCTATATCTGAGAAAGTTGACCTATGACTAATGGACAAACAGACACTTTGTAAAACTTTGTACTACATTAGTGTAGTAAAGAAGCTGAAATTAGGGATATAATCTCATACCCTATCTTTAATTACCCTATCTTACCTTATCTTTAATTTTTACCAAAATAATTTTAGATTTTAATGTCATCACAAGAAAGGAAACAAGCTCTGACTTCGTGCTCCTTTAAAAACGAATCACCCCAAAAATAACATAATTTCTATTCTAGATCATAATAATACATGCTCTTGTTAGTTTCTCGAACAGTATGGAGAAATTGGACCTTTCTTTTTTCGAAAAAGAGTTTCGAAATTTAAAGAAGTGTGACCCTTGAACACACTCTATGTCTTCGTGTTTGTCGTATTTCCCATCAAACAACTTTTTCGATGCGACGCAGTATTCATTTCAAAACCCCATATTTATTGTCTAGCGTAGATTGCAAACCGAGAGCAGGTTATGACTATCAGGTTAAAGTGAGCAAACTCTGGAATTTTTGTGCTTTTAGAAACAACTTCATGTAGAACTTTATCCGTATTCGATAATCAAAAGGACACTTGATCAGTTAGTTCCACCAACATTTTCAGGAAATTGAATATCATATATAACGGGTATTTTAAAGTCTGCACTCGTCTAGAAACGTTTCAAATTGTTAATTATTTAGCGTTTCTATATGACACCAACTCGATAAAAAAAAAGTTAGCACTTTGATCGCATCTCAAGGTACGACATCGGTATTGGTCAATGTCGGAAACAATGCTTCTGGGAAGATTAGCCAGTTCATACCAAATCCCGAGCATCGTACCAAAATACACGATTTGTCAAAACAATGACAAACCATATTTTTTACCCCTCAGTCCTTTCTTATAACATTATATTTCATTTTTAAAACCCTGCATTAATATTTGAAAACTTCCAGCATATTTTAACACTAGAACTGGGTGATATTTACCAATATCCGTAGTGAAGACCAGTCAACAACGGTCCACATCGAGATTTTCCAATGTTGAGCTGATATTGAGCACAGGATTTGTGCTACTGAGGATTGTGAACGTAAAAATGGCTCAAATAACTATTTTTAATAAGAGATTTCAGAAACCAATTTTTTAAGTAATACTCGGATAGAAAGGGAAATTTAATGCACTCTACACAGCCCGTCATTTTATTATATTACTATTTTTTTGTACTTCATAAAAATGGCTAGACATAGTATCCCTGATGCATTCCAGAGCACCCAATCAACGCTATATTAAAAAATCTATAAAAAAAACTCACCAACATCCTTTAATAACAAAACAAAAGTAGCGAATCGTCCCAGAAAAAATTCTCCCCCAGACCCTGTTTCACTTCGCTTCAGTCCCACCTTACCTCCAAACGATTATTTCCCCATCCTCTTCCACCCCCGTCGTTCCGGTTGGGGTTCCGTCTCTGTTTTTAATCACACTGACCCACTTCTTAATTCTCTTCCATTTCCCTTCTCTTGCTGAATCTCCACTGGATCGTTTGGCCTTGAACTTGCCTTCCGCTTCATCGAGCAGTGGGGACATCCCCCCTCCTCCCCTACCTACCATCATACCTGCAGACGATTTTTCGATCTTGTGTCTCTCCTCCTTTAGACACCTGAAGCATTGGATTTGTGCGTGAAAAGACAGGGAGCGACATATACGTGGATGACTGCGTTTTCGTCTAGGGATGCAACTAATCCTCTTTCTCCATCATGCATTTGACGTTTGTTGCTTCTTTTTTTTCTTCTTAGCTTGATTAATGAAGGAAGCAGTCACGCTGCCGTGAAACTTTAGCTATCCGAATTTGACTTTAACACTTTGTTGACCGATAGAATTGAGTAAATGTTTACTGTTCCCCTTATTTCTAATCAGATTTTTCCGTTTCCTGCACCAGTATCGTAAAACTCTCTTATTATTTGACTCCATTTTATAACCAAATTATATTATATGAACAACGAAGTCTGAAAATTTCTGGAAGAATTTTTTTTCATTAGCAGGATACTATTTGGCTCATTGGCCGCCAAGCCTTAATGTTTACACATTTAAATGACATGCAAATGCATCTTCAAGCCTAAATGTTTACGGTTTATGATACGGTTTCTATAGCAACCTTAGAGCGGTTTGTTATAGGAATTTTAAATGGTTTGAAGAATGTTAAGTTTGGATGAGTTCGCTGCAGTTTCGTGGTTTTTATCTAGTACACGGCTAACGGAAGAGTACCGGAAGATCAATTGATGTTTTCATTTCCATACCTTCATTAAAACAAATTTAAAAATCTTGAAAAACATATTTTATTTGAAAATAAAGTTCTATCTGAAAGGTGCATTGAAAAACAAGAAAAAAAAAAAAAAAGTTTAAACTTTTATGGTACAGAGAAAATAAGCAAGCAAATAATTTTTTAAAATTTTAGCCATTGTAAAACCTGATTTTTTTCTGTGTATCAATGCATTAAATGATTGAAATAAATTGAATGAGTTGTATTTTCTCTTGTTTTATACTTCAAAATGTTACGGTCCTCCATTCTGAATTGAAAGTTGTTTCAAACTGCAACGAAACAAAAAAGTGCCTACTTGTTTTTTCTCGGTATCCTTCTTCAACATTCCAATAAACTAATATTTAAAAAAAAAAAAAAAATAATAATAATAATGTTACGCAAGAAATCAGAAAATTATCCAATATGATTTATTTAAAGATATTTTTTCAATAGCTATAGCAAAATAAAACTTTTACACTACGGAAATAGAATTCAGTAAAATAAATTTTTAAGAATATAAACCACAAGTTTTTTTGTTTTTTTTTTAATTTTTCTATACTGCTATAAATTATAAATCTTTAAAATTATACACCGTCATGCATGATTACATTCGTTATCGATTGCTCTAACGTATTAGGTATTATCGAAATGTTCCCAGAATTTAGTTTATACTAAATAAAAAAACACTTTCTCTATAATTTTTTTTTTTTTTTTTTTTTTTTTTTTTTTTTTTTTTTTTATAACGAAATTTGAAACTGGAATACTTAATGAAAAATTCAACTTCAAATTATATTACAGTGATCGTATTTAAAAAATCGTGTTTGATTTTGGTATGGAAAATAAGTTTTTTAGATTTAACTGATTTTGACACTATAAAAGTGGTTTAACGAGTTTTGCCTCCAAATACGCAATTACTACTTTTAAAATAAATCAAACAAGAAAGTTGGATGACTAATTTTATAATTGAAAAAATCATAATAATATTGCACAAAATTTTTTAGTTTGAAAAATGAATAAAAATTAAAGATATCTAAAGATATCATATAAGAACAGGTTTTTTATAAATTCTTGTGTATTTAGTAATGTTAGTCTTAAGAATTTATACACATTTATATTGATGATCAATTGTTTACAGGCCTTAAAATTGGAATACTTGATGTTTTAGTAGTTGTATTGATAAGTATTTTCTGTATACAGCTATAATAATGTTTACAAAGCGCTTTAAAGTTTATAAAATTTAGTTTATACCATATTTTTTTAATTTAAATAAATTTTTATGACCTATGACTCACTATACTTGTAGGGTATATGAAAATTACTATTTTTTTTTAAATAAATATTTTATAATCACGATAGCTGCATTTTCCAGCGTTACTCGGTATACAATGGTGAATAAATATTAGCTGGTGACATTTTTAAGATCTAAATTAAAAAACAAAGCGTCTGTCTGTTTGTCGCAGTTTCCTGATTCAGGGTCTACGACCTTTTTGCCAGGGATTTTACTGTCGATTAGACTAGACAATGCACACTGTTTTATCGAGTTAACTTTTTCAAATACAGTTAAAGAAGTCTGCGAAGCTAGTACGGTCTGCTGTTAACTATAGAAGTATAAAGTAAATGCAATTAAAGTATATTAAGGCTGCAAAATGTAAAATGAAGCAATTTGTCGAATGATCTATGAGGAATTCATTACTATATGTTAATGTGTAAACTTAAGAAATATAGCATGTTGAAACTCGTCGATTTACTTAAGATATACAATTTTAAAATTTATTTTTTTATCCGCGATGTATTACGTGAAGATATAAGTTTTCATTATATATTTCGAGTAAATAAGGTTATTAACTCATAACTATGTAACAAAAGAGTGAATAATTTTGAAAATAGGAGCACTGAGACAGATACTCCAAATGTAATACACTTAGTAAATTTCGTGATTTTGCGCCATTGTGTGAATTGCGGGATTGTGTAGACAGACACGCAAACAGACAAGTACATAGATAGACACTTTTTGTGTGTGTGTGTGTGTGGTTCAAATGGGAATATTAAATTAAGAAGGTACTCTTTCGTTAGACGGGTGTCAAAAATCACTAAGTCTGAAAGTTAGAGCAGTTATCGTCAAGCTGAAATGTTTACGCGAAAGTAATGTTGTCAAAATCAGAAACAGGTATTCTAGAAGATTGGCCAATTCTGCCCAAAACTTTATCCTCATTTCAAAACAAACGATTTAAAAAAAAAAAAAAATAAGCAAGTCAAAAACATCACAAAATATATATATTTTTTACGTTCCGTCCTCTCTTATAAATAAAAAAAATTCTATTTCAAAACTGCGCATCTACTCTTCAAACTTTCCAGTATATTTTATCTAGTATTGGGCGAGAAAGGCCAATATCGGTAATAAGGGCCTGTTTACAACGTTCCACAGCGGGATTGACCAAAGTCGAGCAATATTAGCCAGCTTTGTTGGGATACTGGGATAAACAAAACCTGCTCACTCAAATTAAAGCTTTATTTCTGAGCAATTTGCGTATTTAAAATTGACATATTTATTTCCATACACTAACAGCACACTCTATTGTTAGTCCACCGAACACTATACCTAAGATATCGCTGTTATCCAAGGTATACCATCAGATGGACTAACAATATAATGTCTTTTTACAGAAGTGTTTGAAGTTTTCTTCTCTTTAGACAAAACCTACACTAAGGCTTTAAACATTTAACTCGCACACACACACAAAAAAAAAGTTCCTCGAAGGTATACGTTTCAGGTAAAAAAATAAAACTCGATAAAATATGTTGAACAAAAGGAAACCACTAACTTTGCCCCGGGTTCGTGTTTTGGGTTCATCCCACAGCGGTCACGTGATGGCGATCATCACCTTGACCTGTTACGAAGAATCCCGTTTTGGAGAGGCCTGCAAAGGTTAATTCGAGCAATGCAAGTTATCGCGGTGGGGTCTCATGCTTTAGCACGCTATCCTAAATCTCTGAATGGTTTCTGAACTTGTTGGAATCAGCATGATTCGGAGGCTACCTTTGATTGAAAGTTTTCAGTTTAGTTGTTAATTTATGCACGACTCAATTGTTGTCATAATTTTGGTTTCAATTACGTTGAGTTTTCGATTAAATTTTATTGTTCGAATTTAAAAGAATAAATAAAAATAAATAATACGTAAATTTTAGAGCACTTGTATAAAGTATTACTATTTTTTTTTTTTTTTTTTACTTTAAAAAATATTATTTTAGTATCAAAACTTGGAGAAAGCAACTATGAATATCATTTTGGTTTGCAAATGTCGACTATTTCTGTTCTTTTTGCTTTTGAATAACTTTGTTTTTGTAACTATTGCCCACTTTCATAAGAAAATATTGATAAAAAGGTATTTAACGACTATTGATATTAAGTAATTTCAAATCAGTTAAATGAAAAATATCTGTAATATTGTTTGTAATAGAATATTGCATTTTACTTTTAAAAAATAAAACAAAGAGTTATTGGATATAGCAGTATAAAATATTTTTTTCTAGAAGAATGCTTTGCATAAATTAATAAGTTTCCTTAAACCCAATGAAATAGTAAGCTAACAAAGATTATGCGATATTTTGCAAAAATAGTTGATATAATTTTAAAACACAGTTGAAAGAATACATTACTATTTTCTCCAAATTTCAAGTATCTACTAATATTATGATAATATTTATGTTTGATGTATAATTACGTATGTATTATGTTCTCTAAAACAAAATATTTTAACAAATTAAAAAACTTTAAAAATTTTACTTTCACTTCAGGACATTCTTTTATGTTGTGAAGTCTTCTTTACCTTTTAATAAATTTCAACAAAGCTTTTCCAAAATACCAAAGGGCTATTTAGGGTGGTATATTCCTTCAATTCAGGAGATGGCCTTGTCTTTGTGAGCTATTATTCACATCTAATAAATTAATTTTATTATTATGACCAGTTATCTTACATGTCATTCTGTCTGTTATGAAAGTAGTGTTTTCGAACATTTAAAATTTTTGAAAGATGTATTACAATTTCTCATGTCGACCAATCGTACAATTTAATAAAATTTCATACAATGTTTTTCTTTTCGAAGAATTTAATAAACTCCCCTTTAAAATTTCCAAAGAAAGCAGGTAATTAAAATAGGAGAAAGAATATTTTTTCTAATGTTCAAATATCTTGTTTTTTGTGTCTTGTTTTTAAATATAAATAACCTTAACAGTACAAGAATGTAAGGTGAATGCCAACCAATTTCTTAGAAAAATAGTATGAAACACTTTAATTAGAAACGACATTTTAGTTGTAGCAGTAATACTGTGATGGAGTTACAGACCATTATACGTCTTATATACTTTTCTAAATGCTTTTTTTTTTTTAATAAGTATTTTTTTAAAAACATTTCCTTCATTTCATGCAAAACTTACTTTTCTTTTAGTGTTGTTTATATTCCGTGTTATAAATTTAAAAGACTACATTGAATTAGTTAAATGCTGCTGTATTTTATTAAACTTTCGGTGAATAATAGTGCTTCATGTTTTGCAGATATATAACATATTTTTAAATGAATATAATCAAACTTTTCATGAAAAAAATCATTAAGCATTTTTTTAACTAATAGCTAGTAAATTTAAGTACGATTAAATTATTTTGAATGAATAATCATTTAGTATGAATAACTTGCTTCACTTGATAATTTCTTTCACGAAATGGAAAAATTCTAACTTATTTTTTACAATTTATTTAAAACCAGATTTATAAATGTTTTCTATAATTTTTTCAAGTTTTTATCTTTGATGCATTTAATATCTTCAATTTCCAAATAGAAAATAGATGGTTTATTAATTATAATAAATTCTGAAATATTTCATGCAAAATATACATATTGTCTTTTGCTACTTTTTGGTGAAGACATGCATCTAATGTATTAAATGGATTAAGAATACCATTTTAAGCAGTTTTATGCTGTTTTCTACTAAGCAACAAATTAAACACAAACTTTTAATCCGACTTTGTTATGAAAACAATGATCTTCAATACATTTAAAGATTCTTATTTCAAAATTATTTACAACTATTTTTAAACAAACTTGGTAGTACAAAATACTTCAACAACGTAGTGAAACCCTGCAGCAAAAAAAAAAAAAAAAAAAAAAAAAGGAAGTTTTTAGATGTGTTTTTAAAGTTATATTTTAAAATCTTCTTCTGATTTTCATCACAATGATTTTGAAAAGAAAACATGCGAAAGTTAATGAACAAATTCAGTTCAATTTTGAAGTTTTCGTTTAAATTTGTGAAGGAAGGGTTAATGATAAATATTATTGAAAATTTGTAATCTTCATGCATATATCGTGATTTAAAACTGATTTTTATTAGGTGTTAAATTTACTCCTATCCTCGATCCACTCCACTAAGCATCGAGAGTATATCATTTCTTACACAACATGCAACCCAGAAGAAGAATTCCCCGGCAATGGCACAAAATTCCAACTAAAATAAAATCCCTTTAAGATCACCCAACCATAGCTGCAGTAAACATGCCCTACAGAAAACACATCCTAAAACACAGCCGGTTCCCAATCAAAGTGACGTCATGTGTTACGTCACTTTTCCCATGGCCTAATAGCCTGGAAGCTGGATCTTCCGTTACCTGGCTGGAAGCGTAAACTGGTGAACATCCCAACAGCATCTTTCTCGGTGACATGCATGCGTTCATCATTCTATCACATGACCTCGCTAAAGGTCATTTGAGAGGTAGGCCGCTATAAAAATCGTCTGCAGCACACGCCCTCAGTCATTTCAAAGCCTCTCTCTCTCTCTTTCACAAACCAACAGCAGGTATCAGCTGCCATCTACCATTGACATCAGGTGAGTGAGAAGTTGGATCTATCAGTGTTGGAACTTGGATTATTTGTTTCCTGTACTTGGAGTCAAAAAGGATTTTTACTTAAAAAAAACAACAAAAAAACAATACTCTAGGAATATTTGGAATGATATGCGCTTTTGTACATTTTTTTCAATTTCTTCCTTTCCTATTTTTGGATTTTTATTTCCTGGTGATCAATAATATGATGGAAGATGTCTTTGATAATTATTCGTGAAAAGAAAATTCCACTGGTAGTAAATAAGTCACTTTCAAATATCATTTTATCAACTTATTTAAATGTTATTTGTATTCCTTTCCTTTAAGTGCATTACATGAGTATGTTTTAACTGTTCCCATATCTTTACATTAAAAATTAAAAAAAAAAAAAAAGAAAGAAAAAAAAAAAGAAAGAAAGAAAAAAAAAAGAAAGAAAAAAAAAACTTTTAAAATATTAATACTATTCTATAAAAATTAGCATTGTGCATTGTAGTGTTAAGGAATAAAATTGAATTTAAGTTTATAAAACTGTTATGAACTCTCTTCTGAAAGCAACTTGTTACAATTCTGTTAAATTTCGTGTCATTTGATCGAATTTGAATGTAATCAAAATTGTTGTAAATGGTTTTGCAGGAGTATTAGTACCTGATGAATTTATAATTCTAGGATTTAATTTATTTTTTAGTAAAGTATTATACAATTATAAAAATAGATGTAAACTAAACTAAAAAATATAAGTTTTTGTCTTTTGATTTACAATAATTCCACAAACTGTGTCAAAAATCTCTTTATACCAACTTAAAATATATTAACATTGATGGCAGCGTAATGAAACTCACTAGTCATCAAACACTGTAGAATCATTAAAGACTAAGGTTTTCACTAAATAATAAACCAAATTACATAGAAATCAAATAAGGTATTACTATCTATCCCTTAATATTCCTTTCTTTTTTTCCAGGATATCCTCGAAGTCGTTCGTAATGGGTCGAGTAGCTAACCTTCTCGTCGCGGCATGCCTGGTGCTGGTCCACATAGTAGCTGGCCAGCACTCCTCCTCCCAGTCCGGGAGCCAGCAGCACAACCAGCAACATAACCAACAACATCACTCACCCGCCTATCTCATCCCAAGCCCAGTTACTAGGCAATCAGGCCTAGGCAGTGCACTTAGCGGACTTGGCGGATTCGGTGGTGGCCTCGGTGAGCAAATTGTTTTTAGTTTAAAATTAAAAATATTTTTTTTTTAATTTTAAATTATAATTTCGGGTGCTAATTGTAGGAAAAAGTTAAAGAAAATATTTTTTTGAAAAAGTATAACTTTTTTTAACATCAATTAACTGAGGTTAATGGAGGAAAGAAAAAGTTTCGTAATACTTTGATCTCTTTAAATTGATTATACGTCGCAAAACGGCAGTGGCGTCTTGGGTGCCAGATATTGTTCTTGGAAGTGGCCGACTTTTGACGTCATGGCTAGGGGGCGAGGGAAAGGGAAGTGTGTGAATCATTTAGTCAATTTCTCTACTGCCTTTGTTATACTATAAAACCACAATAATTTAAAATATGTCATACATATTAACTTCAGTTGACATTCATCAAGTGGATTTATGCTTGGAGTAATAGAAAGAAACACCCTGAATACATTTGGCATACATTTTGAGTAACAATGTGAATTGTACTTTTAACTATATATCCGCTATTTTGAATGGCGTTATTGAGCGCCGAAATTTTTTCCCCCTCATACTACATATATGTCCTTATTTGTAGTTAATATTTTGATATTACACACGTATTGTTTTAGATGTTATTATCGGCTTAGATTTCAAATAAAAGTATACCAATGGTTTGATGAGTAACATACGTAAAATGTGTTCATGTGAAATTCTTTTTTATCAGTGATGATTGTAAACGTTAAACAATTAACTTGATATAATACTGGACTTTTTAGAAACTAATTATTAAATAACTTAAAGCTTCAGCTATTATTACGTAAGTGTATTTTAAGATTCATGATTGGAAATTATTCAAATAATCACTTGCATCATTTTAAAGTAACATCAAGATATGATATTGTAAAAGAAAGTGTTCATTATATTCAATAACACATTTTTTGTTGGCAAAAGATATTAAAATTCATAACGTATTCATTCGTGTACACATTTTTAAGTTATAGAATTTCTTTAAATTGAACCATTGAAGTCAATGTTTTTACGCATAAATTTATTATGACAAAAGAAAAGGAACCGCTATTCAAGATGCAATTTCCTTTATGAAATGAGGTTTCTAGTCAGCTCAAACAGCGAATATAAGAGTCGAATGTCGCCAAAGTAAAATGAAAAGTAATAGAAAATATAATTAGGTTTCAGAAATAATTCATTTTATATCCTATAAACATGTTTAGTGTCATGTTGATTTTAGCTCGGAAGAAATTGTGTTCATGCATCTTTTAAAAGTATTATTATGTTAATATTGCTTTCCATTTTTTTGTTTGTTTAGAAGGTGTTGTAAAGAATGATATGCATCTGTTAAAATTTTTTACTAGAAATTGAAAATTTGAGTAATGTGTGTTATAAAGCTATATTGAAATTAATAATTTGAATTCATATAAAAACTACATTTAGATTATTAATTTTGTTAATTTTAAATGTAAGTGCTTTGTGACAAATATATTTATTACTTGTGTTCCAAAAATGTAACATTCTTAAAAATATATTAATCGATAGATGGCGTTACCCATATTCAAGAGTTTTCAAATTTATCATAAAATATATATCTTATTATATTAAAAAATAATTTCAACATATAATTGCATAAACGTGTTGTATATTTAATTTAAATTCAATACCTTAGTTTTAATAGCTCATAATTCCTTAAATTATTTGTTATTATAAAACACTTAGAATAGTTGTATATATTAAATAATATTTAATGAGTTAAAATTCCAATGATCGTTTTCACGTTACAAATTAGTTATTTATACTTCTCATTTATAAAATTTATTGCAAATGGGAGAAAAAAATCTAAAAAATCTAAATTTGTATAAAACTTTTATTCCTATTTCCGTGATTAAATAAACTGAATCTTATTTAACCCCATTCATTAAAGTTTGCAATTATTTTGAGTGGATTGACTTAAACAATGAAAACTGCAAACTAAACAAAACATCTAGAGCCGTTATTTTCACAATTATCCACTCATTTCATTCGACTTTTTTCTACTTTCCCCCCCCCCAAAGATTCCAAGATTCAGTGACACTTAAATTCAATTCAACGATTCATTTGTTTGGCAGAACCATTCTTAAAGTCCTTAAGTGTGAAGAAATTAATCTGATGAAAAGTGTGAATACTTTAAATGCTTATTCAGAGTCTATTAAGACTTAACACAATTGTGCAACCAAAATGTACTTTATTGAGATGAGTGATTAACCTGATTGTGTTGGAATTTCATTTTAGTATATGTCGGGATTTGTTAAGTGCATTGAAATTTGAGAGTGAAAATTTCAATATGAATTGGTCAAATATACACAAAATGTATAATTGTAATATATTTGACAAAACTCAGTTGCATTGTAATAAATAGTTTTATCAGGGTTACTTGAAGATACTTAACACCTTTAATTAGTACAAGGATAAAAAAAAAATATTGTGATAACTTAATAACACATTAATGTAATATTTATCAGAATGATCAAAAAACATAAAATGAACTTCGAATCACGTTCTTAAAATTAACGAGTTTAAAATTAAACTTGAAATTCAATTAAATCTTAGGAATAAAGAGTAACCATTTAACTTTCTTGGTAATTTAATCATAACTTTTGACTATTGAAGAAATTAATTGACGAAGAAACTGAGCACTAAAAATTCAAATCGAAATAAATTAAAAAAAAAAAAAATACTAAGTTGTTGAAAAAGTACACAACAATGCACTGCAGCACTGACTTTTACTGATTTCATAAAAATATAAGTCACGGCATTTCTTTTCTTTTTCTTAACTGAAAGGAGAATTCTTCCAAGTTGAGTGTTCACTGCCTATTGAAAATCAAACGTTTAAAACAGTTGAACCCTTTTTGATATCATCTTTTCCATTGTAGAAAATTGAATGGTAAAATTTTCAAAAGGGGCATGTGTTTGGAAGTACCACTATTTGGAAGAATAAAATAATAAAAATAAAAAAATAATAATTTAGAAGTGAATGTAGAAATAGAATGAGCTCAATTTTCAACTTTAAAGTAATGTTCCGATAAAAAAGTCTAATTTGCACTATATAATAACTTTTATTAATGTAGACTTTAATTAAAAAGTAACTAACTTGACATGTCCTTTTGACAAAGCAAGATTCTATTTTAAAATATCCACATACCTACTTAAACATCAATGATCTGACCATTAGAATCCAAAATTTTTTTAGTTAAGAGCAATGTTTCTTTCCTATATGTTCTTTAGCTTATCATTGATCTGTACCATCCTTTTACATTTAAGGTGGAGGCGGAGGCTTGAGCAGTATCCTTAGCAGCCTGGGTGGTCTCGGTGGCTCTTCAATGCTGTCCACAGCCCTCCCTCTTTTGATGGTGGTGGGTCTGGGTGCGATGCTGGTGCCTCTGCTGGGCGGTGCCTTCTTCCGTGAAAGCCAGAAGCGAGGTCTGCCTAGTGTGAGCCCAGCTTTCCTGGAAGGAGTCACCGATATTCTGGAAAAGTTCATCAAGGCGCTGGACGCCGTAGAGAAGAAGTACCCATAAGAAGCTTACACCCCTATATCAAGGTACTTCAATATTCTCCAACTTTGTAGCCCATGGAATCTTTAGAAAAAGTAATATGTACACAATTTTCTTGGTGCACTGTTAAAAATTTTGTTCCACCTTGCACCAAAAATTGGTTCCCATTTAGCTGCCACCAACATTTGGTGCTTAGTTTCACGATTTAATGGTGCAACCTCGGACCGTAAGCACCACTAAATCGCGAAACTAAGCACCAAATGTTGGTGGCAGCTAAATGGGAACCAAATTTTGGTGCATGGTGGACAAATTTTTTTAACAGTGTGGTATGCAAGAACCTTAAATAGGCTTTTAAAAATAATTTATTACTGATTACATCTGTGTAGTGTGTTTGCAGGAATTTTTTCTTGCACATTTTCTTCAAACTTCTCTAAATATAATTAACTAGTTATTATATTAAGAGTAGTTTAAAAACCATTTGTGGTAGTAGTGATCTCAGTTATAAGACCAACTATAATTTTTTGTAACATGCAATAAAAGTTCGGGATGCCTAGGTGGTTTTGACGCAGTGCAGAGCATTCCGACACATTTTTTTTACTGTGGTCATTAAAGCGTTTATTAAATACGCTCATAAAGAGCATGAATGAGCTCTGTTTTAAATTGGAAAAAATAATTTGGTAACTACTATGGATTTAAGACAACCACATATCAATCTAGTGAGAGTGGTAGACACTTCTTTATCAGAGTCCAATCTAATAATTTACGATGACCGACACTAAAATCTCTAATGCAGCATGCTTGAACTGGTCTAGGCTGTCACTTCATTTTTATGGGCAAACAGTATTTGTTATAAGACTAATATGTATATTAAATCGAAAAATATTCTGATGAAGGTTTGAAACTTTTGCACAACGATTTCTCTGCATCTAGTTTTAATCTTTTAACAGTGCTAATTCAAAAACATAAATTTTTAATGATAGTAAAAAAAAACTGTGCCGTGCAATCTTCACAACGCATCTTTCATAAAGGTCAAGTTCACCAATCCAATTCTTTAATTCAGATCACATGCAATACGTGATTGTAATCAGTAAACAGTTCCTCTTCAGAAGCGATACCGGATGACCGAGGCTGCGAACTTGACACAGATAATCGAAACACGGAAGTCGTCTAGGTCGATTGATGCAATCAATGCGACCCATATTTAAGCCTGAAGGGCCTCACCATTGAGATTACCGCATAATCTAGTTTCTTCAGGTGAATGCCTTTTTTTCGATCCTCTTCAATCAACGTCTTTGATAGATTCCTTTAATGCATCGGTATTTGTACTTCATTGATTAAATGGAATCATTTAATTCCCAGGTATTCGATAGATGACCTCATTATTAATGTAACTGCACCTAGAAAATTACCATTCTTTCTTGAAGATTAGGGGGGGAAAAATGGATAACACAAAAAGGACGAATCATTAGAGAATTGAAGGTCATATCTTAAAATAGTTGTACTGGATTACATTTTAAGATTCATGATTACATTTTCTTAATTTCAAAGTATGAATTTGTGAGTTTAATTTGATTAGGAATAGGAAATGTATCCAAAGGAAATTAAGGATAATCCCAGGTCATTTCCAAGAATTGAAATGTGTTTTCAATGAGTTAATGAACTATGATGTCATTTAAAAGGACTCAACATTGAACATTATAAGAACAGATCAAATTTTAGTGTCCTTATTAATACGATTGATTTTACTTCTTCTCAAGTATGAGTGATATTTTAGTTAGTCTACGACATTTGATAAATTTGTTTAAAATATATCCGCATTTAAATGGGCGGGATACGTACACATTATAGTATAAATAGAAGTTAAATTAAACTTAACAACTCTCTAATTAACAATAGGAGGATTTGTAAATGGTACTACAAGCTATCAGATAATAATGTGAACTTTTAGAGCAAATAGATTTTAAAAAACAACTCTTAAAACAATTTAATAGCAAAGTAAAACAAAAATTCTGGAACATGGTCTTCATTTTTTACTGCAGTAAGTAATACTGCTCTTGCTGGTTTTCAATACATTTGAACATTCATAAAGTATTATAATACCTTACATATTACAACATTAATTATCTTATTCGAAGGCAGAATGCAGTGAATATTTAAAATAGTTGCATTTTGGAATAATTACGAAATACAATATTAAGGCTGATGACATGAATATTACAATAATAAGGCTTTCTCATACTTTAAACAAAAAATAAACGCTTGATTTTCAGTTAAAATAACGTATTTGTTTTAAATTGCAGGAGTTTTACTGCTTGGACATGAAATATGTTTCCAGAAGCGGTAAAATGATTCTTTGAAAGGTTACCTGTTCCAGTTCCATGTCTTCTGTGACGTCATATCCGAAGCCTCGTCGGCAGGGACTCTTCATCTTGTAAAATGTGTCTTAATCTCGGACCAAGCGGGTCTTGCTCCGAATCTTGATTGATCTTTGTAGTATTTATTACTTTCATATTTTACATCTTTCAGAAGTATTAAGTTTCGAAAGCAACGTGTACAATGTTTCTTCAATAACGTAGTTTAGTAGAATTTTTTTTTTTTGTTCAATATTCTTAGATAACGTTTACGTAATAATACTTAAGAATGCTAGGCCGGTTGGTTGGAATTTAATGCGCAAAGCTACTTTTTGTTAAAAATTGAGCTTTTGTTTGTGGTAACTGTGCAATAAATATGTCAGTGTTTGTCGTACTTGCTTTTGTAATTTTTAAGGCGCGGTAATAATCTTTAGCTAATGATGCATAAATGCTTCGCTCGCTTCAAAACCGCCGCTTCTAATTTATTCTCTCATCAAGTAAAGCTTCAAGCCTTTTTGTTCCGTTGTGCTCGCTTGTAAAACTTAGCTGCTTAGCAATTTATGTTTAGTTGCTTTTAGTGCTTAAAATTTTGTGTATGTTTTCTTCATAGAAAGTTGCTTTCATTGCTGTGTTTTTCAGCTGCTTTATTTATTGTGCTTCCCTATCGCAAAATAGCTTCTTCATGTCTGCTTTGTGTAAAGCTTTTTGAACAAATGTTTGTGTTGTGTTTAGTCCTACTTTGCGTGTTTTATTCTTTATGTTTTAAACAAACTTATATAAAATATGTAGTACTTTAAAATATTAGTTAATAAACTAAGTATTACATAGTAAAAATACATTCTTATCACACTCAATTAATTATTAGAATGAAATTAGGATTTAAAATTCAGCTGCTAAATTTTCTTTTCAAAACGTCGTTCAGTTATAAATTTTGCTATTTATTTGTTAGTGTTTGTGACTGTTTGAATTGTGGATATGAATGTGATGATTTGTTTAGCCAAATGTTAAATTATGTATCAGCGAATAAATGTATGTGTAAAAGAGAATAAATATTTGAATTGATGCTTTTGTATTTTCATTATTTTAAGTTGGATAAGTATATGGTCAATTAATACCAATCACTACATCTTACACAACACAAGTGTTCTCTTATGAGATGGTCTACGAAAAACCTTACACAAATTTAAGTAAGTTAAATCAGTTTAGTATTTTTACTGGATTAAGATGGGACCAACAAGTATTATTTCTCATAGGTTTTTCCAAAAATTGTTAAATTTTAAAAACTTCAAAATTGTGGCTAGTTTATTGTATTTTAAGAAGTACCCAGATATCACAGCGGTATTGTCCAATGTCGGAAACAAGGGGGGGGGGGGTCCTGGAAAGATTTGGCTAACCCATGCCGAAACTCGAGCATCTGTCTAAAATACATGATTTAAAAAAAAAAAAAAAAAAAAATTCAAAATGTCACAAAACATATTTATTACTTCTCCACATTTTCTTATAAAAATATATTTCTATTTTAAAACTCTGCATCAACATGTCAAAATCTTCAGTATATTTTACACAGCTCTGGACGAGATAGGCCAAGATTCATAGCAAGTGCCAGTTTAGAACAGTCCACATTAGTATTGACCAGTGTTGAGTGATATTGGCCAGCGTATTCGTACTATTGGGGTAGTTAATAAAAAAAGAATATGAGACTAAAATGAAAAAAATCTGATTATTAATTTAAACATTAGAATAATTAGTATGTTTAATATTACTTTCTAGGCAGTTATTAGGAGTAAAAAACATGTAGATTTCATTGAAGTAGAGTAAAAAAAAAAAAAAATCGAATGATGTCTAATATATCTTGTGCTTTAATTATTGATGAAATAACAAAAGTTAGATACCATTGTATAAATCGTGGAAGAATTCGAATAATTGTATGTAATATTTTGTGTCATAAGGGGTCAAGGGGACATCTACATATTTAAACTGAACCAACTTTGAAAAGTTCAATGGCAACCCCATAATATTATACCATATTTAGATTTAGCATAATTTTTTTTTATTATTTTCCAATGAGTGGTTAGCAATTTAAATAAGATTAAAAAAAAATAAAAAAATGGCAAATTAATATAAAAAGAAAAAGTTTATTTTTTGGCCCTAAATTCTTAAATAATTAATATATTTTGTTAATTTTTATTTGAAACTATAGTTTGTTAAATGCCAAACATAAATAGCAATCGACTTTTGCACCAAACAGTGTTTTAGAAATTATTATTAATTAATGGAACAAGTTTTAAATTTTTTTAAACAGAAACGTGTATTTTTGTTGTTGCTTTCATTAGATTTATCATATTCTAAAACCACTCCAGAGTTTTTTTCTTTTCATTTTGACTTTTGGTTTGCAATATTTTAGCAAAAATGGAAAATAGCTATCTTTAAAGGACCATGTAATAGATGACTTCTTGAAGTAGGCAAACGCTCGATTCTTCCCCGCTTTAAAGAAATTTGCTCTGAAGATCGGCCAAACATTTTCGCTCGTAAGTGACGTGTTTCTCCACATAATGAACTGAAATTTGGCACTTAGAGTAAACGAAGTATTCTAAATCGAATGAAAGCATAAAAAATAGAGGTTCATATTGAAATTTTAAAGATAAAGCTAAATTTACTTAGTAAACAGCCCCCTAAGAACTTTTGTACCAGATGTATAGGAAATCGTTAAAAAAAAAAAAAAAAAAAAAAAAAAATACTTTTAGTGCAAACCGCAAGATTAGATTGGTTCTTATTTTTCAACTTTCAAATTTGTTTTTTCTCACCACCCAATTTTTTCCCCTTTGACTTTAAACACATCATTATGACCAATATTTTTAAAATTAAAAGCGATTATCCCTGCCGCAACGAGCTGTAGCCACATTTTACTATATTGCCCAGGGTGGTCTTTACTTTTAAGCTTTCAAATTTCTTTATTTATACCACCTAATTGTTTTCCTTTGACTATAAAAAGATTATTATGGCTATTTTTTAAAAAAATAAAAGTGATAATATCGTGATATAAACGTTATATTACCATTATTTGTTAAATTATATGAATATTTTGCATCTATCTTTTTTATTTAAGGGAATAAAAATGTGCGACTATTTTCGTTCATTTTTGCCAATTCTGTGTCCATTTTTAGCATTTTTAAATAGCAGGGGCAGGGGTTAATATATATTTATTATAATGAAACTTAATACATTGTCAAAATTGATCAAAAGGAAATTTTTTTAAGGTGGTCCAAAATATTAAATGTCAAAATTTTGTGAGTCTTTCCCTCTTATTTTGTTCCAATGTTGTAAAAAATAATCAGACCAAAGTTGAGAACATTTCAGTGATATTAACAGGTAGCTCAATGCAGATGAAGTTCACACCATTGTTCCATAGGAAGATTGTTTTCGAAGGTACAAACTAAACACAAATGCGATTGTAGTTGTAGTTACAATTAATAGGAAATTGATATGCAAGTTTTGTATAAACAAGTATTTTATGAAGTATATTTTTAACTGTAAATTTTTCAACTGGGCCAGTAAATACCTCATGAGGGGAATAACTGCAAAAAGAGCTTCAGATAGAATGAAAGTTTCTTATCGCAAAGCTTCAAAAAGAGATAAGGTTGCAAGATTCTCTGACAAACACCAAACACAATTGGCTAATGTTTCTGATGCAACTATGGATACTCCTTTAATCAATATTCTTATAGTGCAATAGAGATTTTATCAAATTAAATCATTGAATGGTGCATTTTGAGGTAAGGAAGTTGTCATCCAAGCCTTTAGGTATATTTGCACAAAAAAATTTACGTATCGTTTGGCAATGGTGTGCTGACAATTAAACATTCATATTTTGAGAGCATAATATTTTGATATCCATCAGAGAATGGTGCAATTATTTTTACAACTTAAAAGTTGCTCGCATGACGTTCGCTCACTGATGACTGGTCTAGGTATAGGAAAATTTTGTAAATCTATCTTTTAATCAGTAAAATGATCTAGCAACACCTAACTGCATACTTGAAAAATTTTTAGCCTTTAAAAAGTGTTAAAATTTTAGAGTTTCTTGAAAAATGTACGATTACCTGTTAAAAAAAAAAAAAAAAAAAAAAAGTCTTTTAACTATCATTGCTTCACTGTTAAAATTTTTGTTCCACCTTGCACCAAAAATTGGAACCAATTTTGGGTGGATCCAATTTTTTAAAGTATTGGGTTAATTTTACAGAATCCATTACAAACAAATTAATTTTTTAAGTTAAATAGCATTTTTTAAATGTACATTAAAAACAAACAGTTATAACATTATTTTAACAGTTGCGCACACCTACCCTCTTTAAAGCGTGTCTGGGTGTCTGCACAGGCGATTACGTGTTACACGCCTCAATTTGAACACATGCTTTAGAAGCATATTTTTAAAGAATCATGTTGTGCAAATTTTCCTTTTTGTGTAGTAAATTATCATTACGTGTGGCCTGCTTTCTTGTGAGGCCGTGAAGCATGTCGGGATCGTTCCGGCAACTATATGCTCCTCTATATTTATTGTTCGTTAGCGTGTTCTTAATCTCAATGCAAATTTCTGAATTTAGTTCTCAATCAACCAATAGATAAATAGGAAATAACTTTTTTTTTTATTTAATTTTTTTTAATGACAGGTTACTTGTAGAAACTGGACCCTCTCTCGTGTTCCACATGCGGTGGCTTGCTTTTAAATGCATCTCGTTAAAAAAATAGTGTGCTTATATAAATTATAGTCATATAAAATCTAAATGGTAATTACTTCACTGTTAAGATCCAATGAGCTGAAGTATAGTGTAATACTTTCTAAAAAATGATTGATGTGTAAAACGTATCTTTAAATAAAAATATAAGTTTTAAATAAGTGTCACTGTAATTCATCATAATTTTCCTCAAAAAGTGGATTGGAAATAGGTCAAAGTGCAATCTGATATGTATATGAATACTACAAAATGATACAAATCAGTTTCGAATAAATGTATTGAACTTCAAGTGATCTAAATATAAGTTATTACTTGATAGATAACTGTTGTGTTTGTTCTGTTCTTACCATAAAATATAAGACGGCCAAAAACAGTTACTTTTTTACAAAAGATTTATTTCATTCTAACATGTTTTTGTCTTTCTGTGGTCAATATTTACATCACATTCACTCATTAATTTAGTTTGTATATTATATATTATTCCATTGTAATTTAAGGTGAATGAACAGAAAAATTTGTTGATTCAAAAACAGCGCTTCCAATATGAGGATGTCTGTATTCTCAACTTAACCCTTGCTTAGGCGCGTGACCTTTTGTCTCGTGGGGGACAAATTTCCTCAAACTCAAATATTTGTTCATCCCATTAAATTTGTCACCAAATATCAAATAAGGTATTTTTATTAAAAACACAACGTTATTGAACAGAATAAAGTAAAAATTAAAAATATTTTAAAAATAACTTGAATAAAACTGTAAGAAGGCTTTGATCATGGGCTGTCATATATTGAGAAATTGATCGAGGGAGACTTTTGTCAATCGCGCGACTAACCGAGGGTTAGGATTATCCTGTGTATATTTTCTTTACTTATACTATTTAAAATTAGTTAGGATAAAAAATATGTTTTATATATTTTAGTAGAATTTATAGATCTTCAATTTTCCAATTTTCCGTACTCACGCCACTCGTTAGCAAATTTTAATTCTACGCCTTTATTAAATTATTTCTGAAACTAAACGAGACGCAATGTACATAAACATTTTGTCTTATTTGATTAAGATACGTTAGATACTTTATTTGTTTACAATTCTCTCCACAATAACTAACCATAGTTAAACCAAGCAATATGGACACTTAAAAAAATACAGATGAAAAAAATCTGCAACTTTTTGAGCAATTAATAAAAATTTACTTTTGCCCTACTAGTCAGTTTTGCTGAAACATGCAGAAGAAATTTTATTATGCACCCCAGTAGCACAAATCGCTGGCCAATATCTCTCTATACTGGGCGATCCCTATGTGGACGGTTGTAGACTGGCCATTGCTACGGATCTTGGCCAATCTAGCGCTGTGCTGGGTAAAATATACTGGAAGTTTTGAAATCTTAATGCAGAGTCTTGAAATTGAAATTTAAAAAAAGGACGGAGGGATAAAAAAATATGTTTTGTAATGGTTTTGACATGTTTATTTTAAAAAAAAAACTTGTGTTTTGGAACGATGTTCGTGATCTTGTATGAACTGGTCAATCTTCTCAGAACTCCTGTTTCCGACATTTATCGATACCGCTGTGCACCCTGGGTAGGTGTTTTAAAGAAAATGCTTCAAAAATCAGACTACTACTTTCTATAATTTTGAGACTTCAATGCAAAATGCCTCGCTTTTTTAGTGGAACCCCATAGTTTCTAATAGGTGTATATATTTATGCTTGTAGGGGGGGATTATTTTGAGAGAATATCATATCTTCATTTCCTGCTCTCTCGTGAACTGCGTTTGATTCAAAAACAATTCGCCCACAGAAATAGTTGTATGTTTTTTTCTTTTAGAAGTGAATTGGATTCTTAACACTGTGAAGAGCGCTTGTAAATATTAAAAGCTTAGCTCTTCAGTATTCTCTCGTTTATGTTTCACTTTAGTTAAGTAACCTGACTATATGCTGTATATAAATCAAACTGAACATTTTATTATGTTAACTTTGGAATTTATATTCAATCCAAAAATATTAAATTGTATCCTGTTGAGTTTTTTGTATTGATATTTATGGTCACAACCAGTTGGTTTAAATAGCTCTTTATAATCTTTTACGAGGAAAGTTCACAAATAAATCATACACAATTCAGGTATTTGTACATCAACGTCCAAATATAAGAATACAGTAAAAACATTAGAAAAATAAATTATATTGGATGTAGCAGTGGACCCGTAGGACTCAATTTGCAGACTGTGTAGGGGTGAGAGGGCTAACTGGAACCTTATGGCTTGTGTCCTTTTTATTATTCTGAATTCTTCTTTATGTTGTGATAACGTTAAAGTAAAGTAACTGCAATCAATTGACATAAATTGTTAAAAATTAAAATTTTATTCTAAAGATGATATAGCGATTGGTTACAATTTTTTGCAGGCGAAATAATAAATAATAAATAAATAATATATATATATATATATATATATATATATATATATATATATATATATATATATATATATATATATATATATTTGTGGTCTGAACTTGATACACAATTTGCTCAGGGCACAAAAGAATTATAAATCAGGCTCTGGATTTCTACATATCCATTTTTTTAAAATAGCTGTCAGAAAGTTTCGATGGTAAAGGGAAATATTACGATTTTTAATAAAAAATTCCTTCTGGTTATCGTTTTATTTAAAAATGGGTACTATTTTCTGAACATTGAGATGATGAACACAGATGGTTTAATTCAAATTTTCCATTCTAAGATTAGAGATTTTAAAAATTCAAGACCAACATGCACAATTTAAATGATTTAGTATCAAAAATAAAAATACGACAAATTAAATTTTTTAATCTGTTTTAATATTAGTTGAACTTTAAAATAACACAATTTATTTGGAATTTTGAAAAGAAGTATCCCCCCTCATCACTTATTCTCATACCCTTCTCTTTTTTTTTTTTTAATCTTTTCTCTGTTATCAAATTATAAGGATGTACGAGTTTAAAATATAATACTGGTATTAAAAGAGTTACAAAATCTCATCTGCACTTTGTGAGTTTTACAATCTCAATCTAATTGATTTATATTAAAATGAATGGACTCAAATACGACGTTTTAAACAAAAAATTTTACTAACAATTTAAAAAAAAAAAAAAGAAAGTATTTTTTAAAACTAACTTTTGAATGAATAGGTCAGAAGTGTATTTTTCGGTATTAGTCAATTATACTTAAATATTTTTACAAACAGTTTCTTGCCAAGTCTCAGATAATGTTACTGGAATGGAGTGTTTTGGTCAAATAAGATTTCTTAGAAAATTGTGTATTACTTGAAGCACTTTTTTTTACTTTATTATACTTTTGTTCTTTAATTTGCTTGAATGAGAAAGTTATTTTAGTCTGCAGGCTAGAAAATCTCACAAAATTGTTTGGAAAATGAAAATCCTGATCTAAACGTTACTAATCAAACATATTTGAAAATATAGATGGCAGCACATCATTTGTAAACAATCCTTTTTACTCTTATTATACATATGTTTTGTAATAAGTTTCTTTAAAATTGCCATTTACCATGTGTGACTTACCAAGGAGCGACTTGCACTTAGAGTATAGAAAAGTTATAAAATTCACATAAAAAAAAGAGATATATTATTTGGGTTTTTAATTTTTCATCTAAGCAAAAAATGAATGCATAACTATGAATTAAAATCTCAGTAGGAACTAAATTATCATATTGAAAACCTTAAGGTTTGGAAAACATTAAGATTTTTAAATCTCCCCTTCTCCCCTTCCCTCATGTGATTTTAATTCCCGTGTAAATTCTCTTGTCGATGACTATGCCATCTTCTTTCTAAATTGAAACGATTATAATTGAAAAAAATCGGTTCATTACTTTAGTTGAACAACTATAAAAATATAGTTTAATATTTTTATTAAGAATTACATCTGTTATAAATTTATTAAATTAATAATGCTTTTGTTAAGTACAGTGGTAGAAGTGAGGGGGAAGTTCAAAAGTTGGTGACAAGTGCAACCCCCCCCCCCCCATACCGATTTCATGTCTTATATTGAAAATTTTAACTAGGAAGGAACTACTTTATACTTCCTAACACTAACATTGAACAAGGGTTGAAAATTTATTCTTATTTTAGTGAAAATTCTGCGACTTAGTTTTTTTACTTGGAAGTAAGAGATAAAGTGAAGTAATAACTCAAAATTACATACATAACTGTTTATTTAGATTTAAATAATGCTTCTAAATGTGCACACTTTCATATTAAATTAATAGATATCTTAAATTTTTCCTAAATAGTTTGTCTTTATATGAAAGAAGAAAATAAATTTATCTTAAAAGATTCTCCAAAGCTGAAAGTTGACCAATCGTAAGAGTATTTGTTAATAAAAATACTTATATCTTTTTACAAAGTAGTATAATACATTTTTATAGTTGTATGATATATACCATAAATAGATTTAATTTTTACCTTTGAAAACTTTAAATCACTTTTTCCCAGCGTCACTACGTTTAAAGGTTAAGTTATTTTTCTTTAGTTGTTTTTAGACGGATTGAGTGTTTTTAAAAGTGGGGGGGGGGGGTGGATTTAGTGGTTTTAGAAGTGGGGGGAACGCATGGGTATTTTCTTGAAAAGTGAGGAGACGCGTCACCCCGCGTCTACCAACTACTTCTAGCACTGGTTAAGTTTTCAAACGTAAATGTAAACAAATATTACAGATGTAGATTTAAGTTTCACTGAAACGCATCCTATAAGGCAGAGTTCGCCACTATTTTTTAAAGACTTTTTGAAGGAAGAAGAGACGTCACTATTTTGTATGTTTAATGTTTAGGATTCTCGTCGGCCGCAGATTTGTACCGAATACGCAAATACATACTTTGCTTTCACCATATATTTTCAACGCTAGAAGTGAAATATTGCTATAGATTCAACCACATGAAATATTTCTGAAAACTAAAATAAATGAACTCTTATTTTATCTTAGTAAAAAAAAAAATTATATTTTATTCTTTTTTTTTTCTATCTTTAATAATCAATATAAATAATTGTCATTATAACTTAAATTAATGTAAATAAAGGAGTGAATCTTTAGTTTCTAGTGTTGAATGCCAATATTGAGTTATGGGGATCAAGGTATTTTTTTTTACATCAAAACAAAAACTTTTCTAGAGAAGAGGCCAGTATTCATAAAACACTTACCCCCATTTCCATCAATTAAATTAAAAAAAGCTGAAATCGAACTGATCCATTCACTAACCGAGGGTAAGAAATCCATAATTGCAAATATAATCTCACAGAAAGAATTACGCCATTTGTAAAAATAAAAAATTTAGCTTTTTAATTAAAAAAAATAAATAATATTTGCAGTCTTGGGAAGAAATAAAATTAAAAAATAAATAAAAAATGTCCCCCTTGCTGCCGTGTTTTGCAGTGGAGAACGCTGTTCTGGATAATAAGAACATAATTTTGGACAAAGTTAAAAATTAAGTAAAAAAGTTCATACCACGAAATTTGATTTTTGGTCTATGTTGCCGACGTGCAGCAGAAAAAGCCAATTCGACCCTCGGACCGCCTAGTGGCGAAGGCTACTGTAAGAAGTGAGTTAAGAATGAAACCCTTGATCTTTTTGTGCTGCAAATAGGACTAAAAATCTTTTCATTGACTCATTGAATAACGTTATTAAACCAACTTTTCATGGAGAAATAAATTCTTAATACATTATAGTGGAAAACATTTTTGTTATGCACTAAATATCTAAGAATTGACAAAAAAAAAAAAAAAATAGTGCGAAGTCACACTGGTAAGGATTTTTTAAATAATGATCTTTAATATGAACTTCTTTGTACGTCATGAACTCATACACATTTTATATATACACTAAACTTGTGTTGATAAAATTCAATTTATTTCTGCTTGTTACTATTTAATATTCAAGTTCGATCCCACAGCAATTGCTGTCGCCCACTCAAATTCATTACTGTAGACAATATTGATGTCTGCAAGTATGTAACATTACCAGGTTATTTGGAATGAAAATGTGTTTTTGCTTTTTTTTGCACCTAAGCTTATTAATTGCAAAGTGTTTATTTTATCATTTTAACCTCAGACTGATAAACGTAGGTTGCGTAACCTGATCAAAGGAGGAAAGAGACGAAAACCCTCAAGGTTTGTTTCATCACAAAAAAAACAAAAAAAACGGTATAAAGTTCGTTGACCCTTAAATCTTCTAAAAAAATGATGTACTGCTCAAATTGTTTAGTTAGGGGGGTGGGGGTGAAATATCCTCTGATGACTTTGGTAGATGACTTTTTTCCAGACTTCTTGTGTTTCTTTCCATGGTGACTGATCATTGGATGTTTTCTTCTGAAACATATTTTCTCCATAATTATCTAAAACAATACTTGCTTTTTCCCTCATGTTAGCTTTTAAGAAAATAAATTGAATAATTTCTTAATCATTCGTTGAACGAATTACACTGAAAATTTTTGCATAAACATATTTACAATAAAATAAAAGAAATCCCAATAAACATATTGTCACGAAAACCATTCTTAGAGGATTTCTAATTCTAACTTTCATCATAAAAAGAATCAGCAATGTAAATTTTAAAAAACCGTATGAAAATCCATGTTTGGAATAAAAAGATAAGAGTAGGCTTTTTTAAAGTACAAACAATAATTATAAGTTAAATTCCGTCCCTTGAGCTTGGATACTAACTGACTTAATTTAAGTTTGATAATTTGGAACGTTTATATGATTTGTTTTGTTAAAATTTTGATTGCCAAGTATAGACAAGTTATTTTACTATAAATAAATATTGTTTTAAAACTATACTCACACCGATTCAGATCGAAAAAGGAAAAACCATAATAAGAATTAACAAGAATTTAAATTGTCTCACTAATGGGTTAAGAACTAAAACATATTTTTTTCATAGACAAGTCATGACATTTCGATTTTTTTTTTTTTTTTAACAGATCTGAATTATAGGCAAATATTTAGAAGAATGTACGTGGTTTTTTTTAATATACGAATCTTGTTCTACAACTTGTCTTTCAAAACACGAATAATGTTAATGCATGGCACTAGAACCTTTCCTCCACAATTCTCTATTTCACATGCCTTTAATTTTCCCCACAGTATAGCCCTAGTGTAGCTCTTTCGCAATAAAACTCCAAACAACCAACCAAACCATCCCTTAAAAAAGAATTTTGGCATTTTTTCAGCTGAAATATAAATATAAAAATAGATTTTAGAATTATGAACAATTGTTAATTAAAATATACTTAATTTGGCGAGATTTTTTTGCTGATATTTATTGAGGATTTGAAACTGATTAAAAAAAAATTAATAAATCAACGAGCTTTATCACTTAAAAAGTTTGTAAGATTACGGCCCAAACCTCCTAAATTACGATTTTAACATCAATTATAACAACAACAAGAACAAAACCAAAACAAAAATTTCATTTTCCATTTTGAATTTAAATATGCTTTAGTTGAATATAATTTATAAGGCAGTAATTGTTAGGAATACATACTCGCTTCTCAGACTACATTTATGCAATGATAGAAGTGTCCAATTCAACAAACAGCAATGTTCTCGATAATGGGTCTAGTAATTCGACACACACACACACACACACACACACACACACACACACACACACACACACACACACACACACACACACACACACACACACACACACACACACACACACACACACACACACACACACACACACACACACACACACACACACACACACACACACACTCACAATATTATCTGATACAATTAAAGATTAATTCTAAGAGATTTCTGGATAGTTTCGGAAAAAAAAAAAAAATTATGTAACTTTATAAAATGTTCAAAGGAAAAATCAAATTCCTTTAATTTTATAGACTAGCAATCATTATGATTATATGTTTAATTTTTTTTAAATGCATTATCCTGTCACTTTAAAATTTTTTGTATGTTACATTATGTATTTCAAAATATTTTACGATTAACTTATAGATCGAAAAAAAATCAATATTTTTGGATAAACTGGCTTTCCTAATAATTTTGAAATTGAAAATTTAAATGATGTTTCTCGAGCAATCGGAAAAACATTTCAAACAATAAGCAGCATTTAAAAAAAAATTCTTTTGTTACTAAATAGTTTTTTTTTTACAATTATATTTGCTTTATAACTGATAGCAAATTACAATTTTGTCAATATTCTGTATTATTTTAGGGAAATCTATTAAATTATTGTATTTTGTTGCATACAAATAAATTACATTTTAAATACTGCTATGATTTTTCAAAGGATGACTGCTTATTTTACAATAAACCAGATATCCAGGATATTTTAGACATTTTAGGAGGCTTTATTTAACAACTATGCTTCAAATTAATATTTTTTAAAGTACTTGTCTTTTTTATCTCATTTTCCAAGATATAAACTTAGTAACTTACTAAAGCCACTAAATTAACTTTCGTTGAAAAAATATCAATATTATGCAAAAAATTCCATTCCATTTGAGTCAATAATTCTCGAAGAATCCCTGGACATACATATTTAATGTATATTTACATATTGACATACATAGCAGTCAAATTGATAACCTCCTTTTTTTAAGTTGATTAAAAAACAAGGCAAACTGTTTTCCCCATTTGATGGGTCAAGTTTGATATTTTAAAAATCTAAAATTAAAAGCTTTATTGAATGCTAGGATTACAGCAAAAATATTTAGTAACTAATACTTCAAATAATAGATGATTTAGCTGTCTACTAATTTAAATTTGCTCACTATTTTTTTTTTATACGTAAAAATAAAATATTTATTGTGAGTTAAAATAACAAAGTATAATTAAATAATACTTAGTACAAGTTCATAAGTAGTTAAGCTAAATATAAACTATTTTAACCTAGATTATCTAACAGACAACAATAGCGTAACTGTCTCGCAACTGATCTATTTCGAGATATTTTTTTCGAGTATGGTTTTAAATTACATGCTAGCCAAATGAAAGTCCCATTATTGTGGATAATTTTGCCTTTGGAGACATTTGAAATACATTTTACTGTTAATAAGTCAACTGTAAACATAAAACTTAATAGGTTTGAGAATATTACCTAGAGGTCGGAGGATGGAGTTGCAATTTATTTGTAAAATAGGTTTTGTAAAACATTTTACAAGAATATTTTGCATTAGAATCTTTGGGGAAATTAGAAAATTAATCAAATTTTTTAAATAGAGGAATTTATTAAATATTGTGTCTTAGTGATATTTGACTGTCAGTGCAATTCTCTCTTAGTAAAAGTCTTACAACAAAACTGAGTAAATTGATGACAGTAATTTCCAGTGGTTAAACTTGAAAATAAACTATTGTATTTATTTCTTAACCAGCTAAAGTCTCTGGCATTTTGCCATTTGATAAAATAATTACTTTTCATCAATAACCTTTTAGTCAGTCATAAACAATATTGAGACCTATATTGCTATTGTTTATACCAATATTTTTTAGAATTTCTCAAACTTTTTAAGGTTGGGATTCACTTCTTTAGAAAATGCTCTGTGTTCCTCTCAATGTATTACAATCATCATACAGCGTTTTTACTTTGAATCTTGAAGTTTATTAATTAAATATTGCTAAACTTAAAACAACTTTCGCTACAAAACTGTATAATAATATTTATTTGAAGTACTTAAAAAGGTTGAGTTAATTTCGCTTTATGATCACACGTCGAATCTTTTACAGGATCCCTCAAACACTTTGTAAAACATATGCTTTACATTTCAATAATTCTGTTATGATTTACAGTTCTAATAATAAAAAAAATTAAAAAAAGAAAAAAAAAAATTAATTATATTTTATCAAATGGACCAAATGTAAAGTTGTTCAAAAAATCTAAAAGTTCAATTCAATGGTTTATTTTAAAATATAAAATTTGAAATACTCGATTAGAAAAAAGGGAGAAAATAATTTAGCATTAAAACTGCTACATCTTTAAAAAAGGGAATTCCAGATCTTCTGTGGATATTATTACCACTTGTTTGATAATTATTACCACTTTCAATTGTATAGTGTTCAGCTTTAAAATATCTCTATTTTACATATCTATTCACTGTTAAAAATGTTGTTCCACCATACACCGAAATTTGGTTCCTATTTAGCTGCAACCAACATTTTGTGCCTAGTTTCACGATTTAATGGTGCTAACGGTCCGATGTAGCATTATTAAGTCGTGAAACTAAGCACCAAATGTTGGTTGCAGCTAAATGGGAACCGACTTTTGGAACAAGATGGAACAAAATTTTTAACTGTGTAATTAAATGGAATTAAAAATAATACCCTCTAGCGAACTACTAAAATTTGGTTCACGACTTGCAGTTTGGAGAACGCAGTCTTTTCAAAAACAATTCCGTTTTGTTTCAATTTTATGAAGTGTGATAAAATAAACGTATTTAAAGTTTGAGTGGCCTCTATTCTTAAGTAAAAAAATGCATTGAAAATTGTAAAATTTCGAGAAAGTATTTTTTTTTTTTTTTTAAATATTCTTGAAATCAATAACTTTAAAATGTCACAATACTCTGTATTATATTCAAAATACTTTTTAAATTACTTTTTTTATTTATTTTTTTAAAGATACTCAGTGTTAAAAAATCAAATCACTGCAAATTTTAAACTTGATTTGGGAACTAGTTGTTTGACAAAGAATTTTTTTTTTTCATACTTCCTTTTGAAAAAATAAATTTAGCAATTCTGTGAGGATTTCAGAGTTTATAATGCAGGACACAGAGAACTTACTCAAATCTATTACATTCGTAGAACAACCGATTTTTAACAAATATATATATTTTTAATTCTGAGTATTTTTTTAATTATTTTTGTGCATTTTTAAAATAAAATTCTTTGAAATACTCTATTTAAGTTATTTTTACAATTGTAGAAAGGTTATTTATCATTTGCAATTAACACTAAAATTGTAAACCAAATATAAATTGTGTTTTCAAAGCTTCTATTAGACATTAATTAGGCGATTAAATTTCTTTTGAATATTTGAAAATAATTAAAGGAAGATATTGCAAATTCTTTAAATTGCAAATTTTTTAAATTGCAAATTTTCTGCTTCCTTTAAGATATAGTTTTAACCTGTATTCCTTCTAGTTTCGGAGAAAAGTTAATTTCAAAAAACGTAAACATACGTTTGTTATGTCACAATTTCGAACAAAAATGCATTTTTCTGAAAATGTCACTTTTCTAACTTCTATGTACCTTTTTGAAAAAACGGCTAATAGCTTCTTTATGGAATTTTTACTCTGTATTTGCCTTATACCAAATATTAATCTAAAGTCAATGATTTACAAAAATGTTGATTATTTATTTTTTAAAAAAATATTTTGTTTTTAAAAATACGATTATCAGAGATTTTTGGTGTTTTATCATTTATGACTATAAAATAATAATAATAAAAAAAGCAAAAAAAAAAGCAAACATATTCTATTTTTGTTTTGTTAAACTCAGATTAAAAAAGAAGGTTCAAATAATCCTCAGGAAAATAATTCAAAAGTATCCTTGCTTTAGTTACTTAGAAAATTAGCCTTTTAACGTTAGTGGTATAGGGCCTACCGGTCCCCCTTGAATCCTTGAAAAACTTGATCTCAATTGGAGCTTTCTCCATCGAAACAAAAATCGCCAACAAGAAAAGGAAACAGCGCATCAGTATCACTTCCAGAAATAATTTCTCTCTAGAAGAAAGTAGCCCAAGACATGGCCCGGAGCTTTCCGAAGAGCGAGGTAATTCCGTAAAAACTAGTCCACTTTTAATTGCACCCAGGGGAGGGCAACGCTTGCACCCCAAAAGAAGGTGAAACAATGAAAGCTTTGCATATGCATCAGAGACAGCAATGCAATCGACAAAGGGATCAGCATCCATTATCGCGCGGGATAATGGTAAAATGGAAGAAGATTCCATCGACTGGAACAATAGGGGAAATATTGGAAGGGTAGACCCTCCGAATGTGAGCGGTAACATGGGTAAACGTGTCTGACTGACCTAGAAAGTTGTCAGGAAAGTAGGCTTCGTATATAAGGTGTAGGCTTTTGAACTTGCCCTTGAGAGATCATACGGACAAGGCTCCCATTCTGGATACATCCCGACAACTCACGGCTTGCACAGGTAACGTCGAAAATTTGCGTAGAAAATGTTTAGGATAAATGTTTTTATCCTTTTTTTTTTTTTAAATGCAATTGAATTTTCAGATATTAATTTTTATATCTAATTATTTTAGTTAATTCTTTGGGAATCTCTTGTGCAGTTAGATCTCTTTCGTAATCTGTATGTTGAAAATAAACGATCTTTCTGTCAATTTATGCGGTGTTTCGTTATTGTCATTCTATTTAAATAAATAAAATTTTAGATTGAGAAAAAGGTAAAAGTTGCTTGTGTGTTCCAAGTATATTTTTCAAAGTTTTTTTTAAAGTTAAAGTGATAAATTGCTGGTGTGAAAAATAAGACTATGTAGATTAATAAAACTGAAAAAATTATTTCTAATTTATTATAATCATTTCGTATAATTTTTAAACATGTTTCTGAAAATGTTGCAAGTATTCTGTTCGGTAAAAGAGACCAGTCATCTTTATCAAGAGTCAACACATATCTGGTTTCTTAAAGTTGTTTATCAAGCAATACTATGTATTTAGGTTATTGGATTTCTTTTTGCATGTTACACTGATGTGACATTTTGACGTAAAAATTTAAATATTTTTAATAATTTAATAACATTTCTGTCCTTTTTATCAAATATAATTTTCAATATAAGACTTTTAAAATAATCTGAACATGGTTTCAAACACTATTAATACTTCAGTTTTGATACTTTCTTCTCTGTTTTTATACTTGTATGGTCCCTTTGTTCTCACTGGGATCAGAAAACTATCATGAGGAATGGCCCGATCATATTCTTAAGGTTCTTCAAAATCCAGTATTAGTTTCCTCTATATTGAATTCTCCGGTCAGTGAATTATATTCCCGTGAACACTTATACAAATGTGTTTTTTGCAAAATTAATGCACTTGGTTGGCATCTGAAATGCTATAGGTATAGTCTGTGAATATTGTGGTGACTTAACAAAAACTTTCGAGTTGCTTCAGAACTCTTGGTAAATGTTAATTGTATATCAGTGGATTTTTTTAAATTGCTGTAAAATATGCTTTAGGACCTGAATGTCTTTTAATCGCAATAAGCTATTTTTGACGAGAAATGGGTCATGTCTGAAAATTGTCTACTGATTTTTTCTAATTACATCCTTTAGTGTAGATTTGTTTTGTTTTTGTTTGGTATCATAATGGCCACTCCAAAATAAGTTTCTTTTATTGGAAAAATGACTCTCGTTTGCCATATTCGGCTCCATTCCTTGGGAATTAAACATTCATAGCATACGTATACTGATATTTTGATTACTTGCGACCCATTCAGTCATACTAGAATTTGACATAACTATGTGCTCCATCATTATTTTTATTAGTATTAAAGTACTTCTTATTCATTGGATTGTGTGAGGTTTCCAAAAACATTTCTTTTTTAACCCTGCTAAAAATAAATACATTTCGAACGTCAGCAATGATTGAAATTTGTGACGGACATTATTCCTTACTATTATATTCTTTGTTTTTGTCTATTTCTGAAACGCATTCTATAATCATACACTTCAATCTTTCTTACATACTTTATAAAATATTAGCTTGATTCAATTTTAATGATTATTCAATGAACTATGATGGATGACTCTTCGAGTCAAAATGAAACGAAAGGGGTAAGACACAATGTTACTAGAAATAGAAAGAAATCAAAAGAAATACAAAGAAAATTAAAATAGAACTTCTACAGTAACAATAGGTAACTAATAATTCGACTTTTTTAAATACTTTATATTACCTTCAATTTTATGTATATGTGTATGGGTGGGTGGTTATGTGTGCCAATGGCGGACAAATCTGAGGAGGCCTAACTAACCCCTTTGCCGTCCTTCAATAGCTTTGAAATTTGGCAGAGGGATTCGATGTCGATGAGAATACATTCTATCAAATATTGGGGGCTATCATTGTCACTAAAAAGTCGCTTTTACGGAATACTAATAAATCAACTTGCCGTCATCCAAACGAGCTAAAATAATATTTAACCGATCATTGAAGAAACTATTTAATGTTGCCAAAAGTGTTTTAATAAATAAATAATAAACTTGTTTTAGTTGGAATAAATAAAATATATTTGGATGTCAATGCATAAGTTCATATTCATTTTTAATGAATAACTTTGAAAAGTAGTTTACAGCATATTTTGTTGATAAAGATGTTTTTAATATTTAAAATTAGATGCAAACACCAAGCACAAGCTGACAACAGAAACGGCGCTATGTTAATGAGTATAAAAGTTGGCAAAGCATACAAAGGATTCAGGGGCGTAGCAAGAGAATTTTTTTCAGTAGGAAATATGAAATTATAAAGCAACAAATCATAATTTTTTTTTAATGCAGCATGTATTTGATAATAAGAAAACACATATTTTTAGACACTAAAAAAACATTTCAAATAAATTTACCATTTTATACATGTATAAAAAAAATCTTTTGATTTGTCTGTTTCAATTGAAAACAGAAAAATTTCAGGAGGGTCTTCCCCTGGCTACGTGCCTAAAAGGTTTTATAATAAAAATTTTTTTTATGGGTTATATTATTTTATACCTATAAGTAATTAGTATGGGTGTAATTATGTTTAAATTTTTTTCATAATTTCCAAAATTACCGAAAAAATAATAAAAGACAGTACAAAAATTGTAAATAGAAGTGAAATGCTTAATGCTCCATATTTCAGAGTTTCAGATAAATAGTATCAATTAATTTTCAGAACAATACACAAAACACACTCCATGAATGTATTCAGAGTAGTTTTTTATTAAAAGTATGGTGGTATTAAATCTTCTTTAATATGTACAAGCGTGAAAAGGTACTCTTTGATGATTTAAAGCGCAATTAATATTATTATTATTTTTTTTTTTTTGTATAAATGTCGAACTCTAAATATGCATACTTTGATAGGCCATTAGCTTCTTTGTTAAATATACCGGTAATTAATTTAAGTGTTTCCTGGCCATATCTTTAAATTTTAGAAATTTTATTCGTTTTCTACTAAGGCATGAGCGTTACAGTACCAAAGCCGTGTTTTTAAACGTACTGTGTCATTTTATAAGAAATAGACTCCTTATTAAAAAAAAAAAAAAAAAAAAAAAAAAAAAAAAGATAATTCCTTTAAAATAAATAGTAGTAGTAAACAAACGCATGCAAGCGCATTTTTATAATAAATATTAAGGATAAATAAATATTTAAATCTTCTGATATTGGAAATAAACTATGAATTCAATTACTTGTATGTTTTATGCTACTTTTCAAATATTTTACTATTTGTTACTATTAATTGCAATGTATCATTACCTGTCAATGCAACCAAGATGAAAAGGAAAACGCATCTGTAATTTGAACAAAACTCAAATGAAGTCACGGTTCTTTGAGTTTTAAAAGAATCAACAATTTGCTTCGTCTTTTCAGTCTGTTTACTTATTTCGAGAATTGTTTGTATTTTATCTTTATCTGAAATGTAATTCATGCTTCCCCTTCTCTCCTTCCAGTAGCTGAGAAAATACTAGCTTTAATGTTTTATAGCCGTTTAATGCATTTTCCAAACCACAACAAGGTTTTTATTGTATTCAGGCTAAAAATAATTCATAGTTGTAATGAATTAGTAAGACTAAAATAAGGAAAAATAGTTAAAAATGAGGAAAGTAGTGCTAATAAAGACTGTTAAGGCATTAAAAAAACTCAAATATTCTTTGTTACAACTAAGAATCTGTTACTAAAATAGCGTTTTATTTTTTTATGTGTAAACTATCTCATTTTTCAAAAATACTTTACATTAATATTTGTCTAACCTTATTCAGAGAAATTAATCTCTTTGTAGCGACTTGAGGTGATTTTATAAAAAAAAAATTTATGCTTTAAGTTTCTTTCTTTTCTAATGTGGCATTATTTCAAACAGAACGTAAAAGTTGAGAAAATGTTTGTTTAATATTTTATTGTGAAACAAAAATATTTAAAATTTTATTTGAAAGAATGAAACATTATATTCAAATGCTTTTTATAGGAAAAAAAATGTAAATTATACTTTTTCTGTGTAGTAACCGAATCTCCCACCGTCCAAAATATCAAGTCAGTAAAACAACTATTGTATATTAAATACACAGAAAAATTCGTGTTGGAATCAATAGTATAAGAATACAGTGTAAAATTTCTCATCTTACTCTCACGAAAAGTATTATTTTATTTAAAAGGACTCTAATGAAAGGCGTCTATTTTTTCTTTTAAATATTAACATAATCTTTTTTGTAATTTCATGTTCTGATTTAAAATACAATAAAAGCATACCCTCTAAAAACAGTTAAGGACCAGAAAAGGGTGAAAATGTGTACATTATAGAAAATTTTTAGTTTCAAATACCCTTAAGAGATATTTTGAAAGCTTTCTCATGACCTTTAAAAGTCTCAAAGTGGTTTTGGAGATCCAAGGTGAAAGTTCGGAAAGAGGATGGAGGTAGATGTCTGGAATGTTGACAGACAAAAAAAGGTCCTGTCCTACATACCACTTTTCCTATTAGTTTTCTTTAAAATTTATGTGATAAAAATAGGTAGATTTTTCTTCGGAGCTTTATGACCTAAAAAATACTGTTGCATTAAGACATTAGATTTTAAATTGACCCCAAATCAGTTGTGTGAGTTTCAAACAGGATGTTTAGGTATTAATTGAATAGAATATTTTTGATATTATTTTTCTATAAGGATTTTGTAAGTTACGCCACATCACAAATGAAGTGGAAAGAAATAAGTGGTATATGACACGTTCTTGAAAATGTGACTTGATTAATTATAAAATTACATTTTATTTGGCACTTCAGTCAAATTTTAATTCTTAAAGCGTTGATTAACTATAGCGTTTTTTAATTTTAAATGAATGTTTTAAAGTGTATACATATAATATTTTTTTACAATAAGTGAAATTTACATGCATATAACATTCAGCAACTGACCAGAAAATAATTTTCTTAACAACTGTATTAAATAAAGAAAACCAAGTTATGGTTTAAAAGTATAGTACGCGCTGGAGACTGGTCTTTGGTAAGAAGCTTCACAAACGAGGCATAATAATTTACAATAAGCCCCATCGCATTTGCCTTTACTGAGTGTTGAATCTGTATAGCATTGTTCTGCATAAAATAATCTTGCGGATAATGTATAAGACATGAATGTAGACACATTAGTTATGATATAAACTGATATGTCTAATACACGTCTAATACAGGATCTGCGATATTATTTTAAGTCGAGCAATTTATATTATAAATATATTATAGGTATTATACGGCTATAACGAGAAGAGTACTGGACTGCATGTAAGCTTGGGAATTAAGGTGTACCCAACTTTCATGTTTGCAAGCAGAAATGTCTCATTAATTAATGAATATGAACTGAAAAATTAATTTTACTAGTTACTAAATCGTCCATACTATATTTATTATTATTAACATCACAGGTATTTCCATTTCTAGTATTTCTAGTTTTAAAAGAGCACTATTGCTTTATTTATAGGAATGTAAGTTAATAATTTAGAATAAATAAATAAATAAATAAATAATCCAGATTTTACGTGGATCGATTTTTTTATTTTTTTTATTTTGCCATTTTTTTTATTTTGAATTTATGTCCGTAACTTATAAATTGCATTACGACTGGTAAAAAAGTTTTCTTTCGAAAAATGTCTTTTAGAAAAAAAAAAAATTTCAATTATAAGAACATAGTTCCTAACAGGAGTTCTGTGAAATACATAAAAAAAAAGCTGTATCGTGTAAAATGGATGTTACAACACCTTGGAATAAAAAGTCAGAGTAACAATTTGACCAATTCGGTACAGACCAGTTTTCAAACGCTTTTTCTGATCATCTCGTATTATTGTCTGTCCATCCAGAGAGTGGCGGTAGCTATTCTTATGATGGGCATACAGTACAAGTACATTTAACACATAATACATCTGCATTAACAAACAATTCCTCTTTATTTCGTAGTGATCACGATGCTCAGCCGACTTTTTCTCCCATTCCTCTTGCTCCTCGCTGGTACTACCCTGGTCCTCAGCAAGAGTCTGCCCATCCGCCAAGAACGGGACATCATACCACAACTCCCACAGGCAGCATCCAGTCCTAGACAACTCGGTGGCGGCCTCAGTGCTCTAGGCACCCTTGTCTCACCCCTCCTTTTCCTGATGGGCATGGGTTCGTTCATCTCCATGCTGCCGCAGATGTTCCAGACCGTGCTGAGTGGCGTGGGATCGAACCTCATACAGTCCTTCACAGGAGGCAACGCTGGAGCTGGTGGTGGCAGCTCGACCAGGCTGAAGAGGGAGGTGGCTTTTGAAGATGATTTGATGGAGGAGATCGAGAAGAGATTTAAGTTGGCTTTGTTAAACTACGAGGGTCATCGGGGAGTGTAGGAAGGGAAGTTGAGGTGTTTGATCGGAATTAAGCTTCGAGAGTCAAATGACAAGTTAGCCATTGGATATTTGTCTTCGAAACCCTTGAACTTTTAATGTAAATAGTTTATTTTTTCTTATCTTGTGTGATGTTGCCTCAGGACATCTTTCACTATGAAAGGCTTCAGATGGTTATATTTTATCTTCCCCCTCTTCTTCATATAATTTGTTGTTTTAGAAATAATATTATTATTTGCTTTTCTGTTGTAAGAAAAATAGCTTAATACGTTTCTTTGAAGATTTTTGGAGAATCTTAGTTTTACATATAACCTGCCACAAAATAAAATGTTTATTAGTTATGAAATTTCCTATTTAATTGCAGGATGTTAAACCAATTTGGAAGAATTTACCAGAATTAGAAAATGATGAAACACATCGTTGGCTTTTTCAAACTATTAAATACAGAATTATTTGAAAAGTATAATAAATTTAGCAAACGGTTTTTATTTAAGCGTATGTGGAATAATATTTTGACGAGTTTTTATTTTCATAAATGGAATTCCATTGTCATAAAAGTGTTGTACATGTCACTGTTCAAAATGTAAACTGCGATGAATTCTTGAAGTAGTTGATCAAGGTCATTGCATAAGGAACATAAAATACGGAAAAATATCGGGAAAACTTGTATTTTCTTACTATAATATCACTAAAACTTAATCCTTATATTCAAATCTAAATTAAGCTATAGAATATTCTGTGTTTGTATTTGATAAATTCAAATATTACTTTGGTGGTTTGGATCTGGCTGGCCAGTCTTGATTACAATGGATGTTACAACAAATATAGTTGAATGAAAATATACAAGTGTGTATTATTATTGTATTGTGGTATTATTCACATATCATAATGAGCTTACATTTTAAAAGTTGCTTTAAATTGGTTTATTAACAATTTTTTTATTTGATTGAAGGTGGTGAAATTTGTTATGCTGTTTACTAGACAGTGGAAAACTTTTTTTGAGAATAATGATAATAATTGTCGATGGTGTAAAAATCGAGTGAATAGTGTAAATAGGCAAAAGGAAAATTCAAGTCGTACATTGTTACTTGAAAATATAAAAAACGCACAATTAAGATGTAAACCAAGAAATCAATGATCTTGCAAATTTTTTTTTCCATTTTGTATAATATATTATGATTTTGTCACTGATACTGTATTGATATTTTAATAAAAATTATTAAAAGAATTGCATGGATTTCATTTTAAATATCTCAAATTCACGTTACTGTGTCATAATGAGTGAAAAGTCCTTGCTACAGTACTTCAATTGAAAAACGACCGAAGTCCAAAAGAGAACAATTTTCAGGAGAGCCGAAAAATGAAAAACACTCGTATTGGTACTGGTTTTGACTAAGTATTAGGTTGAATTGAACTTAGGGCATTCTCCACTTTGTTTAGCTTGGTCCTTAAGACATTTTTCAGTAAAAAAAGATTTTCGCTTTTTTTTTTTTTTTTTTTTTTTTGGTACTTAGGTCATTTTCTGTTTCTAGTCTTCAATTGGTTAACTTTATATTAATTTTATATATTATTTATGGATGATTTAGTGATAATACTTTCTCTACATTTATATAAAACATAACTGGTAAATGATATACCAATTTAAAATGCTAAGACTTCCATTTCTTTTTTCAATTGCAAATTGTGTTATTTGCTTGAAAATAAAAGTAAAAAAATAAGGCATTGTTAAATTTTTTTGTGGAGTTGAGATAGTATACAACACATGGCAGCAAAGAGATGTAGAAAAGAGAAATACGCAATTTATGTACTTTAAGAAAAATTAAGAAACCTTATATCTCTTAGCAATAAAATTCAATGTCTAACTCTAACAAACTTTCAAAAAAGCAATTCCTCTAGGCAATTTTAAATGCACAGGGGGCGCACGGGTCTACTAGGTTTTAAAATGTGACATGAACTTTTCGTGCACCCTGTATTTTTGGTAATGCAACTTTTATGCATTAACCTATGAAAGGATCTTTGGAAAGTTATAATTCTTAACAAATTATAAGATGTATTCTCGAGAAGATTAATAGTAATCCCACAAGAAGATCTTATTTAGATAAAAGTAATCATAGGAATTGCTAAAAAGGAGAATTAGTTATGTCACTCTTAACTTCTAAAATGCGGGTTTCAAACCACGAACCACTATTGCAAAGGCAACAAGTAATAAAAAAAATCATCAAATTGGCAACATATTTGCCTATAATTATTACATTATTCCTTTAAGCGAACCGGAGGAGGAACAGTCGTTGATAGGCAACGCTCAAGGGAAGAAAACATTTTTTTAATGCTTTATTAAACGGAAAGTTTGTTCAAAATCGTCAAAGCCATTTTATAGAAATTGCTGATAAAACATAAATTTTCAGTGGCAGCTCACATACCAACATTTTTTTATTGAATGCGATACTTTCATTACCCTATTTTCACAAATGAATAACTGAAGTTTGAATGAAATTTAGTTGGCATGCTTCCTATTTCCTATTTCTGCCACTATGAAGCAATAGAAAAATATTACTCGTAATTTAGAACTGCGATAAGATTACAAGGCTGAAACCTTATCCTGCATCTCTCTCTCCACTAGCACAATACCAACGAGAGAACAATGTTTTTCTAATTATTTATTTGGTTCTTTTTTCAACAATGACAATTTCTTGTCTCGTCAAATTTTTGTATCGTAACACAAACTATGGGTGGGAAACATTACGCAACTTTCAATTACACTATAATATTGGTCATTGCATTAAAATTTAAGAAATTATTTACAGTTTTAATATTTTCAATCATTTAAATAAAAATGGCCAGTTTGGTGATATTTTTGGCAATCATTTTTACATGGTCAAAAAAATAATACAAAAGGAAAGCCAGTTGGGCAAATTGATGATGTTATTCGATAGACATTTTACTGTCATTTCTTATGCGTTAAACAGAAAAAAAATCATTCGTTGATGGGCGATGCTCAAAGATAGAGACCTCTGTCTTGAAAGCGCTAGGTGTTTTTTTTTTTTTTTGTTGTTGTTGTTGTTGTTGTTGTTGTTGTAACTTTTATTGCAATTCTACGGGAATTTAGAAAGTGTGGGGGGGGGGGGGAGGGATTAGAACAAAGATTTGAATCAAAATCATAAGATCCGTTTTTTAGTAATTAATTTCATGATTACAACCTTATGCGCATGCGCGATTTTGACGAAAGTCTTATTGGTGGACCGAATGTTATATTTTCATTACCCTATGTAAACATACTGATAATTAAAAATAATTAATATAACCTATAAAAGCAAAGTTTTTTAAATAAATCCTTTATATACATTTCCAATTTTTATGTGAAATTACAACTTCTTGAGCTCAGATCGAGTTTTCATAGTGCTTGACCACTAAGAACCATTATTCTTCTGAAATATTTACTAACTTATTTTTCCCCAAAAAACTTGATTGAATACATTGTCATCTATAAAAGCACTAGCTGAATACCCGTGCTGCGCTACGAAATTTTACCATTAGCATTTTAGCGATCAAAAGACATTCAGACGTTTGCTCCCATTTCGATCCCGACAAATTGATTTATCAAAATAGGAACTTTCCTTTGTTGACATTTTAAACGAAATTTATAATTGTGAATAGTAAACTGGAATAGTTTATTGTGTTTATGTTTGCTCTTAGTTCTAAATTTCAAAGTAGTAGTTGTATTGGAATTAAGTTAATTAGACATTAAGTTAATCCTCGTATAGTTTCAATGTTGCGTCGTCTTTTCATCCCTTAAAAATTCGTTAATCGATATTGGAATGACTTATTTTTTTAACATTTGCAAAAAAATATCAGAAAAATGACTACATTGGAAGAAGAACATTCGGATATCCCTAGTTTGGAACATTTAACCCCTTTTCGACCCGTTAAAGTTGGTTAATCGAGAACAGAATAGCTTACTTTTTCTATGTTTAATCTTTTTTGACATTTGTACCAAATTTCCGAGTTGTGACCATATGGGAAGTGGTACATTCGAATATTCCTCGTTTGGAACGTTTAACCCCTTTTCCACCCCTTGATCCACCCGAGATCGGAATAGTTTACTTTTTCTGCGTTTGTCTTTATTGATATTCACACCAGTTTTCAGAATTGTGAAAATATGAGAAGTAGGACATTCGAATATATCGCTCGTTTGGAACGTTTAACCCCTTTTTGATCTCGTAGAGTGGGTAAATAGAGATCGGAATAGCTTACTTTTTATACGTTTGTTTTTGTTGATACTTGCACCAGATTTCAGAGTTGTGACGAAAGGGGAAGTAGGACATTCGAATATCCCTCGTTTGGAACGTTTAACCCCTGTTCCACCCCTTAAAGTGGGTTAATCGAGATCGGAATAACTTACTTTTTCTTCGTTTGTCTTTATTGATATTCTCACCAATTTTTAGAGTTGTGACGAAATGAGAAGTAGGACATTCGAATATTCCTCGTTTGGAACGTTTAACCCCTTTTCGAGCCCTTAAAGTGGGTTAATCGTGATCGGAATAGCTTACTCTTTCTATGTTTACTATTGTTAATATTTGTACCAATTTTTAGAGTTGTGACCAAATGGGAAGTAGGATATTCGAATGTCCCTCGTTTGGAACGTTTAACCGCTTTTCGACCCCTTAAAGTGGGTTAATCGAGATCGGAATAGTTTACTTTTTCTATTTTTACCATTGTTGATATTTGTGCCAATTTTTAGAGTTGTGACTATGTGGGAAGTATTATTTTCGAATGTCCCCGTTTGGAACGTTTAACCCCTTTTCGACCCCTTAAAGTGGGTTAATCGAGATCGGAATAGTTTACTTTTTCTATTTTTACCATTGTTGATATTTGTGCCGATTTTCAGAGTTGTGACTGTGGGAAGTAGGATATTCGAATGTCCCTCGTTTGGAACGTTTAACCCCTTTTCGACCCCTTAAAGTGGGTTAATCGAGATCGGAATAGTTTACTTTTTCTATTTTTACCATTGTTGATATTTGTGCTGATTTTCAGAGTTGTGACTATGTAGGAAGTAGGATTTTCAAATGTCCCCCGTTTGGAACGTTTAACCCTTTTTCGACCCCTTAAAGTGGGTTAATCGAGATCGAAATAGTTTACTTTTTCTATTTTTACCATTGTTGATATTTGTGCCGATTTTCAGAGTTGTGACTATGTGGGAAGTAGGATATTCGAATGTCCCTCGTTTGGAACGTTTAACCCCTTTTCGACCCCTTAAAGTGGGTTAATCGAGATCGGAATAGTTTACTTTTTCTATTTTTACCATTGTTGATATTTGTGCCGATTTTCAGAGTTGTGACTATGTGGGAAATGGGAGAATTAGTGATGAGTGAGTGAGTGAGGGCTTTGCCTTATATATATAGAGATATAAGTCTGACGTAATTCAATAAAAACACATCTTTTCTTTATTTAGATGAAAGAAATTTTGTCAACTGGAAAGAGTTTCAACAATGTCCGATTAAAATTATTTCACTTATAGCGTGGCTATGCCACGGAAACTTGAATTGACTGGAGTTCAGGTTCATTTCATAATGAATTTAAGTATTCACGTTCAATTTTTTATTTTTTATTTATTTTGATTAAAACAATTTCGGCAACAGGTAAGAGTTTCAACAAATGATCGATCAAATGGGATTTATTAGTATTCCGATGCGATTATAGAAGCGTGTGTAAAAGTGACCTTTTTTGTGAGAGTTGCAGCCCCAAAATTTGATAGAATTCATTGTCATCGACAACGAATCTATCTACCAAGTTTCAGACCGATTAGATTACGGCAATTGAGTTAAAGATTAACTGGGTTAAAAAAAAAAAAAAAAAAAAAAAAAATCAGCTTTTTTATGAATAAGATAATTGCATCAAAATCACATGCGACAGTAAAACTACGAAAAATCTTTGTTTTTTAGGGGCGAATTTAATCTGTAAGCATTCTTTCTTGACATTCTTATCGCATCTTTCAAAGAGACGGTCTGTTATTTTTTGCTTAAATTTTACATCACTATATTTTTATATAAATATGCTCGCAAAAAATAATAATAATAAAAAAGACCCTAAAATATTTCTTGCACTAGAAAGTAATAAAAAGGAGCACGAAAGAAGAAATGCATTAAAATAGTAATAATTAAAGTATAACAAAAACAGGAATAATATTTGTACTTATTTTTTAAAGGTGAGCTTCCGTTTAAACAAAAAAAAGTTGTTTTAAAGATTTTCATTTGTTTATTTGATTAGTTTTGAGAATATAATATAGTTGGAATATATTTCTTATGATAAGAAATGACAAGAATCCATACAATAAGTTTATAACTATGATTTTTCTCGATAATTGCAATATGTTATATTAGTGACTTCATAAATCTGTATAATTTCACATTCATTATTAGTATTCTAGAATGAAAAAAGAATGGCTAATAAAAATTCCCAATAGAAAATATGACTAACTGGTTTTAGTTGAAACTTGTTTTTTATGCACATTAAAATTCAGCTCAAATTTCATTTATAAAATGATGTGTCAAAAAAATTACCTAGGAAAACAAATTGCATACATTTGCAAGAGTTAATTTTTAAATTTTCAAAGTAAAAAAAAAAAAAGGAAATATTGGACTAAAAATTCTTCATCGCTTATTTTTTATAGTTTGAAAAATTTATTCAAAGCGCACAACGAACTTTTGATACGATCAACTTCTTGCTCCAACGAACTTAGAATTGTGAACAAGTCGAGATTGTGATCCAGGTAAATAAATCTGCTCCTCAAAAAAGTAGGGAAATTCTCAACCCGTTCGCTGTCGCCATCTAACGACGACCAAAGGAAGCTATAAATTATTTTTTACGGGAAGAATGTTCTTTTTAAAAAAGTTAACACACAAGGAAGCCACCAGAGAGGGTTAAAAAGGGCAAGAAGGGGGGGGGGGGGAGTGGACCTATATTACTATGTTATTTGAAAAATAAAAATGAATTAAAAAAAAGTAAAATTCACAAGAAAAAACAAAAACAATTACATTATGGGTTTTAAATTATTCATTTAAAAAGAAAATATATGCATAACTATTATATACACATGCAAATACAATTATGAAGATTAACTACCAGTACAAGGTGCATATATTTTAGTCTAATTTCACTCTTAGTAATATTCCAGTTCAGAAGGAGCTGTCTTTTAAAACTGATTAAAGTTATCTTAGTACAAACAAAATTATGCCAGCGCCCATCAAACCACAAAAGATAAGTCAGTTAAAAAAGTTTTTCCTTATTAAATCCTTCCTATTAACTTCGACTATGTTTGTCAAATCTGCGGAGTCCTAATTAATCTTCTTGCCTTCATCCAATCGGGCTGAAACTTGGCAGATAGGTTCGATGTCGATGACAATGTATTCTACAAAATTTTGGGGCTGTTACTGTCATTAATACACTGTTGCAAATACTAATAAAACAACTTGCCATCATCCAATCGCGTTAAAATGACACCGAACCGATCGTTGTTGAAACTCTCTCCTGTGGCCAATTATTATTATTATTTTTTTTTTTCAATAATTACTTTAACAGAATAAATAAATGATATTTGTATGTGAGAGCATACATTCACGTTCATTTTTAATAAATAAATTTTGAAACGTAGTTTGCCGCACATTTTGCTAATAGAAATGTTTTTGATATCTGCTCTGTGTAAGGGGGTCCAGTCAAAAGTTTATCTTATGTATGAGATACTATTTATGTGTATTTGAATTAATTTTTTTTTAAATTTTTTTATTTTTTTATTTATTTAAAAAAAATAATAATAACCAAGAAAAATCTGTAATAATTGATGTTAACGTGTTTTAATTTTAGTCAAGAATTTTTTTATTTTTTTTTTCAAAGTGAAAGCTTTGTGTGATCCAGAATTATATAGAGAAAACATTGTCTTCACAGAATTTTGATGGGTGAACTAGAAAAAATTAAAAAAATCTCAAAGTTAAAATATTAATATATAATTGAGGAATAAGACAAAAACACCATTCTCTCCTGATATGTATGGACTATTTTTTAAAATAAAAAAAAAAATTGTGATTTTGTACGAACCTCTTTAAGGAATACAAAGTTTGACAATGCATATAAAGGATTTTTTAAAAACTCTGTTTCTATGTTTTTACTTCTATGTTTTTCTTTGTTTACTTTTTTACTTCTATGTTTACTTCTTTGTTTTTACTTCTATGTTTTTTTGGGGGGGGCCCCCCCCCCCAAAAAAAAAAATGTTAACTGTTAAAAAAATCTTATACTTAATAACAAACGCATCGATGCATAATCTAGCACCAACTGACTCTAACACAAGCAAGAGATTTTGAATCAGAAAGGGAGAAGGGGGGGGGGGAGGGGGGTAGAGTACTGAAGATTGTAGATCTCTTGGTGTTCTGCAGATAAACGATTAAGTATTGTAATGCAAATGGTTGCTATAGAAAAATGGAAGAATCTTCTTCAAAGCTTATACAAATTCCTATTTTTAGAAGCACCGTTATTTTAAAATATGATTTTGGATTAAAGAAACACTTTTTTAAGGAGACAGTTGCTCCTTCACTTGAAATTTTAATTATTCTGAAGGCAAAATCTTGTTATTTTCAGTCACTTTGGGCCATTTCACTTCACTTATGAATCCAGATCGTCACTGCAGGGTGATTATGGTGGTAAAAGTTTTTGTTCAAGACTTTATTTTTTTAAATATGAATTCTATTTCCTAATTGAAATTTTATTTATAGTTATGAATTAAACATTTGTTCGAATGAATAATTTAAAATATGTATGATGCTGTTTTTCCCCCTGCAATTGAAAGCATTCTTCTCCCACTTATTTATTTATTAATTACCATGGACTACAGTTCATCATTGTAGCCCTCCCGGGAGTTTGCCATGTCAATGCTCCGAATACTTAGAAATTTGTACTTTGAAAGTCCAACATTTCATACATTCCAAATTACACACGAAAGGAAATTAACTTACCTTTAACTTAACACATCTTTAGTATCTTTCATGAGCGTTAAAATTGCCGGTTGAAATCAATGATATATGGCTAATTGATGTCTCGAAATACACATGCATTACAAAATAAAAATCATTATTCATCCACCTTTGTTGATGTTTCAAAATGTCAATGGCTAGTTTTTTGACAAATACTGCCGTCAGCAATTAAAAGACACTAAATAAAAAAATAAAAAAATGAAAAAAAAAAAAAAAAAAAAATGCATATTTTGACATTTTGTGATTAGTCCTTAGAAAATAATCTTTTTATTTCATTGAAAGGATTAAGTTTTTTAGGCATAAAAACCACCAATACACCACTAAAAAAAAATTCTATTTTCAAAGAACAAACGTAATAGTGTCAAAATATGCTTTAAGAGAATTAAGGGCTTTTTAACTTGTGACGGCAGAATATTTCGTAACATGTAGTAAGGTATCTATCCCCAACTTGGCTTCTTTTTAAAAGATGAGAATACTTTTTAGATAGAGAGGTAAAATCGTCTGCACCCTTCATCATTGAAAATTAAAGAGCGATTTAATTAAAAAGTGGGTAAAAATAATGTTCATTATTTGGCAAGTTATGGGGCATTTGACAATCGCATTTAATTCAACTTGCTTAAAGTCAATTTTGAATAATTTTGTCCCTTTTTCCCCTGTCAGACCAGTCAGATTCATAATCTAATAGCATTTATCTACATTTTACAAAGAAAAATTCAGAATAATGCTTGATGTGGTATTTAAATGTGCAGTTACCTTTCTTAATATAGATAATCACACACCAATTGTCCCATACCATTCTATAAATGATTGATGTCTCTTTTTATAAGCAGACGATAATTTTAAAATACAAATAGTTTTTTAGAATTGAAATGAACGGATGGTAGCGTTTCGGCTTATTTGAATAAAGTTATATTCATCGATCATGTTCCCCTTCATTAAAATAAGCTCAAATTATACCATATACCACTTCTAATAAAACATTGTATTTTCAAATTATCGCCTGCTTATAAACACACCATCAACCACACTAACTAAACCACCATGGCAGATCTTTTTTTCAATCATTACTCAACATCCTCAATGACGAAATCATCCGTGTTCTATGTAACTCCTCTAGTAACTACCATAAAATTACATCAGTCAACTACTTAGTTTTCAATGCAGCCCCAACAATCCCCACTTCTGGGACCTCATTTCCCTGTTCACCAAAAACAGCGCGTACATCATCAGTCAGTGACCCCTGGTGGAGAATCTTCGAGATCCCGTTCTCCCTCTTTGTTGACCAAGAAGCAGAGGACCGAGATGAGTGTCCGAGGGTATATCGTCCGTGATGCGTTTCTGCGGTAGTCGAGATGTTCCAGAAGCTTCTGGAGGTCATCCCATGTCCTCGGGGCAAGGTGTTTTCGCAACACACCTTACTCACAGACAGGGATTCACCGCCTCTCATTGGAAACCTGCATTGCTTTTTGTCTTGTTTGCATCTGTTTTGCTTTTAGTTTCACTTTATCAGAAGTGATCATCAGTGGTTTTAAGACTATTCTAACGTATGTTAATGTTTTTTCGAAGCATTCTAATATCCATCATTCATCACTTGAAATTACATGGTTAAAGGTAACGAGGAGTGTAAATTCTACTCACTTAACCTACTTAGGGTACATCTGCATGGGAGAAATATATTATGTACCTACAAGGCAACATAACCAGTTGCTATGTTGAAAAAATTTCTTTTAATATTTTTAAAATCAGCATCTCCCTTGCAAGATAAATACTGGCTCTTCTAATACGTTTATTTACCAATAACTTATATAAATTGTCATCATACATATATATGCTAATTTGAAAACTTAATTATCAGTTACATCTAGTTAGTATCAAATGGTTATAATCAAAGACCAATTTTAATATTGCTATACATTGCGAACCATATTATTTCTAAACTATCAACTTATTGTGTGGAAATAATATACATTACCATGAATAATCTTCTATCATGAAATATTGTTCATCAATGGTTTGTGTGAGAGTTTAATAGTTATGCTTAAATCGTCATGTACTTTAAAGTTTCTTTTCCTTTTTTTTTTTTTTTTTTTTTTTTTTTTTAATAGTGAAAAATGTTTATAAATAATAATCAAAATCTACCATTTATTGATAGTTTGTAATTCGAATAAACGATAAAATATCTCGTTTATTCCACATCATCACAAGAAGGTTAACAATTGTTGCAGTAAAATAATTAATGATTACTAGTAATGATAATGATAATTAATGATTACTACTACATAAAACACTACAAGACTTAAATTTCAAACAGAGAACTTTCTGAAGGAACCACAAATAAATTAGTTATAAAAGTAATTTTCCGAATCCCAAAGTCTTTGCATAAAAAAAAAAAAAAAAAAAAAAAAAAAAAAAAAAGAACATAATAAAATCTAAATTACAAATATAATAATGCATAGTTCACCAGAAATTAAGGAAGCTGCCAAAGCAATAATCAACTTCCCCTCAAGCAACATATTTTAGCAACCAAATTTACCACCTCAGTAATTAATAGATCCACACTTAGAAAATATTAGTAGAACCATCTATTGTAATTAAAACAAACACCTTTCTATTAAAGGACCATTCACTGGAGCTCAAATGCCGTCTGACGTTACAAACAGATTTTTCATGAAGTTCAATCAATTTTAAGACATGTTTTTCTTCAATTTCAGTTAATACAACATGTTTCTAAGAAATAAACTTTAATTTTAATGATGAATAAATATTAATTATTTAATTCTAAAACTTACAAATAAAAATACTCTAAATTATATATATATATATATATATATATATATATATATATATATATATATATATATATATATAAGATAATAAAGCTGTTTTTAAGATAACTTATTTGATAAGATCCTAAAACAATTTTATCAAAAGCCCTTGAATAAAACAATACCATAAATAAATTATGAAAATGCTGGTTGGTTTAGTTTGTACTCTCAACGACCAATTTTTATAAGCAATGACCACTAATCAGGCCGGGTCTACAGTTTAACGTCTATTCCGAACCACAAATAACATCCATGCCTAACCTGGGATTCGAACCCGGCACCTTTGGTATTTGAGGCCATCTGTATGTGTACCATCAGGTGGCCATCAAAATGCTGAATATTCAGTATTCAAATCAGGCTACTCTCAACATTAAAGAATTGTTAAGATAAGAATCACGCAGAACATACCTAATCGCTACTCCAAGCATTTTAAATAAAAAATACATTTGATCTTCCGCATAATTGACCTACCTATGTTAGTCAAACTGGGACTGAATTGAATAATGGGTATAATAGTCACAGATAAGCATTGAATAATTTAGAGAAGGGATAACTCAAGTTTTGGAGTTAGGGCATTTTAAAGTGCTATTCTGTGGGAATGTCACATTTTTATTTTAAAAAAGGAACCAGATTTAAATAAAAGATTGAATTTCGATAACTTGTGTTCATCTCCTAATAGCAAGCTCCTTTCCATTTTAAAATGAATAGCAAGCAAATTTAATGAAGGGCTTGTGGATTTAGATATCAGTTGTATTTACGAAAAATATTATGGTTTTTCATAAGACATACACATATATTAATTTTAAAGGTAAATGGGGTAAATGTATTATTAATTCTGTAAACAAAGTAGTTTATGTTAGTTTTATAGAGATTTTTTATTGAGTTGAAAAGTAAAAAAAAAAAAAAAATAATAATAAAAAAAAAAACTAAAAAAAACAAAAAAAAACTTACATCTTGAACTAAAAGAATTTGTTTTAAAAATGGGCTGTAAAAATGTATTTATATTTAAAAAAGATTTTTCATTATTTAATAAATTAACTGTGCTTGATTTTCTTATGTATAAGATAAAAATTTTAATTATAAAGATTTTGGTAGAGAGTACGACATCAGATATGTTAATTTTCTTCTTTAAATTATTTATCTTTTTTTTTTTCGCTATCAAAAAAACACTTTAGTTTAATAAAAAAAAAAAAAAAAAAAAAAAAGTTTGGTTTGTAAAACGTTACTTTAAATAGAATTACAGTTTATATATAAACGTTTATTGCTAGTATTATTGGTCATAATTTAAATTTTTTAAAAGTAATAATATTAATTTTTGAAAATGTATTTACTAGTACACCACCACAGAACTTATGGAGTATTTGTTTTGATTTGTATTATTCTTATCTTGCCAATTTTTTAACTTCGGCTTATCAGCTTTATATTTTTCAAAATGGATTGAAATCTGCAAATTCAGCTCTTTTCAGAATTATTTATTTTGCTCTATTACTTTTAGTAAATAAATAAATTAACTATCTTAGTATTTAAAGTTCATTTGCTAATAATTTTTGTACAACTATGTAACCATAATATTTTTTAACATGACAATATCATAAATCAACTACATTAAGGTATTTAGATATATTCCTGTATTAATTACTTTTATTTTGAATAATTTTGGATTTAAAAAAATAAAATATTTGTACTGAACATTTCTCTCAAGTTCTTCTTCTAAGAATTTTATACGTAGTATAAAATTATTGTAAAAGAAACTATATGAAGGGATTTTGATATATTGATGACCTATTATGTTTATTTTAAATGATTTAGAAATATTTTGGATTATATATTATTTAAAAAATATAATTGGGGTGTTGAAAAGACCTATTAAGAGCCGAAAGTAGACAGCCGAAGTACTTGCTTTTCGGTTGGTTGGTTGTTTTCAGATTATCTGGCGCCGTCAGCAACACGAGGGCTATAATGCGCCGAAACATTCGTCATTAGACAAGCCAACATACATTTACAAACACCCATTCCTAACATGGGACTCGAACCCGCAATCTTGCGGTCTAGAGGCTAGCAAGCTAACCACTATACCATTTGGTCGGCCTTCCTTTTGGGAAATAAAATTAATGGGAAAGTAAAAATCGGTATTACTAGTAAACGAAGGATTTTCATATTTGAAGTAGAAAATCTCACGAATTTTATCAAAATTTAAATTATCCAATTGTAATATTTTTAATCACAATCTTTCAAAATGAAAAAAAGAGAAGAAAAAAAAAAAGAATAATAATAATAAAGTTTTACTGAAGTTCATTTCTTAGAAGCATTCATTATTTTTAGAAGTAATTTAAGAAAAAAACTATTTCAGCAAAATATTTTGCAATTTTATTACTTTTTTAGTTTTTAGCTTTAGATGATAATATTAGTTGTACCAGTAAAAAAGGATTGTTTCTCTACCGGTAGGTAGTACTACTAATATATCTGAAGTGTTAGTTACTGCGGGGCGGCTAATTACTATTTTAAACTTTCCTGTTTGAGTTATGTATGTCCGGTACATTATTTCATTTGTGATATGAGATTGATAATGTGTTTTTAATATTTTTTTTTTTTTTGGTGGTGCAGAGGTTTTTGAAAACATTTCTAGGGGTTTATTTCCTTCGAGAAATATGTTCTGAAGCCTATGAAATCCCTGATGGAAAGGTCAAATATAATTATTACTCATCTTCTTTATGGCTTTCTATCTTTTTGGTTTATTAAATAGCTATGTTTATATGAAAACTATTATTCTGATTAATATTTTTTTTTTTGTAATTGAAGATGCGCCAATTAAATTTGTATATGTCTTTAGTAGATTTCCAGTTCTTCCCGCTTTGTAGTTTGGAGATTCTCAAAATGGTAATTCAATTGTTGCTACTAGGCACATATCACATTTTTTTCTGGCCAACAATTGACTTGAACTTAATTACCGTCTTAAATTTCACCGAACTCCAAAATTGGTGCATGTTGAGATTTACTAAAATAAGTGGATTTCATAAAAAACTTTACTGGTGCACCTATTGCTATAAAAATATTTATTAATCATCATAATAAAAGTTGTCACTCAATAATTTTTTTCTTATCAAAAAAAGATTTTTTCTTCACCCTGATACTGTTATTACCATATGATTTTATTAGTAAATAGAAGAGAACTTGAACTTAATTACCGTCTTAAATTTCACCGAACTCCAAAATTGGTGCATGTTGAGATTTACTAAAATAAGTGGATTTCATAAAAAACTTTACTGGTGCACCTATTGCTATAAAAATATTTATTAATAATCATAATAAAAGTTGTCACTCAATAATTTTTTTCTTATCAAAAAAAGATTTTTTCTTCACCCTGATACTGTTATTACCATATGATTTTATTAGTAAATAGAAGAGAAAGTTTTGAAGTTTAAAAATTAGATTACCAAATAATATAGAACGATTACTGAAGTCTAAGCAGGTCAATCCTATTTTTTCTTTCATGAGCTGAGGCAGAATTTTTGAGTTTCAGTTTACTTTAACAAAAAAGTAATTGCTATGCGGCGGATATTTTTTAGAAATTTTAATCTCAATTTTTATATTATCTCATTGTTATTTTATAACGATATAAAAAAACATAGACGTCTGCATGACAGATAATTGTTTGAAATTCAGACTTCATAGAAGATATTATAAGAAGAAAATACTTAAGGTAAAGAAAGCAGTTTAAAAAGCGTTACTTTTGTTTAAGTCCCAGTCGCCTATGCTTTGAAGTGTCTTTATTTTTACACGACAGAATTTCTTAAAACTAGTTATAAAATTGATAAAAATTCCTTTTCAAAATTTAGCATTAATAAAATTCATGTTCTTATATTTAAGAGTGTGCAGTTTTCCAATCTCAACATCATAGGAATTCACATATGTTGTTTAAAAATTATTTGGATAAATAAATAAACAACGTTGAAGGTACATATTAAAATTATAGTTTTGTAAACAATTTTACTGCAACGATTTACAAGTCTTAAATTGAAATATTTGAAGTCAAGCTGCTTTTTCACAGCGGTTAGCTATGTTTCCGAAGCCTAAAACTATACCCCTTAATCTCTCTCAATCTAAAGCTGGGGTAATGTGTTTTCAGTGTTGAAATGGAAGTAATTTTCTTATCAATTCTGTGTGGTAATTTAGTTTCACGTATTGCGAACCTATTTAGTATTATTGACGTAATCTCCTTGTATTTCATGTCATTCAAAGGAAAAAAAAAATACTGCAATTGTCTAAACGTAATGGTGATAAGCGTCTGAGGGCAGCTACATGTCAAAGATAAATATAGTTTTCTTATTCTTGTTTGAGTAGTGTATGATGTTTGTGCTAGCTGTCTACTTATCTTTTCATGAATCTCAAATATAATTATAACTTGAGCCTCTCTTGGAAGTAGATGTTATCGAAATGACATCTTTCAGAATGTTTAAGTAAACATTGGTTCAAAAAAGCTTTTTTTCATATAGTTATGTAGTCATTAGTACACAGAAGTTAGAGTACTTATGAAATGAGATTTTGTAGAAAATGTGTTCTTTTATCATACTTTTTTATAATGAGTAACATAAAGCACTTAAAAACGTTTCGCTCTGCGGATAAAGAGATCGAGCTATTGGGCCGTAGATCTTTGGTTCGACCTCGTAATCTTATCGTAGTTAAAACTTATGAGGCGTATTTGGCTGGTTGTCATAAGCATTTCATAGTGGCCAAAATAAGGTAACCGGAATCGTGTAAACTAAACTTAGGCATGTAGCATTTCTTTAGGTTGAAAATAAAATAAAAATATTTCTTTTATCATTATGAATAAAAGATACACAAATTTCTAGTTATAAGTCATTCCTTTATTTTAAAATTCTTCATTTCAAACGAATACACATACAATGTTCATTTTTCAAATTTCAGTTAAAATCAACAGTTCGATTAATAAATATTATTTAAAGCCTTCATGATAATATTCATTCATCTTCTTGATCTTACGAATAAAAAATTACTTTTAACATCTTTGGTTTTATTTACTTGTTTAATATTATTATCCTTATTAATTGTCCTTATTAATTATCCTTATTAAATGTCTATAATTGTGTTCCACACTGTTTAGCATATTCATTATATTTTTATTGCAAAAAAAAGTAAAATTGTAACATCCTTTTTTTTCCAACTATATATATTTTCGTCACTATATAGTCATAAAGGGCACTATATAGTCATAAAGGGCATTAAAATTGTCTCAAGCTGACTTTTAAAAAAATTTTGAACATTAAATATTTTGTCGCCATTTTTGTATTTCAATACATGACGTGCACATAATCATTTTCTAAAATAAAATTTATTTTATTTTCTAGTGTTTATTGTTATCTCTAAAATCATTCAATATAAAAAGCACTCATTCTATTTTTATTATTAGAGAGGCCACGTTGTTTCATTCACCCACAGCTTTCACAAACCAAGAAAGCTAGACATTTTCATGAAAATTCAAAATAAATATCCAGTTTACATTTTCAAACCCCAAACCTGGTGGGTTTGAAGAAATGTTAAAAACAAAAACAAAACCAAAGAGGAATTTAATATAGGTCATCGAACATCGCATGCCTCGTGTTGCTCAGTTTATCCCGGGGACAAAATCTATTCTCGGGGCCACAAAAACACAATTGGTCCACTCAAAGTAGCCTCTTTCGAAGACCACGCGGCTAAAACACGTGAGGCACAACTCACGTGTCTCAACACTAGACTCTCTTTTGGAAAAGACAATTAAGAGATGTGCTGATACCCTGAGAGTTATCTATGAGAGGGGGGATGACTTAACCTTCTTATGCGGAGGATTGCGTATAATTTGAGAGGTTGAAAGGCACCAATCAACAGCACTTAATTATTATTGTCGAATAAGAAATGAGATCGAAATCTTAAAAGAATGTTGATGTAATTAATTATTAATTTTCATACGTTGCTAGCCATGATTTTTAAACGAGTCTAATTTGGCATGAGCACCATCTTTTGATATCTTTTTCAAAGGGTTTATTTAAATAGCCTTTTAAAAATTTGGTATAGCTGTATTACGCAATAAATATGAATAAATCAACGAGACTGCTTTATAAGAATTAAAAAATATTTCAATTTTAGTTTTTTCCTTTTTCAGAGTATATGTAAAAAAAAAAAAAAAAAAAAAAAAAAAACTTTTAAATACTTAATCATTTTAGGTTTAAAATGGAGATTTAACATACATAAAATTTATAACGTTTAAATGAGTAGTTTAACGTTAAAAGATTCAGGTAATATTTTACCTATGTTACTTACATATGAAGTTATTTATCGTTGATAGATAAGAATTTCTGCATTATTTTAATAATCATAAGAGATTTAAAATTAGATTAAGAGAAATTGAAGTATCCTACACATTTTTTGTTTAAAATAAATAATTTAATTTATCATAAGAAATTCCAACGAAAAAAATCATCTAATCTCTTGTGAGCTTCACAGAATGTTTTTCTCCTATAAGAATTATCATCTATGTTTGCACGCTGAATTTAAACAAAGAAAGCACAAGAATTGAAATTATTCTTCCTCTACCCTCTACACTATCTATTATTCAATACGTGACGGAGGGTCAGAAGTCATTTAGCTGGATTTAAGTGGCAACAGTGTTGGTACCTAAAAGAATTAAGAACTCTATAACTCAATGTTCTTAAAGTAGCAGGTGGTTTTAAAGTAGCACTAGTCGGGAGTTTAAGATGCTGAGTTGCGCTATGGGGCATGTAACAACCTGAAAACATGAGGTCGTTGAAATTCCCGCATTCGACCCTTCGTAATGGATCGAGAAAATTGACTTATGTTTACATGATCCAGAATAAGACAAATGACTGCCTGAATTAGTAGAAATCTGACTTCTCTTAATCTTCAATTTGCAAGGGAATTAATATTTTCAAACGGGGACCTTTTAAAAACTTATTTCTATGCTTTGTTTATGCAATTTTTTTTGTAATTTACACTTTAAGATTATCAAATTTAAAAAAATAAATAAAATAGTTCTTTTACTACACAACTTTATTAATTTAACCATCACAAAACCATCTGGTCTTAATTATCTGTACCCTGGATCATCGATCAAATGGTATAGTGGTTAGCATACTAGCTTCTAGACTACGACGTTGCGGGTTCGAGTCCAGTGTAAGGAAGGCATGGGTGTTTGTAAATGTATGTTGGCTTGTCTAATGACGAATGTTTCGGCGCATTATAGCCCTCGTGTTGCTGACGGCTCCAGATAATCTGAAAACAACCAACCAACTATCCCCTGGGTCAGGATGTCTAAGTGTCAAATCTTAAATTTGAGTAAAGTATTAAAAAAAGAAGGATAATTTAATTATTTTTTAAAAATTTGCATCTGTTTTACAATGACCGTATTATGTGAATCCCAAGTAATGTGTTTGCATAAGTGCTCTTGATTTCTCTATTCAATCGAAAAAATAATTATACTCAATAAAGACTTTTATGACAAGCAATTTTAAATAGTAGATTCTCTAATATAATCAATTAATGTTTGAAAAAGAGATTTAATTACTTTAATTGCTCACACTTGCTTTCAGATAGTGCTACTGAACATTTTATGGCACCGAGTAGTAGCGAAAGATTTTGGTATTTAATTAAAGCTTCTGAATAAAGACTTTTTGAGATAATTGAATTTTTCAAAGCAGATTCATCTAATATGATTTATTAATGTTTGAAAAGTGGACTTAAATAATTTAATTTCTAATACATATCTTTGATCATACTTTAAAAAAATCTATACATAGTGCAATAGCAGATAATCTTTGTTCTTCATATTTTGACGTTACTTATTTCTTATGAAATAGGCTGGTTTCTTGCCTTGATCGACTAAAAGCGCTATTAATTTTATTTCCAAAATATTTTTAAGGAATTTTTAATTTTTTTTTAAATTGTTTCTTTTTGAAAGTTTTATCGACATAACGAAGAATTGAGAGAATTATCAACGAGGTAATGATTTGGGAGTACTTTTCATAGTAAAAAAATAATCATTCCAATCTAAAAGTAGTAAGTATTAATTGTTCAAAATATATTTTACAATTAAATTACAAACAGGCACTTATTGTAAAGTAGACTAAAATTATTTCAATTAAACCAATGCACACTATACATATTGATATTATCTTCATATTTTAAACTTATATAAGAAGCATTTTCCTGATACGTCTACTTTGCAGTCACAGGTTTACAAAATCTGTAATAGTAGATGTACCAAAACATTTATTTTATTAAAAAAATTAAGCTAAAAGTTAATTGTTTGGTGTACTTAGCTAATGTTATTACCAGTTCAGAATTATTGATGGATAAAAAAATATTATAATACCAAATTTACAATTAAAACTAATACATATAACTTCTGCATGATTTAGTAATGATACCTTCTGCTTAATTTAAATGTTCGAACGTAATTATCTTTAAAATAAATTCATATGTTTATAAACATTCATATTTTTATAGAGACACAGTTCTCAATTGCCTAAAAATTATTTCTCAAATATACCTTAAATGAAATCTGTAAAATTCGAAATGTTTGAAGTCTCAAACAAAAAGATGTTCCAGGAGAATGACCCATATCTCTACTATCCCTTAAGATATTAATTTTGTTTTATTTGCTATTCTCAGTGGTAAATAGTTTCAAGAATATTTGAAAACAATAAAACTGCATAGCTCTTGGAAAAAAAAAATAATAATAATAAAGTGGAAATGCATTTGAGAGAATCATTGTTTTTTATGAAATGAACATATAATCAACTTTTAGGGCAATTTTTTTTTTTTTTTTTTTTTTTTTTTTTTTGTATTTATGAATGATTAATTATTTACAAGAGTATTGAGAGAGCAGCTTGAGATTGTAGTAACATATTTTACAGGTTAAGTCTATGGTGAATGCGAACAGAAAGCGGTATTAACCCCTGTTTAGTCAAGCCGTTGACAAATGTCCTCCACAAAAACTGTTTTGTCAATTTCTCGATAGATAGCAGCTCACGATCAAAGCCATCCCAATACCTTTCTATATAACTTTGACGTTTCTCAACGTGTATTCATTCAGTTCACTGCGTGTACTTTATTCTGTTCAATAATATTGTTTTTTTTATCACCCCCCCCCCCCATTTGATATGTGTCACGAATTTAATGGTATGCATGAAAATTTGAATTTGGGACACATTTGTCCCTCACGAAATTTCTGTGTTTATGGCCTTTTCGAAGCATTCAGAATTGAATAAATTAAAAAAAAAAAAAAAATGCGTGAATTGTCCATTGCCAACGTAAATTGTTACCCTTGAGTAAAGCTGAAGTAATGTTCTTTGAAAAGATAACAAGCAGTTGATTAAAATAATGTTTCTTTTCACAACACACCCAATTCGAAAACTTTTTTTCTGTAACAAAAAGGAGTTGAAATTGGGCCAGACATAATTTGCTTTCATTAGAAGAGGTTTACATGGAGAAACTTTTAATAGAAATTAGATTATTTTTCGTGCTGTTGTTATTTGTTTGAAAGGTCTTTTAAACCGGGTTTTAAGGTTAATTGGTAATATTAAAGAAGTGTGTTGATTTAAGATTGTTCTTTCTTATTGATACATCTACAAAGGGGAAAATTCATCTAAAAATTAAATATACATTCGCCTTTTGAAATCTATAATTCGATGAATATAATCTATAACGTACTCTACAAAAAATATTTTTGAACATTCTAGAACACTCGGTTAGAAAAAATTGCCAGTTGGGCGATAATTTTTGTGACAATTCTTATATGGGTCTGTAAAAAAAAAATAAAAAAAAAATAAAAAATACGATTGAAAAAATGGGAATTTTGGCGATATGCTTATCTATAAATCTTATACTATGCTTTCTTGTAAGTGAAACTGAGCAGAGATTTAAAAAAAAAAAAAGAAAAAAAAAAAAAAAAAAAAAAACGATCGTTGATGAGGTGAGGTATGCTCAAAGAAAGAAAACTCTGTGTTAAAGGCATTCGTTTTTCAACTTTTGCGCCATTAAAGCATTTTTACAGAAATTTCGGTGATGGGGATGTTTAGAACACCTTAAGAGGCATTACCATAGCAATTTTAGACAAAATCGTTAGAGCCGTTTTTTAGCAATTACTGAAAAACATGATTTTTTCAAAGGCAGCTCATGCACGATTTTGCACCAAATTTTAAAATCATAGGTCAATTTGTTCGCGAGTTATGCTGGCCACATACACACACACAGACCGACATTTTTTCTAGATCACTTTTTTAAAATCAGGATGTTCCAAAACATGGAGAAATGCAAAAAAAAAAAAAAAAAAAAAAAAAAAAGCACAATTTTTTGTGGACCGAATGCTATACTTTAACCCTATGTATACATATGGGTAATTGAAAGTAAAAATAAATATTTATAGAGAGAAATACCTCCAAAGCCTTATTTTGAATCTGAAGAATTTTATACATGGTCTATTAATGATACCCATTCGAAACAAATATAAGGGATGGTATAATTATGTATACAAAAATCATTTTTTTTTTAAATATAGTCTTGGTGTCCTTGTGACTTTTTTTATTATACATTTTTGCTTTGTAAGGTTAGAGTCAACTGCTATGAATGCGAGAAAATGATATCCGCATTATGAATGGGTAATGGAATAATAAAATATTTTTTGTTTTTAAAGGTAAATTGTGATTGGACACAATCATGTAAAATGTGTTGATAACCAAAGAAAAAAAATAACAAAACTCATGAGTCACTTCTGAATTTCTTCTATCAATCTAGGTAGTGAACGACGATTAGAATTTTTTTTTGGTCAAAAATATGACAATTGTTAAATATCGTTGGTTTTCAAGATTACTTTTTTACACTTTATTTAGTTCAGTTATGATATTTTTCAGTATGGATTATAACAGAACAGCCACTTCAACATCATAGTTTAGACTTAAAATGTATACTTGTATAAATTACTTGTATAACTTAACTTGTATAACTTAAAATAAATACTTGTATATTTGTTTTTAAGAGGGTCCAGTACCGAAATTTCGTCAAAAATCCCAATTTTTTTTCCTTCTGATTTTAAAAAGTACTTCATACGTTCCTGAAGAAAATGATGTTTTTATCTTATTCCTCAGGTGATTAGAAGGCCACAAAAAAACCTGTGATTTAAACATCACTAATGGGCGTAACACCTTGAAGAGTCTGTTTAAAGTGCGTTTTTCGAGCACTGGTGTTTTTCACAGATGTTGCATATTCAAATCGATATATCTCCAAAACCATTAACTATTCAAATTCATGGTTATTCAAATTTTTGGAGCATTTAATTTATATAGTTTTAAACATTTTATATTCGCAGAATTTTATTTTTTTAATTCTTTTTAAAATGTAACATTTAGCTTAAAGAATTACGTAAAAAAAAAAAGCAAAAATTTCAATATTTTAACTTTGAGAATATTTAAAAAAATTTCTAATTCACCTATTAAAATTCTATAAGGACAAAATTTTCTTTATAAAATTATATATTACAGAAAGCTTTCACTTTGAATTTTTTTTTCTTGACTTATATCAAAATACGCAAACATCAATTATTATGGATTTTCCTTGGTTTTTAATTTTTTTAAAAATTACTAAACGCAATATTTAAAAAAACATTATCTCAAAGATATATAAATAGTATCTCATACTTAAGATACATTTTTGACATAAAAATGTACATAAATAAAGTTTTTTTTATTTTCGGTACTGGACCCCCTTAAGTTTACAGAAGTTTTTTGATGTTTTAAATGGGTTTAAAAAAAGAGCTTCTCATATTTTAAAACACAGAACGATGGCAATGAAATTTCAATTTTCTATTTAGATGTAATGCTGAATTGGTAGATCTGGTGAACATATGGTGCTGAATTTAGTAAGTTTTAATGTTTGGGCTTATATAAAAATTTAATTTAAAAATATTAATACCAGAATACAGAGTGCAAATAAAATTTAAGTATATCAAGGTCTACAACAGCGAAGAGAATCTGTGTTTGGTTCTTAGAATACTATTAAAAAATTATCGAATACCTGTCTTATCGTGAAGTTTTCTTTCTTTAAAGGAAGTTTGAAGGTGAAATGAAAAGTAAAGTATCTCGAAAGTAAAACGTTATCTGAAAAACATATCCGCCCAACATTAATATTAAAAAAAAAAAAAATATATATATATATATATATATATATATATATATATATATATATATATATATATATATATATATATATATATATATATATATATGGATATTAATATTCTAAAAGGCAGTAAAATGAGCAGTAGTTTATTGTTGATGAGACAAAATTTGTTTATCATTATCTGACAATATGTTATTTCCCATTTTCGTTAGATTAAAATTAAACTTCCTTAAATTTTTTTTCATGTATTTTTAGTTTGAATAAATATTTTAACAAGTATAACAGACCAGTAGTCAAACATTAACATTCTATTATAAGAATGTTCTTCAAGAAAATGTTCTTTGCTCTCTTTATAACTGAGGCTCTTCTCAGTTATAAGGAGGGTAAAGAACATTTACCATGCCATTATACTAAAAGAAAAAGCAGATAGTACAAATGTTTCTTGGAAATATTATTTGCTTTAAGCTTTGAAACAAGTTTTAACAAAATATATTACAAAAGTACAAAAATTGAATTAGCTTTTTATTTTCTGAAAATAAAAAAAAGAGTAATGGAACTATTTTTCAATTAATTAAAAGATACATTAACATTATTTTTTTTAATCATCATTCATAATAAATGAATTTTTTTTATTTTTTTATTTTTCGTTAAAATACTATTTGTTTAAAAATATTTGCAATGAATTCAATTTTCACATTTTTTTTCTCTCTAATTCATGCCCTTTCTGCTGCACCCAATTTTCTTTAAAAAAAAGAGAAAAAAAAAGAATGCGAACGAACGCCCTTGACCATGGAATTAGAACAGACGCCGCATTGGTGGAGAACGACAACACATTTCGGCCATCTTGAAAGATGGTGATATCGCGAACTTATCGAAAAGATCAGAGCTTTCAGAGCACTCAAGCGAACAATACCTCAACGGCAGGTTAGAGACATTTTGTCCGTTTTATTCAATCCTAACGGACTTACCATCCGATACACAGGTAAGACATTTTTTCCTATTACTTTTCAAGAATTCTGAATTTTCTGATATTTTTTTTATAGTATATGTACATAATATTTATTATAAAAATAATGATTGTATTTTACTTGTATATTTACTTTTCCCTCTTAATAGTCTTGCAATAGGTATATAAAAATTTTGAAACAAATTCGTTGAGAAAATTTGAATGTACATCATTACTGATGAAAAGTCAATGCTTTATTGTGACTAAAATTATTTAGAACAGTCCACATCCTAATAAACTATAAAAATATTGAAGATATATAAAAAATATAAGAATATTGAAAACAAATAAATTCGATAATAATGGCAAGAAATAGTGTAAAAATACAATAATAATTTAATTGTATTTAAATATTATGCATTGGGTATACATTTTTAATTATTTTCTATACTTTTATTTTGAGATTTATTCAAAGAAAAATTCACGACCAATAAATAAAAATGTGTTTTTTTATCAGATAACAGTCAACAACTTCGTAATTAAATCGGACACACGAGATTATTGCTGATTTAATTTCTAATGAAAATAAGTTCTGCTATTATTCCCTGAGCCGCAATACAAAAGAGTATTGCGGCTCAGAATCAATCATAATTGAATCCTAATTATAAGAAAGTCCTGTTTCTTATAATTATATATAATATAATTAAAAAAACAGGACTGTATTCTATCATCATATTTCAAATTTAGGCCATAATCATTGGTAAAAAAAAAGTAACGAGTGTTTCATATCAAACTATGGTTAAATTATTCATTAATAATAATAAAGGTAATGTTATAATTAATGTGTAAAGATAATAATTTACAAAATCAATAGTATTGCTCATAATTACTAATATTTCACATAATGCGCATCTGGTATTAAATTTTCAGTTAAGTACCAGCATTATAAAATTGTACTTCTATTCTATCAATTATTCTTCTTTAATGATTTTATATTATCTGTCATCTAAAGATAGAAATACAAATTCACCGTTTTCTGTATCACTCTTTTGGACTGTTCCCATTTTCTGTTTGTAGATTTGAACTCTTTCATCACTCGGAAATAATTGAAAAACAATGTTTCGCTTCCATTATGCGTCGAAATCTGTTTTGAAACATTTTTTCAAAGAAATGTCCATTAAAATATACACAAAATAATGAAATCTAAAATACATTTTTAATGAAATGAACAGGAATTGTTTTTCGCAAATTGGATGTGATGCAAATCATTCAAAAACAATGAGATACAAAATGTTTAATATCTTTGTAAGTCTTTTTCCATTGCAAGATATTTGACATATTATTTATAGTTATTTTACACCTTTTAAGATTCCTTAACGTTTTCCTGCTTGACATGTCAAAATTAACTTTAAGACATTTTTAATTAAGAGGGCGCACACACATTTCTTATAGAGTAAAATTCCCAGTTCAGTTACATCAACCTAGGTTAAAAAAATTATTTTATTGCATAAAGAATTCATGTCTTTTGATATATTAATGGAAATCGATGAGAAAAGGAGAGTGAATTTTTGCTTTGAAGTAATTTCTGGACCTCATATTAATTATTTTATTCGCAATTTGGTTTAAATGAGAACGTGATCTTCAGGATTAATAATATATCTCTACTTATTTTTATTGAACAATTTTTGTTTAGAAAACTTCGTAATTTTTTTTTTGTAATAATTTAATTTCGTAATGTGTGGGAGCAGAACTAAACATTAGGTTTAGCTTCTAATGAAGTTTCCAAAATATATAGAAATTACATGCATATTAAACAGAATTATTATTTTATAAAACATTATTTTTTTAGTATTCTTACTGATTGGATGTCATCATAAAATGCGTTAGTAGCATTCAACATATTAGTTTGATCTTACTCAGAATTGAAAACACTATATATAAAAAATGATTGCTCTATACAACAAATATTAATTGAAACAAAGAAGAGTTGAACTGTTTTTAGTAATTTTAAATGCTCTTCATATATTTTCTATAAATGCTAATACACTTGTTATTGTTAACCATACGATTTCTTTCATGACTTCAAAATAATCCCAAATCCCTTTGTAAATCAATTGATACAGTTTAAATTTAGAAAATTTTATCGGAATGGAAAAAATTTCACCATGTAAAACGTGTTTTAGAGATGCTGAGATTTAAAAAAAAAAAAAAAAAAAATACAAAACATTTTTAATAACCTAATTGTTCCGAACAAAAAAAACTGAAACCACTTCTCCGTTACTTAGCACGTTGTTTAAAAAACATCTATTGACAACAACTACATCTTCAATGTTATTTCGAACAATCAGTCATGGATAGAGGTGTTTTTTTCCATTTTGAAAGAAAATTACCAAAACTATTTATTACCAGTTACCACATTGTTTCGTTTCAATGTCGTGCGAACAAATAAGAAGTTGAACTACAAAAGTGACACATCACCACTCATCCTTGAATACTCAATTTTTTCCTCCTTACCATCTTATGCACCATCCAGAACTGATAATTCAGCAGACCGATAAATGACGAAAAAGGCGTGACGCGATTAAAAATGTGCAAATAAGTAACAGTGCCTCTAATCTCTCGAGTTTCTCCACCATACCCTGGAAATGGGTCATTAATTTTCACATAGAGAAATGTTACTGGCCTCGAGGATCCTGTTCAGAAATTAAGAATAGAAGGTAGCGATTCCAGAAGCATATTTGAGGCGATTAATGAAGCTTTTGGAAGAATTAAGTAGCTGTTAGATGTGTGTTATCTGTTAGAAATGAACTGGTATTGCTTGATATTCATCATTTATTGTGATTATATTTTATTAAATGGAAACTATTAAGTTAGTCTTTTTCCTACGCAGTCTTTTTTCCTCGTAGTGATGCTTTTTAAAAAAATATATTAGCCAAATTGTTCATTTAAATTTCTATCTAATATAGATTTAAATTTGATTGTAGTTTTAGAAGGATAGCATAGAGATGGTTGTTGTCCCAGACAGAAATGCACTTTTTTCAACTTTATAAACACATATTCAAGTGTTTAAATCTTTAAGTTTTGTGTTTAAGAAGTTTTGTTTAGAACTAAAGTAAACAGTTTTATTAAAACCAAATATTTGTTTTTAATTGTTATTTTAGTTTGTGCTCTTTTAAAAAAAATGTCAATTTAACATTTCTTAATCTTTGACTGGTGTTTATTTTATTTATATTGATAATTGCTGTTTTCGATAGTTTTTGTAAAAACACATAAATAATGTTTAAAATTTGATAGTGTATAGTTGAAATATACAACGCTTCATAAAATAGTTTTTAATTTTATTTAAAACAAATCTAGAAACTAAAAGACAATGTTTACGTATTCAATTTCATAATCCAGTTTATAAGAACTCTCGAACATAACAACATTTCGTTTGAGGTTTTCCACACCACCTATATTTACTTTAAGTTTCAACGTATAATTCCGTGGTTCATTAACCGTAAATGGCTCACATATAGACACCTTAATGATGTATAATATTAAATTGATACGCATCATTATTTTTAACAAGTTTATTCACGAAAAAATGTGTATTGCATCTCTTCTTTTCAGGGTAAGATATCAGTGAGATAGTTAAAATAATTTTATTCCTTTTCTTTTCCTTTTTCTGGCGTGTATTATTTCTTTGGCACACATGTGTATTTTCTTTTTCACTGTTATGCTGCTATGATTTTAGTAAGAAAACCCGTACATTTGAGAATAAAAAACCAGTTTTTCAGCAATAAAAATAAACTCACGCCAAACTCTTATTATAGAGATTAACTGAGTTAAACATCATTTTTAAGTATCAAATTTATATAAAAAAAACAAACCATACAGTTTTCACTTGTTCACTCATGCTTGACTTAAAATGAAGTTTAAAAAAATCTGTTAATTAATGCTTCTTTTTCAAAGTGTTAATTCTGAACTCAAAGACATTAATTAAACAAAATATATTACACGTAGTTTTTCCTTTGTGTATGTAATTAGTTGAAAACATTTAAAAGGGAGATTTGCCTCGTTTTTGCTTCGCTGCTTTGCATCTTATCAACTTCTTAAATCAAAGTTTCAACTTTTTCTGTCTCTATTCTACTCGGTATCAGTACTCATGTTAAAAAACACGTAAAAGAGTGGTAGCAGTTATGATTAAATAATTTATATGCATCCGTATTATTTATAAATACTACAACACTAACTAAGCTATACTTATCATACTACAATTAAGGAAATACATGATTATTTAAATTGATACTTAACTATCGGAAAATCTACTATTTTATCGTTGGAACACTAAAACATTATTGGTAGTATTTTTAACCATCTTTACAATCTCTAAGAGATGGCAAACAATCATTAAGATACTAAAACCAGTTACGAACCAGTTATTAAATGGAAATGAGGCTCAAGAGAGACGTAATTATTAATAAATTATTCCTTTTAGTGAACAAACGACTGAAGTCCTTTATATGTAGTTCTTTCAGGCGAATTCAGCTATCCCTTGACAGTCAATTATTAATAAACTTTAACTTATCAAGGCTATAATTTGCTTATTTATTAATTCTAAGAACAAATTAAAAAAAAAAAAAATAAGAAAGAAAAATTATTAATTACTTGTTGTAAATTTATTAATCTGTTTGTGATTTTAAAAGTAGACTTAGTAATAAATCTAAATTGTTACGAATTTCTGAAAATTTATGCTAAGAAACTTCACACATAACAATTTCCTATGAACACTTTCTGTGATGACATATTCTAGCTATTAAATTCAGAAAATACTGCTGTGATAGAGTAACTTAAAATGATTTTTTTAAATTTATTAACAAGATGTTGCATATGACTATGGATAAGCCAATTATCCAAGCATCTATTTTTCATATATTTATTATGCTCTTGTTTTTTCTTTTACATGGTAAATGATCATCAGTTTGTAATGATTTTTTTCCAGTTTTGTAAATATCTTTAGATTAAGTAACAAATTATGTTTTAGAAATGTTCTAAATAAATTCTATAAACGTTTGAGTTGTAATTAATTTGGATTAAATATTTCAGTAGATGCTGGACAAATCCAAAATTTTCCGATAACATTTTTTCTATTTTGTTCTTAAATTTTTCAAAACCGAATGTGATAAAATATGTATATAATAAAATTATTATTGTTTCACGTTTTAAAATTAAAGTTAATACGATTTGGATTTTTTTTGTAAATTAGAAATATGACAGCCATGTAGTTTATATGTATGAGTATGTAGTTTAAAGTATACGCTAAAATAAAATAAACACTTATTTCACATGTATACAAAGATTAAACACCTCAACAACTTTTCTTAAACACAATAATTAATGTTTTTTAATTTGATAAAAATGGTTAGTGTACAAAAGTACTGATTTCATGATTATTGAAAAACTTTACAAAAGTAATTCCAAAAGAACGTAAATAGATTGTCTTTCTATACAATAATTACAACTTGATTTCCAAAACTAATGTATTGTTGCCTTATTGGTCCAAAAAGTTATTTTGCGATTATATGGTTGTTTTAGAGTATTTTCATTCAAGGCTTTCATGAAGCCACGAGGCAGCGTAACATTGCAACAACTACAACTAAAATCACGCTTTGCAATATTGAACATCGTTAGATGACAAATACCTAACTTAGTAACTATTTCTCCATATCCTCGACCCACCAACTAAAGAACATAGAAGCATCAACAGATTTAACGTTCAGTGCCCGCCAGTGTTATACAAGCATCCTGACGCGATCCAACGATTTTCCGATGATGACACTGACGCCTTAACTACTGAGAACTTATATTTAGGTTTATAAATTTGAAGAAATTTGTTATCAACTAGTAACTCTACAGTGTTTACAATTTGCAAAGATTTTAAAATTATTTCTTAGTTGATCAGATTATCTGGCGCCGTCAGAAACACGAGGGCTATAATGCGCCGAAACATTCGTTATTAGACAAGCCAACATACATTTACAAACACCCATGCCTTATACGGGACTTGAACCCGCAACCTCGCGGTCTAGAAGCTAGCACGCTAACCACTATACCGATTGGTCGGCAAAATTATTTCTTGATTTCTGGTTTTAAGATAATATTTATAAGCCCCGATTCTTAACGGAAATGTGTTTTTTAAGTTGCCCAATGGTACAGAAATATATTTAATAAGGTCAAGTTTTGCTCTGAAATATCTTTATTTGATATACTTTTGATTATTGCTGATATATAATTGTAAATAATTTCCCCTCAAAGATATACTTGTATTATATCAAAAGGCAATAAACATATTTTTAAGCTGAGGAAATTCTCGTATAGATTCTGATTGTGAAATGGAATTAGTTTTATTGGCAATTGTAGGAAATACGACTTTGTATTGATTATCTGGCCACTGAACTTCTCATGTTTACAGTTTTAGAGGATGATGGCTAACCGTTAAAATTTCTTACCGGACAAGGTCATGTGTTATTAGGCCAGATAAAGAAACGTAATTTCTCAAGTAAATTGATTACCTGCAACAGAAAGCAGGTGGATAAGGGGATAGATGCAAGCAACGGATACTGTATCTAAATGATGTTAAAATTGTTTGTTTTTAATGTACATAAAAAAAAAATAATACTATTTTCCTTGAAAACTTATTTTTTTTTTATATGCAATTTATGAAATCTTTTTTAAATATTAACTCAAGCACTTTTAGTGTGCAGGCTTGGATGTTTTTTTTTTTTTTTTTTTTTTTTTTTTTTTAATATTTTTTTTTTTTTTTTTTTTTTAAATAATTTCTGTAAGTACGTGTCCTTTCTTCCAAAAACACTAAAATGTGGACACTTTTGTAGGCGTAAAATTTTTCAAAGTAGTTTTATGCATAAATACATGAGTAAAAATACTTAATACTACCTGTTTATTATATTTGCACAGTTTCAGGATAAATGAGTTAAGAAATTTTTTCTTTTTGGATTAAAAAAAAAACAACCTGTTTCAAGAAAACAAGGATTTAATGGAAAACTTAATATTGGTACATTTAATGCATAATAAACAATAGTTAAAAAATAAATTAAAATACTTCTATAATAGCTAGATTAAAAATTGAAAACGTTACTGAATGCTGAAATAAACATAATTTTAGAAACCACAATAACATAAAAATTGACTTTTTGATTTCTTGAATTTAAAAGTTGTATGCATTTTATCTGAACCTATTACCCTGTTATTTTATCCTGAGCCGCCAAACAAATACACTTGATTATGTAAAAGTATTAATTTCATTTTCTAATTATGGTTATGAAGATATAGTTATTTTTGACAAAATAGTACTTTGTATTTTTTTCAGCCAATTATTTTTTTTTCCCATTTTTTTTTCTTTAGATTGTTAAGTAAGCAAATAATGTTTGTCCCTAAAAAGAACCTTTCTTTGGTATTTTCTTACAAAGTCAATAGTATCAAATCTTGAATTTATTTTCAATATGTTTTTGACTTTCGCATATCGTTAATGAGTAGTATAGTTTTAGGTTTTTTTTTTTTTTTTTTTTTTTTTTTTTTTTTTTTTATGAATGCAAATCACGTTCTATGAAATTGAAAAGTATAAATGAACTAGAATTTTACCCCATTTTGCAAGGGATTAAGACAATTTTATTGGTTTATAATAAAATTTAGGAAATTTCAAAGCTTTTATTTTTAAAAGTGTTATTTCTAGGTTCTCTGTTTTTTGAATTGAAACACTGGACTGATTATGATGAGTAAATTTCTTCGCATTGTGTTAGATATGGTACAAGAGAAACGCGATACTGTATTTCGTCTGACTCTTAACAGTTTTTGTCTTGTAAACTTGTAAAATATATAATAGTATGTTTCAAAACATAGATTCATTTATTATATTCATTCTTAACAATCTGCCAAGTCACCATTCAGAGAATAAATATTTTCTGTCTCTGCAAATATTATAAAATACCAAACATATTTTTGACGGAAAAACTAAATGGTAAACTACATTTCAAAATTTATTTAAATTATTCTTAGAATTTAAGAAAAATTTAACTATATTCTTTATAATGAAGCTAATGCATCACTACATCGCAGTCAACTTCTAAGTAAAACAAAATGTGTATTGAGATTGGCTAATAGAACGTTATGAAAAATCGAATTTTCTGGTAAAGGTAAAATTATGATTTGAAAGCATTCCAGAAGTATTGCCATACTATGTTACGATGCAACCCCACTAAAATTGCCTTGAATAAGATTCGTATACTGTGAATGAGAGATTTTCTTAACATTGTTGAGGTCATTCCCTCACAAGACGTAAATTTTAATTACCCCAATCACTATCCATGATGAAATTATACATTTAAAGTACGGTTATTATTTTTAATTTTTATGAAATGGTTTATTCTGACTCTCAAAATATTTTGTCAAGAAGAAAGAAATTGATCAATGGAAATTGATCGCTGAAAAATTCTTTCATTTTTTTAAGTTAATTGAATGTTAGTGAACTTATAAATATGTAATATACCGATCGGAAAACAGGGGCATTGAGCTAAGTATACCAAACAGTGTACATTTAGTGATGACAGACATTATAGTTCAAAAATATATCGCGATTTCAGACAAACAGACCAGAACCACATATTGTTTCACAGTTAAGATACAAAATAGATTGACCTCATAAAAAGGACCATCAATAACTGTCCTTGAGGAAGTGTATTGTTTTGTTTTTGAAGTAACTAAGTTTACACGCAATTTTTATTTTATTTTTTTAAACACGCTTATTAAAGAACTGTATAAATTTAGTCGCTGATTCAGCATTACTCTATTTATATTGTTTACAAAATAATTACTATTTAAATTAGTAGGTTGCAGCATAATAATAAACATCAATATTTTTCCTAATGGCAAAGATTTATTCAAAATCATACAATTAAATATATTTATTCAAAACTTAAAGTTCAATTTTAGACTTATTTTACAAGCATATGATCATAAATTTACAGTTTTCTTTATGTAAGACGTTTATTTAATCGCATAAAAAAGATATCTAAAGATCTAATAATGCCATCAATAAATTTATGAATCTGGATGCTTTGTGCTCAACGAATCACAATTATCCCCTTTGTATTAAAATCGATGCATTTTTATCATTGACTGCATCTTAACAATAGAGGTCCACAACAAAAGAGAAATAAATTCATACCAACTTGTTTTGAATGTTTTGGACGCATAAGGCAATGACCTGCAATAAAAGGTTTTAAGGACAAATTACGATACAATGACGCTGTCTTGATGGCCTATTACGTGAATTTCTTTTATTAAAGAGCACATCAAAGAAGTAACATTTTCCATTTTTTAATGAAATATTTAAGGAGTAAGATGACCATCAGAGTTGAAGGGACTGTAGAGAAAAACCTGATTTTAAAACTTTTAAATGATAAAAAATAAAACGCAATGGAATTTAAGAATTTAAGTCAATGAATTGTTTTCTATAGAAGAACCGGTCAGTACTTTTACCCATAAATAAAGTAATCCGTGACCGTTTTTTTAGAATGAGTGCTGAGCGTTTTTCAAACTCTTAACCTTCGAGTAATTTCTTTTTCAACAACTATTTTCTTAAGTAGATTTCCAATTATCCCAGGTTTTAATTTATGAAACCTTCTTGTTATTATTTCTCGTTTGATACATAAAACTAAATATTAAATGAACAAAAATATAATTTGAAAAATATTTTAATTATTGAAAATGAGCCTTAAATTTTCTTTTTATCAACTTTTAATAATTATAAACGACCAGTCATTCGAATTTCAATTAAATAGACTAACCGTTTGATTTGAATAGCAAAATTCAAAGTGATCGTTGAAGAGTATGTGTTTTTTTTTTTTTTTTTTTTTTTTTTTTTTTTAAGAATAAAGGGGAAAAAAGAGTTTGATTTTTTTCTATTCTATTGGAGTGATAACGCTTGCAGGTAAAAAAAAATTTGAGTGATACACAATCAAAATCATTAATATAATGGAAATAACAAATTTTTGCTTTTTTTTATGAAGAGAATTTGAAACTCAATAAATTGTGAGAAATTGCATGTTGAAGTTATCTCTTAAGAACGCTAGGAAAGAGAGTATTTTCAAGTTGCAGGTGTTAAAAAATAACTTACTTTTTATTCTCTAATTTATACTATTATAAATTTGTTTTATTAAATATTAAATTTTTTCACAATAAGTTTAGAAGAATATTTATTCAGATGTATCTTATTAATTTGTATTAATCAATAGATATGAAATGTAAGAATACCTGGGCAATTCTGTGCTGTAAGCAAGAGACGTTTTTCTACTCGTAAACAAATTAGAATTCTAAAATTACTATGAATCTAGCAACCACGTTTTTGTTTTATATAGCTCTACTTGGTGGTAAAGTTAACTTGAAAAATAATTATTTTAATTAGGTCATACATGCATTTATAAGCCACCGACCCACGGGATGTCCGTATCCCATGCGTTGGTGAATATAAATGCATATTTGACCTGGTTAAATTAATTATTTTTCCATATAACTTTGTCACCAAGTAATATTATATAAAATAAAAACATAAATATTAAATCCATCTCAATTTTATTATTCTTATCTGTTTACGAGTAGAAAAGAAGAGCCGAAATGACCCGTGCGTCAGCCATAGAATTGCCCATCTAATTCTTGATCCTTGATCAGTACCAAAACTTTCAAATATATTTTTACGCAACTTATTGATTTAAAAATCTTAAACATTATTTTTGTTATAAATTTGATAAAATGTTTCGAATTTAAACAATTTAATTAAACGCAATTGCATGATTCGTCTAGTTTCATTCTGCTTTTTTTTTATTATTATTATTTTTTTATTTTTTTATTTTTTTTTTATTTGACCATAATTGATGTTTTTCATTACTCACAGTTGGTCACTAATAACTCATATATTTAAATTCAAAAACTGCAATTTTTAATGATCATGGTGTATGATAACTTTGTATTTATTACCTCCTTAAACATTGTATACCCTTTTATGTGAAATTCTTTTCATAATAAAGACATTATATTGCGTTTAATTACTATTACTTTAATTAAATATTTTCAAATTAAATCAAAATACAGAAAACAAAATGTTCTACCATAGATAACTTCAAAATTATTTTCCTTATACATTTGGTAGATACTATTTCTACCCTAAAGCAGTCACTAACGGTGAATGAATTCGTTATAAATATTTAGATGACTTTATTGTTATTTTCCGTTTCAAATAATATTTAAAATATGGTATCAGCAGTTTGACAGCATCTCATCTGTTAGAAGAGATGAAAAGATGTTGTCAAATAAATTTTGGCCCTAAGCAGTAAATTTTTCACTAAATAATTTTCTTTAAATATTTTTTTTTTTTTTTTAATATTGGAATGCTTTGTACTTGGGCAAATATATTGCGGTGAAGCAGTAAGTTCAGTCAACTTTCTTTATGCAACTATCATTATTTGCGAAGTAAAACTTACGTTGGAGAACTAAAACTAAAAAAAAAGTGTCAATCAAAATCCTTATCAAATAAAAGAATTTCAGAAAAATCATTTAGCCAATCACCTCAGAAAGAACGTATGGCTAATTCATTCTTCCCAGTGATATAAACCGAATGGACACGACTTTTCACTCTGAATCTAATGCAGAATGACCTGCGTTTTTTCTTCCTAAATTCCGTTCTTTGTTTTCAATGTAGCGTGTGTTTGTTCGGTGATGAAATATCCTAATATGTACAAAATCCAACCGATTATTGACTATAACAATCACAAAATACTCCATAATGTCTTATCATATTCTAACAATTAACATCTTTTTCAGGTACTTTCCTTCAATGACTTGCCTTCAGACTACAACGGGCCCACAGTCCCTCAAAGTAACTAGCAACGGTGCTATACAGACGGAACCTCGGAGAACGCTGAACTACATATACGAGAGGTTGACAGCCAGCCGGTCTTCATGGGCTTTCCCTCTCATGTTTGCTGTCGGTTTGTCGGCCCTTATAAGAATGCTCTTGAACGGTTTCCGGTTGTATGTGCTTCCTGGAACGTAATATCGTTTGGATGAAAATGGAAATTTGTATTTTGGAACTTGGAGTTGTAGTGTATACCTAAGAACTTGTAAATAGTGTAGTATGGATGGAGAAGGTTGTTTATTTCTGTTGCGCGGAATTTTAGAGGTGCTTTCTTGTATGATAATTAGTTGAGTAAAATTATTTAAAGTTTTGTGATTGTTGTTTTTTCATTATGAGAGTTTGTTACGAAATTTAATACAGGTGCTTAAAAACGGAAATTAACCGTATGTGCAGAACATTTTGAATATTTTTTAAATAGTATTTCTAAATGTGATGAGTAAACTTTTTATGTTAATAATTTATTACTATAATCAAGTGACACAGTAAACATTTTTTCAAATGAAAGTTCTTTAGTATCACAATTTTGCTCTAAATTCCCATTTAAAAAAAAAAAAAATTCTGTTATTTAATATAAATTTTTTTAGTTGACATTAGAAAGGAAAACATTTTGGAAGTCCTTTTAAAACGTTGAAAATCTATTTTGTGGAAAAAAGTAAAACATTTTGAAAAACATTACATTTTTCGAAATATGTTGAAGTTATGAAAAAGTACAGCTAGCTATTCGTAAATAAATTATTTCTGGTTTTGGTATTTTACTTTTTGAGATTAACAAAATATTAACTTACATTCATTCAATGTTTTCTGTTTGGAATGAAGAAGACCTTCTGCGATAAAAATGCCTAGTTAATTTAATTTAAATGATCTCATTTATATACATTCTCTAGTAAGTGCAGTTTATTCTCGAAATTGCATTTTTAAGTATAAATACATAACTATTTTACTTAAAAAATATCATAAAATAATATTTTAATAATTGACATAAGGTACTTTTTGTACTTATATACTCCAACAAGTAGAACATATATATAAGTAAACTTCATTTCAAATTGTAAATGTTATTAAAAGTAAGTTTATCGCAAACGTAGAATACGATAGTTTTCCTCTGAGGTATTACACAAGTTATTTATTCTTAAATTCCTTGATAAATTTACGCAGTAAGAAAAGGAATCATTGATTTCTGTAATAATATGCATAATACTGTTCATCTGTTTGAGCAATCATGTAATGTAGAGGCTATTAAATTTGCAAGGTATGGCTGAAACCAAACATTTAGTTCAACGCCCGAAAACATATTACGACATTAGTCTATTATGTAAAGAAAGAAAGGTTGCCTTCTGCGTACCATTAAAAGCCACATCCTTATTTTATTTCAACACGGAACCAGAAACTGTACGGCTCATTAGATATTTACAAAAAAAAAAAAAAAAAATATGTGGCGAAATAGATGTGAACTTTAAATGGTATTTTTAATTATCCTTTTTCCAGTGAAAATTGTTTTGTTAAAGTGACCGCGACCTTTGCTTTTTGTTTTCTGTATAATTGTTACCTCAGACCAGATCGTCGATATGATCTCTAACTATAACAAATGTTCTTTAGAATTTGATTTTTTTTTTAATTTAGAAAAGTTGATAGCAAAATGAAGTTTTTTGGTAAGCTGAAAATGGACTTTAATTACGTATTGTGTAATCAAATTAATTTGTTATCGTTTATTGGTATATTATTGACATGTTGAAAATAATAATATTGGTTATTTTTTAGAAAACATAGCACTTCGGTTTCGATAAATATTTTTGAATCTTGTTAACGATGCGTTTATCTTTTCAGAATAAATAATTCTTTATTATACTATTTATATAGAGGGCATTCTTTAATGCAAGATAATGGAGGTAAATTTAACATAATAAACATTTTTGTTCTCTTTGAATTACTAAAATTATCGTTCACAATTCCTTTTCTTTCGTAATTCCGTTATACTGTAAATTCATAAATCATTTTCATTCATAATTTATTTTTATTCATTGTTCAGTTTTGGTAATATGATTTTTTTTTATCCTTTTGAAAGAAACTCAAATCGATTACCACCATGTGAAATCGTTTGCCATCTATGTAGCTTCTTATTGTATAATGGTTCAGAAAAACATTACAGCAAAAAAAGAAAATATTGCAAAAGAAGCAGAACTTTAAAATTCCTTCTAATCAAAAGGTTTGAAAAACTTATTTTGCAAATAACAGACGATTTTTAAAAACACATTCAGAATCCATCAAGATATTAAAAACTATTATAAAATAATATAAGGGATAGAGATAATTTTAACCCCACACTAGCGAATGTTTGCTTTAAAAAAAAATCAATTAGATATTTTACTTCTGCCAAATTGGAAAATTTTGTACAAATACTTTAGGTGAAAAATGCTTCTTCCTGATACAGATTCAGAAATGAAATTGCTTTTGAATTTCATAACTTTGAAGTTTGTGTTAATGTTTTGTTCTGTTAGTATTTAGACAAGTAAGTTATTTGTAGTAACATTTGTAGATTACTTTCGAGGAGTTTGGAGAAATATATTGGGCCTGAATCTTCTAATATTTTAGTGTGTCTTTAAAATTGAAATTTAAGCAACATTCATGTATGCATTTAAAAGGAGTAACTATTTTCACTGAAACGTTATTACTATTTTTTTAATATGGTTTTTCATGTTTTGCAAAAATAATGAATGTAATTAAGTTAAATTTTGTGGAAATTAAAATGATATATTAATGATTACAGGAATTTTAAATATCAAAGCACATGAAAGTATTATTTTGTTTTTAGAAATGTGTACAGAATAATAAAAATAATAATATATGTTACTCACATTAATTCTTTTGAAATACGGGAAAGTATAGTAATGATATAAAATCTTAGTGTTTAAATACAAGAGAAAAAATGTTTTAAATGGAAAGAAGAAACCATTGCATTAAAAAAAAAATGATGTAGAAATGAAGTTTTATTTTCACACGTTTTGGCCATTTTTAAACTTGATTATTCTACTTTTGTTAGTTATTTCCGCCAAATATTTATTTGAACAAAATGATAAAGTGGTAAATTGAAAAATATTTTAATCTAAAAGAGCATTTAATTTCAACTGATTTTTTTAAAGCATGAAATAAATAATTAAGTACTTTTATATTTATGCTTAAATATAAAAGGTATTTTTAACTTCAACTAATTTACGTATAACGTATAAATCAATTTTAGAGATTGGTTGAATTGAAATTATATCCACATTCCAGGTAAATTTTTTTCTAAGGCAATTCATTAGCTACATGAGAATTTATAAAATAACAAAAATTTATAAAATAAAAAAAATAAAAAAATTCCATCATAATTCTTAAAAACATACGGTATTTTTTACATTAGGATTGCCATAGGGAACAGTATTAATTAATTTTAAATATTGGTTGCATTGAAATTATATGCACATGTTAGGTAATTTTTTTTTTAAAGCTACTTATTCAATAGTTAAGAGAGGATTTAACTTAGAATTTATTTTCTAATAGCTTAATAATCTCCACAATGTTTATCCACTAGAATTCACTTAAAATAAACAGTATTTTGTAAAAATTATTAAAATTTTACTGGAAGGAGACTTAACAATTCATACCAAAAGTATTTACTCAACCATACCTTAGTAGCTAATTCATGTTAAAGACAATGAGGAATTGCGGCATTTCATTTGCAAAATTTCAAATGGCAATACAAGAACTGCTTGAGAAAATGTGAAAGTGAATAAAAAAGGATATTTATGTCATGAGGAAGTAGGATGTGTTGGTGGATATAATTTACTGGCACCATTGGAAATCAGATGACAACATGTTAGTGGCATTTTAATTAAAACGTAATCTCAGGTTTATATCAATATAAATTAAGATTATTTTAAATCTTCACCTATGGAAATTTCTTTTGTTTCAAATGCAACAAAAGAGACATAAAACTATATCCTATAATCTACTTACCAACCGAATAACATAAAATAATAATTGCAATATGAATCAGTTTATGTCTTAAAAACTATATCGTATTATTAATTCAGCCTTTTTACAGGATAAGAATACGGATTATTATTAATATTTAGGATTAGTATTTAAAAAGTATACAAATATCTCTCTTTTTTAAAAATGTATGTGAGTAAAAATGGACTTTTGGGAAATAAAAAAAAATCAGTACAAATTATTAACCTTATGTGACAGAAAAACCATGTGTTACATGCCGAATATTTTTAAACGCACTTTTTTTCAAAATTAGTTGACACAAAATAGAAACAGAATTTAAAGTTCGCAGTTTGATACAAAAGTAAAATAAACGTCGTATTAATAACCATTTAGTTTGCAGAAAAAAGGGATGTATATGTAGTTGTCGCATTGATAATATGTCGAACTTTAACAACGTAAATTGAGTATTAATGTTCGTTTTCATTTTTTGAATTAAAATAAATAATTAAATATTGCTTATCGTAACTAAATAAATATTAAACTAAAATTCTCATCGTAATACAATCCTTTTTATGAACCAAATATGATAATAAAATAAATTAAGAAATTAATACCCAAAAGCTTTTGATAATAAAATCTTGTATAAGCCCTCGCTACTTATACTTTTTGTTATTCCTTTCAATTACCCTTATGTATACATAGGGTAATGAAAGTATAGCATTCGGTTTTGAAAAAAAAAATTTAAAAAAAAAAAATCGATTTGTGTGTGTGTGTGTGTGTATGTGTGTGTGTGTGTGTGTGTGTGTGTGTGTGTGTGTGTGTGTGTGTGTGTGTGTGTGTGTGTGTGTGTGTGTGTGTGTGCATATCTCCACGTTTTGGAACATCCTGATTTCAAAAAAGTGACCTAGAAAAAATGTTTGTCTGTGTGTGTCAGAATAAATCCCGAACAAATTGACCTACGATGTATATCGATAAGTATTAGAAAAGATATAAGCACTTTATTAAAAGAAACTGCCCATAGTTTATGTAGTTAGTATTTGACTATGACAAATTGCTTCAGTTATTTTTCAAGACATATGTTTAATTATGTCCTTATAGTTGTACGTAAAACAATGTTATTAAATTATAGCTGCATAAACTGTCCTATTTTGCATACTCTTTCAATCGGTGTCTTGTGTTGCAAAGTGGTTAGTGTTTTTCTCTCTCGCAAATGCGAATATATGTTTTGGAAAATCAAATTAACAATAACCATTGCTGGGTAAAGATATATTTGCATACTATGTGGTAATTTGAACTCTGAGCGATGAATCACGGTGTTTATTCAAGGGAGTAGGGGAGGGGGGGGGGTGTCAAGGGTTTAGAGTACAATATAGGAGACAGGAGAAGAATATATATATATATATAAATATATATATATATATATATATATATATATATATATATATATATATATATATATATATATATATATATATATATATATATATATATATATATATATATATATATATATATATATATATATATATATATATATATATATATATATATATATATATATATATATATATATATATATATATATATATATATATGTAAAAATATATTCTTCTACTTAGTATAAAGATATAAGTATTGTCATTAACAAATACTGTTACACTTGTTAAACTTTGAACGAACTTTCTTTTAAGTTAGATTTCTATTCTTGTTTCATCTAAAGAGAGGAGTTATTAAAAAAAAAAAAAAAAAAATTTAGTGTTTCTATTAATGCAATTTCATGCAAGTATGCACATGCACTTGTCACCAGGGCCCGATTTAAATTTTTTTTTACTGTATGCCCAACATTCAGAGAGGGGCCCCCAATAGCAAATATTTATTTTCTTACGTCACAATGTTACCAGATCAAGCTACATTCGTTAAGACTAACTTTTTACAATTAAAACTCATAGATTACTTTCACACGATTTTTTTTGTTATAATTAGTATTGTTATGAATTTTTCCACTGAGGCAATGATGGCACAGTTTTCACGGTTTAAAAGTATTTATTCTCTCTTCAGAAAACTCACAAAATCTATTCACAGGCAACAGTTTAACTACTCTCAAGCTTCAACACAAGCTTCAACAAAAATAACTTCGAATTCAGCGATTATACAAGCGCACTCCAATAGGTCAACAAAGCAATCAGCTTTCAACGAAATCCGAAGTACATCTGAAAACTTTCCCGTTCTCCAGTCTTTTTATAAATAAGCGCGTGAGACATTCTCGAAATTTCCAGCCAATTCATCGGAAAGAAATTTCTCGAAACGTCTCGATTACTTCAGGTGTTGCCACCTTTTTTTAACTTGTATAATCGCTATTAATTACTAAATAAAATTGGATAAAAATAAATTACAATAGAATTTTGAAATAATACGTCACTATTTACAATATATACAGACAATTTGTGCAACATTTCCCCCTTCTTAAAGACTGCACGTCCCGGGCAGTGAAGTCCTTAAGAGGAAAGGCAATTCAATCACTTCTACTATAATATGGGGCTAGTCTATTGTTATGTACAACTCTAGGTTTACAGGAGGGTGTCCGTTGAATCCTTACCACGACGTCGTTGATCTTCTTAAGGACCACATACGGCCCTTCCCAGTTCGTCTGGAGCTTAGGGGAGAGTCCTTTCCGACGTTTAGGATTCCATAACCACACCTTGTCACCTTCCTGGAATGAACGTTCCGTGGCCTTGGCATCGTAGCGGACCTTCATGCGCTCTGTCATGATGTTGATTCTTTCTCTGGCGAACCGATGTACGGCTTCCAAACGTGCCCGGAGATCATCTAGATACTGGACAGGCGACGAAGGGGTGTCCGGTGGTCGTCCAAAGAGGAGGTCGCAGGGTAGTCTAAGGTCTCTTCCGAAAATCATTTGAGATGGTGTATATCCGGTGGTCTCGTGAGTAGCACTTCTGTAGGCCAAAAGGAACAGTGGAAGTTTCTGATCCCAATCTTGCTGGTTCTTGGAAACAAACAAGGAGAGATGATTCAGAATCGTTCTATTAAATCGTTCAACCATTCCATCGGATTGTGGATGCAGGGGAGTTGTACGAGTCTTTTCCATGTCGAGCAAGTCACACAGCCCAGTGAAGACGGCAGAGTTGAAGTTAGTCCCCTGATCGGAATGTATCAGCAGGGGTACGCCAAATCGGGAGATCCAATTCCGTACGAGGACTTCTGCTACGGTTGTGGCTTCCTGGTCCGGAATCGCGTATGCTTCTGGCCACTTGCTAAAGTAGTCCATGACAACTAGGATGTATTTGTTGCCATTAGATGTGTGAGGTAGGAGGCCTAAGACGTCCAAAGCAATTCTTTCGAATGGTGCTCCTACGTTGTAACGTTGCAACTTTCCACGAGTTCGGGTCTTCGGTCCCTTCCGCGAATTGCATGCATCACAGGACTTGCACCACTTCTCCACGTCGGATTTTGCTTTGTCCCAGAAGAATCTCTCCCTGACTTTCTGAAGAGTTTTCGTGACACCAAAATGTCCTCCAGTAGAACTGCTGTGAAGTTCTTCTAGAACGTTCGTACCTCTAGAACTTGGAAGGATTAATTGCCACCGGAAGCTTTTGCCATCATCGGACTCCCATAGACGGTAGAGTACTCCATTCTTCAAGTGCAAAGAGTCCCACATAGCCCAATATCTCTTCATTGTTGGGCTATAGCATGCAATTTCCTGCCAACTGGGTTTTCCGGTAGCTGCTTCCATGAATTCAATTAGAGGTTTCAAGTCCTGATCTTCAACCTGACTTTTTCGAACATTCCGGTCACTCCAAGGGTCCAATTCTGAAGTAGTTGAGTTGGTAGTTATTTTCCGAACGGCCGATGTGCTAACCCCGAACTTAGACTCGGCATTGGAACAAAATCGACAGTTCTCCGGACATGGTCTTCTAGAAAGAGCGTCTGCATTCCCATGGAACGTTCCTTTTCTGTGATGGATATCCATGTCGTATTCCTGCAGGCGCTGAATCCACCTTGCTATTTGTCCCTCTGTATTCTTGAAGTTCAGCAACCAAGTCAGAGACGCATGATCAGTTCTTAAAATTAATTTTCGGCCGTACAAGTAATGATGAAAGTGCTCAACGGCTTTTATTTCGGCTTTCATTTCAGCGGCCGTGGATTCTTGTCCGGCTTTTATTCCAGCAATCATTTCCATCAACTGCTTTATTTGGTCTTCCATCATTCCTCTAGTTGTCGGCATTCAAAATTACGAGACCCCACTTCTGACACCACTGTTATGAAATTTTCCACTGAGGCAATGATGGCACAGTTTTCACGGTTTAAAAGTATTTATTCTCTCTTCAGAAAACTCACAAAATCTATTCACAGGCAACAGTTTAACTACTCTCAAGCTTCAACACAAGCTTCAACAAAAATAACTTCGAATTCAGCGATTATACAAGCGCACTCCAATAGGTCAACAAAGCAATCAGCTTTCAACGAAATCCGAAGTACATCTGAAAACTTTCCCGTTCTCCAGTCTTTTTATAAACAAGCGCGTGAGACATTCTCGAAATTTCCAGCCAATTCATCGGAAAGAAATTTCTCGAAACGTCTCGATTACTTCAGGTGTTGCCACCTTTTTTTAACTTGTATAATCGCTATTAATTACTAAATAAAATTGGATAAAAATAAATTACAATAGAATTTTGAAATAATACGTCACTATTTACAATATATACAGACAATTTGTGCAGCAGTATGATCTTGATTTCCTCAAAACTTTTGAATTAATCCAAATCCCCCATGAGCACTGATATTAAAGCACACTTTCCTGTATTTTAAACTTACATTTTACCACAGGGTCCACAAATTATATATTAATAAAGATTACTTAAATTTATAACAATAATTGTAAATAATACAAAGTAACCTTTCCACTGTTTCCACGATCTCACCAAAAAGGAGGGCCAAAAAAGCTAAAAAAAGTACACGGAAGAGCCTGCAAACCAACCAATCACAAAGAATCTTTCATTTCATAATATAAGAAGTTGTATGTGGTTGGTGAACATCTCTTCACAAGAGGCGAGAGAAGGAGAACAGCGTCGTAAAGCCCTCGTCTCCGTGTACATATGAAGAAGTTGTATATGATTGGCTGAACCGGAAATATGTGCTTAATAAGGTCTTATTAAGTTAGTCTATCTAACTTAACTCTCTGTGACTATACAAAAAATATGGAATTTGCGGATGTGTAACATAAATAAAATTATTATTTTTGTTCAGTGCTTTCCATAAAAGACCATTATATTTAAAATTTTCAGAAAACTTTCAAAATATGGGGGCCCCTAGGCCTGGGCATAGTGGGTCTAATGGTAAATCAGGCCCTGCTTGTCACCAACTTTTGGGCATCCGCCCACTATTTTTTCACCACTTCTACCACTAACTGGGGGATAATTGAGAGGAGTTAAATTGGACAAATTTAGAAGGACATTGTACAAGTAATTTTTCGTAATTTTTATTTGCATTAAAAACACTGCCAAAAATTGTAAGAATAATGGTTGGAAATAAGCAACATATTCATCGCACATTTTTGTTTTTAAACAATTTTAGTTTTTGTTCTAAGGATTCTAGATTTAGATGCCAAAATTCGATTTCTAGTATCGTCTAGACTAGACTCTAGAATTAGTCTGTTTTTAATTATTATAGTGCTGCCACCTATACTTGTTGTAGTAAAGTAAAAGAGTGAAATCTTTCAAAAATTCGTATAACAGGGATCAGGCAATAAAAGAACACTTTCATATTTACATGAATTTGATATTTTTTATTGTACTTTTAATTATAGTGGTTTAATATTATGTTTAATGCAGAGTATTTGACCATTTATAATAAACTGTGCGTTTAATGTGAAAAATTCAAATATTTGGTTTATTATAAGACAGTGACTAGATATTTGGAAAATAAATTTATCTAACAAATATAACTTAATATTTAAGAAGATTTGTAACTCAAAATTGAATTTTCATCAAGGTTTGTTATTGTATAAAAATATAAGACTATGTTGCTAGATTATTTTAATTATTTGGCAAATTTGTTCTAGGTAAATGTTAAATTGTAATTTTGATTTTTGTAACATTTGCAACCATCTAGTGATTGCTAATTTATTAAATTATTAGAAATTATAGTTTATCATAGTTCAAATTATAAATGGCTCTTGCTTTTGCTTGTAATGTTTCTCATAATGCGCTAAAAAATTATAACAAGAATTGTGAAGGTACTGTTCCGATGACGAAATTAAATTTTGTTTTCGACCTATTGCAAGTTTAATAATGTCAAGTAACAAAACACAGTTGGGTGTGAGCCAGTCAAACATTGAAAGGAAAATGAGATTGGGAATCAATTTTTATCATTATCTTTTAGATATCAATTTCATTTGTTCAGAATAACATCATTCATCATATGACAATTGTGAAAAAATACTTTAAAATGTTGGACATAACTTTACAAGATATTATTTCTGATTGAGTAAAATAGTGGAGAAAAATGAAGGTGATTAAAAAGGAGATGTAAATTTTATCTGGAAAAAATTTTGAAACGTAAAATTAAAATTTAATAAAACGAAATATTCGAAAATAACTGAGTTTCAAACAATTTCAAATGAAAATATTTCCAATAAAGGTAATTTAAAAAGTGCATTAACTATTTTTACCATCCACAAAGTTTATGTTGAATCATTACACTTCAATTTTTATGAATATTTTCATTACTAAACTATTAACTTATCAAGAAACACAATAAAATGTAAATTAATACATACGAAGGAAGATACTTTATATATTTTTAAATAAGGTAATCTAAAAATTCCAAAAATATGTAATGGTGTTGATTAAATTCCATCTGATAGTATGTGTAAGCCACATTAGGATTTAGTAGAAGACAATTCAAAATAAGATGAAAGTTAGTTGAAAACTTTAGATTATATGGAAACCGGTTGATTTAAAAACTTCAAAATATTTTTATAAATTTTTTAATTTTGCCTTTTAATATTCTCGTATGTCTTAGCGGGTAAAATTTTTTACTTGTTTGACAGAATACAAAAAAAAAAAAAAAAAAAAAAAAATGTTTAAAGTTATACTCTAAATATTTATTCTTTGGATTTAAGGGTCAAAATCACGAAACCGGAAAAAATGAATCATCAGGACTTTGATTTTGAAACTTCACGCAAACAAGTTTGTTATTCCTTATTTCTTCCAATAAACTTATTTTCTATAGAAATTCAAAGTTTGCACGTTAAATTCTAATACTAAATATTATTATTATTAATATATATATATATATATATATATATATATATATATATATATATATATATATATATATATATATATATATATATATATATATATATATATATATATATCTTTTTGCGTTAATCCAGTTAAAAGGGACGAGATGGTCAATAAATATTGCTCCATAAAGAAATTTGTTTACTTTTATTTCTTATTACTATTTTTTAAAAGGATTTTAATATTTTTATGACATTATTTAATGAGTAAGACGATATTTCTTTTATCTTTTGCATTTTTACTACCACGATTTTGAACACTTATTAAACGGCTAACGAATATATATATATACATATATATAAATGTATATATATATATATATATATATATATATATATATATATATATATATATATATATATATATATATATATATATATATATATATATATATATATATATATATATATATATATATATATATATATATATATATATATATATATATATATATATATATATATATATATATATATATATATATATATATATATATATATATATATATATATATATATATATATCTTATATCTTTATACTTATATCTTTATACTAAGTAGAAGAAAATATATTTTTACTTATATATATATATATATATATTCTTCTACTTAGTATAAAGATATAAGTATTGTCTTTAACAAATACTATTACACATGTTCAACTTTGAACGAACTTTCTTTTAAGTTAGATTTCTATTCTTGTTTCATATAAAGAGAGGAGTTATTAAAAAAAATTAAAAAAAAAAAATTTAGTGTTTCTATTAATGCAATTTCATGCAAGTATGCACATGCACTTGTCACCAGGGCCCGATTTAAATTTTTTTTTACTGTATGCCCAACATTCAGAGAGGGGCCCCCAATAGCAAATATTTATTTTCTTACGTCACAATGTTACCAGATCAAGCTACATTCGTTAAGACTAACTTTTTACAATTAAAACTCATAGATTACTTTCACACGATTTTTTTTGTTATAATTAGTATGATCTTGATTTCCTCAAAACTTTTGAATTAATCCAAATCCCCCATGAGCACTGATATTAAAGCACACTTTCCTGTATTTTAAACTTACATTTTACCACAGGGTCCACAAATTATATATTAATAAAGATTACTTAAATTTATAACAATAATTGTAAATAATACAAAGTAACCTTTCCACTGTTTCCACGATCTCACCAAAAAGGAGGGCCAAAAAAGCTAAAAAAAGTCCACGGAAGAGCCTACAAACCAACCAATCACAAAGACTCTTTCATTTCATAATATAAGAAGTTGTATGTGGTTGGTGAACATCTCTTCACAAGAGGCGAGAGAAGGAGAACAGCGGCGTAAAGCCCTTGTCTCCGTGTACATATGAAGAAGTTGTATATAATTGGCTGAACCGGAAAGGTTTGCTTAATAAGGTCTTATTAAGTTAGTCTATCTAACTTAACTCTCTGTGACTATAAAAAAATATGGAATTTGTGGATGTGTAACTAAAAATAAAATTATTATTTTTGTTCAGTACTTCCCATAAAAAGACCATTATATTTAAAATTTTCAGAAAACTTTCAAAATATGGGGGCCCCCATATTTTGAAAATTGTTTGTCGCATACAATGAAAATGATTATGCTTGATACTTGCCCGGGGCAGTCACCGAAATGATGCTTTCGAAGTTTAAAATTATTATTTATTTTTTTCAAATTATATGCACCCATCCCCCTATTTTTTCTAGTTTCTTGATAAAAAAAAGCCTTACGTTTGTAATTTATTTTATTTTCCATGAGCCTTTTGTTAAAAAAAAATGTCAAGTATAAAAACACTTAGAACATGTTTTGGCCTGTTTCGTTAATTTTGACCCATTAAGTTATTTTTGAACTTCCGTAAAGTTATACTTTAACTTTAATAATATAGATGGCAGCACTAATATGGTAGATAAATTTTTTTTAGCTTCGGTACCGAAATAAAAGAAATAGTTAGAAATGTTATACTTAAATATTTTAGAATACTCAGTATTAATTTTGAGAAAATTGAAATTTAATAATTCTCCAAAAGTTGTTTTCTAAACAAAATTAAAGTTAATTTCGATTAGATTACTCTATAATTAAAAAAAATAAATAAACAGACTTTCATGTTTTAGATTTTTCTAAAGAAATGAATTAAAAAAAACAGACTGTTTTATTTGACAGATTTGTTTGTAATATCTAGAGAATGGATACATAATCTTTATGTATGGTTGGTGCACCAAATAAGTCTCTGTTTGATAAATCCTTGAATTCCTCATTATTTCAGATCATAAAAACTCTAAAATACGAGCATTTTGAAACTTAATTTTAATAAAATTCATAAATTTATTCTGTAATTCCGCATATCTCTACTACTATCTTCCGAAAACCCAGGTATCCTTAAAATTATCGCCACATACGTATTGGACAACAAATAAAACAAAACAATCAGAATTGAGATAGACTGGAAGAATAAAACTAACTCGTAATTTATTTTCAGAGTAAAAGCATTTCAAACATAAAAAATCTGAAACCCGATAAATTACAACGATTAAAAAAAAAAGAAGGTACAATTTTTTGGAGTATTTTTTAAAAATTTATTTTCCTTATACTTAATGAATTGCAATGGTTTAGTATCCATTAAACTATGATATCATGGAATGGCAAACTTATTGCTATATACTAACATACAAACTATTTTCTAAAAACCTCATCTAATTTTATTTTGAAACTTTTTACACATACTAATAGCATACTTTTAAACACGTTTATATATTTGTTCAGAGAAATAAATTATTTTTTTTAAAACCTGATATATAATAAATTTAAGTTCATTAAATATTTTTGTTTCAAACATTCATAATTATTTATTATTTTGCTTACATTTTTAAGAGCAGGCTTCGGAATTTATAAATTTTTTTTTAGTCTTGCCTGTGAGGTTTTAAATCATTTCCATAAGTGAATGTTTAAGGTTAAGACCCAGGTGAGAGAAGATTTAAGGTTAAGACTAATGTTAAGATTTATGTTCTGGGCAGGTTGGACAGTCCATACCCATTCTAGGGCATCGTTTCAAAATACACAATTAAAAAAAAAAAACGCGTGTCAAAACCATCACAAAACCAATTTTTACCCCTCCGATATATATATCAATTTTAAAACTCTGCATCAATATTTTAAAACTTCCAGTATATTTTACCTAGAACTAGGCAAGATTAGCCAAGACCCATAGTTACGGTCAGTCTACACGGGTTCACATCGGGATTGGTCAGTGTTGAGTGATATAGGCCTGCGTATTTGTACTAGTAGGGGTGTTGTTTAAGTCCCTTAACACTAAGTGACAAAGAGAAGTTCATACAATATAATTTTAATGAAATACTCAAGAAAGCCATTAAAATGGGAATCTAGATGATCTTGACATAAATCTTAAAAAAGCAAAAAATAAAATGACAAATATCTAATATGAATGCACAAAAAACAACAGCAGAAAACTTTTTCAATATAATAACTGTCCAAATTAAATACTCATTTGTAAGACCTACATCAGTAAAGGATATTAAACCTAACCTAAATTGAAACCTGACACAAGTTATTTAGAACTGAAATTAGCGGGTGTATTAGAGTAATCTACAACGTTAATAGATTCTAGTTTGAGATACCTGCTTCACACCTCTCTTCCCACGCTATTTCCACTCCCACAACTTCAATTCCAAATCAGTTCAGAAACAATTTTCATTGCAATTGGCACTTCATTTCATTTTAAAAAACAATTTAGAACGGTGAACAAAACAACATGGCAGTTCATTTCCTTCCATTCTAAATAGCCCATCAATAAAAAAACAAGCAAACTCTGAAATAAGATTGAAATTCCCACCCGCAAAGAAGTCCAAACAGGGATGTCCAAACGGAACAATTACGTCATTTGAGATCGACAGTTTCCGAATAAAGGAAAGGTACTTCCTTTATCGTTTGCGGGGGTTCCCCGATCGTCTGTGGTCACTTCCCGGTAATAGTTGCGTTTTAGGAACCGGATGTGATCTAAAGAGGAGGAAAGAGGATGAAAACGAAAGCTGAGATTGATCATGGATGAATTTAGCTGATACAATTTGTAATTTTATTGTTGAATTTGTTTTAAAAAACCACCGAAGCAAAGTGTAGAATCGACGTGAAATGTTCCGAGTCATTTAATTACCAATTGTCTTAGAAATGTCAATTCAGAATTTCAATTTAAAAATTTTTGTGTAGCAATCTATGTATGAATTGCATACAAGTTATTTAAAAGGAAACTTTTAATAAAATAGCTGTTGTATGATTTATGAGTTCTTTGACTCTCACGTTCTTGGCTTTTGTATCAAGCAATTTTGCGCTCATTTTTAAGGTGTGATGTGCTGACTGTCGCTTGTGACAGCAAGAATGCAGATATCATTAATCTTTTAGTATTATTTGTGCTTTAAATTTATTTATTTCATTCAGAGGATTTAAAATTGTTCTTCTCGTGTCAGATTGAAACCATCTTTAGATATGCAAATCGAAAATATCATACAATTAATAAGAGCTTTAAAAATATTAATATGAGATTTCAGTAACAAGAAAAGTGCTCATATTTTGAGTGTCAAAGAAAATAATAATACATATTTCATTGTTTAAGATTATATGTATCAATACGAAGAGTAAAAAAAGTTATACTTTGCTTTTCCTGTTATTGTCAGTAGTCTGGTAGGCATTTTTTAAAAATTTTTTTATTCTATAAGTTTAAGCTAATATATGTTTAAAATTTAGTTAAAATAGTTATTGCTTTGTAGATACATATCTTGTCGGAAAAAAAATAAAACTTTAAAGTACAGGGTGGTCATACATTTTTTTTGGCCAATATATGGACCTCTAGCGGCCGTTCAGCTCAACATATCGAGATGAGATTTCAGGTATAGTTATTCAGAGGTATAAGCTCGAGATTCTGCGAATGGCAACAAAAAGGAGTTCACGGTTACGGTTATAGTAACAGTAACTCTAAATTTCTTAAGGGCTATATCTACTTTTTCTTGTCGCAAATGCTTAGCCCATGTGAAAATCCTAAAGAGCGTTGGAGCGGTACATGTATCTAAAAAAAAACCGGACGCGTAATGCATTCACAAAAAGCAGCTTTGACAACAGCCAACAGAATAAAGACACCAATCACAGAACTCCTCTCGCCAGATATTCAGCTTAGGAAACCAATAAAATTGTCTGCGATGTCACACATATGAACTTTGGCCTCAGTCATATGCAAATTTCATCCGTGCTCCCCGATTAAGTTTTTGTTGGCCGTTCGCCGAACTGTTTTTTGTGCGTGTATAACGTGTCCGGTTTTTATGATACACGTACCGTTCCAACACTCTATATGGTTTTCGCATGCTCTGAGAATTTTGCGAAAGGAAAAAGTAGTTGTTGCTATTTGAGTTTCGAATTTGAGCTTCTGTATTTATCCGTGACCTATACTTCTAAACTTCAATTCCTATGAAGCATGTTCTATACAGTTAATCAGGGTAACTTTGATCCACATTTTCTGTATTTTCTCTTGTCCCACATATGTTTTAATAGCATTTTCAGACCTAATGGTATAAAATGGAAGAATAAACCTTAAATTATAGCTTAATTTACACAAATTAGTAAATGCTGATGATGAAAACACCAAAAATAGGAAAATAACCTGATGAAAAGTTACCCTGTCATTCAGGGTAACTTTGAACCCCAAAGAGAAATTTCATTTAAAGTACCTTTTTTTATTCAATCTAAAAGTCAGAACAACTTTGAAAAAATAAAATTAAGTTTCTAAACATTTGAAACACCATAAGCTTAAATTCTCAGCATCAAAAAGTTTGGATATTTTAAATAACAATTCAAAGAATTTATTAGGTAATAACAGTGAATTAAGAATAACATGAATATATTGCAAAAAAACTATTTATTATTCAGTTACACATATAAATAAAGTGAAAAAATACTCTTTAGTTCAATCACTTAAATATAAACTCATTTTTATCAATTAAGAATTCAAAAGTTGAATAGAAAATAATAAAACTAATAGGCAGGTAAGCAAATATTCTATTCTTAATGGTAGAAATAGTATGACAAAATAATATAACCCACAAATAATATAATTCCTTTATAAGCATTACCAATTTTTATATTCGTTAACACAGAGCCGATTCTGTAAACAGCTTGTTCTTGGGGTGTTTGAATCTAATTATAAATATCAAAACCATTTCTATCAGCAAACTACGTTTCAAAATTTGCAGCAATCTACGTTTCAAAATTTGCGGCAATCTACGATTCAAAATATATTTATTAAAAATGAACGTGAATTTATGCACTCACATTCAATTACCATTTATGTGTTCTGATTAAAGTAATTTTATTATGAATTTATTAAAAAAAAATTGGCAGCTGGAGTTTCATCAATGGTCGGTGAAATGCTATTTTAGGGCGATTGGATCACGTCAAGCTGACTTATTAATTAGTATTCTGTAAAATTGACCTTTTAGTGACAGTTACTGCCCCAAAATTTGATAGATAGCATTGTCATCGACATCGAATCTATCTGCCAAGTTGCAGTCCTATTGGATGACGGCAAGGGGGTTAATTAGGCCTCCGCAGATTTGCCTGCCATCGTAACACAAAATCGAAAATAATATAAAGGATTTAATAAAAACAAAGTTCAAATTTCATTATATTTCACTTTGGTATTCTTTAACTTAATAGTTTTACACCAAATAAAGAATCAATGATCTGGAAAACTCCTTGTGTTCTACCTGGAATAATAATTTCTGAAGATAATTATTCATACACGGCTGATTTTTCATAACACAGTTGTTTTCATAGAAATTTTTCACTTCCTCAACTGAAACGCCTTTTCCAGCAATTACATGAGGGAAGATTTTTTTAACTCTGTGAACGACTGCTAGATCATTATTTCTAATATTTTTAGGTACTTTTTGATTTTCTTGCATTCCTCCACGTTTTGGAACATCTTGATTTCTAAAAAGTGGCCTAGAAAAAATGCCTGTTTGTGTGTACGTGGTTAGCATACTTCCCAAACAAATTGACCTACGATGCTCAAATTTGGAGTGAGGGTTGGTGGTGGCTATGGGACCTACCATTAAGGTTTTCGTCAAATTCGAGCTCGCGCATAAGATTGAAATCATGAAAAAATCTTGTTTTTCAGCAATTGCTAAGAAACGGCTCTAACTAGTTGGTTAAGCAAATATTCGTTAAATAATGGCGAAATTAAACTTCTGAGGAAAAACATTAATGGTGTATCTCTTCCTGAATCACGATTTTTATCGTGTACAAACACTGATCAAAAATTAAAACCATGGGATCTCAGGCGCTTAAAACTAATAAGATTTCCTGGAAGATGTACTCCGCAGAGCGTTCTGGTATTCTGTTCATTGGATCGAGCTCGCAAAAAGAAAAAAATAAAGATTTAAAAAACATTGGGAGTGCGTCTTGACAACTCTGTTTTCTGCACATGGTGTTTTTGACTCAGTCATTCATTTTTCCTTGCAGAAACATTCTTCTGATGCCGAAAAAACCAAAAACAAACTGCCTATTTTATTACTACAAAATGAATGATTAACTGATTTTCTGAAGTAGTGATATCGCGAGGATTTGTTGAACTCTTTGCTTAAATACGTTACAATGATTGTGTATGAAATGTTGCTGTTCGATAGCTAAAGTGTTTCGTCGTAGAGTTTGATAGAGTCCGTTAAGTTTTACGCTAATAAGGATTAATTACATAAGTGCCTTTGAGCAAATGAGCTTTGATTCAAATTTTGGTATGGGAATTAGTCTCACCGATACCTTTTATTTGATGCCTGACCCCGCGTTGCTGAGATCCGTCATTTATTTTTTAATTGTAGAATGATATTTACAAAGCAATCAAGAATAATAAATTTATATATTGCAAGAATATTACATATACCATTAAAACATTTAAAATCGCTTGTTAGAAAATTAATTCCATCAGTTATTCAAAGCTTTAAATCAAAATTTAGGTGCACTGCAATACACTCGCCAACGTCACTGCACTTCCAGACACCTTTTAATGGAAGCTACTTAGTAATATTTTGACATCCTCATAGCTGCATATTACAGTAAACCTAGAAACTGAGATTTTTTGCAGGTACCAGTTAGTCACTTTAGTAAAACCCCTTTGTGTCAAGTTTCCAATTATTAGTTAGTCAAATTCGAAAAGGGCATATTTTGATATTTACTCATTGACTGATCATAAGTAATCTAAATTATTTCTAATAGATCTAAAAGTATTAAAATAAGTACACTTGTGAGGTTGAACAAGTATACACAAAGGGAACATCTCAAAATCCTACACCCCCCCCCCCCTTCCCCCCCCCCCTTTTCCGGAATTCCATGATAGAGCAATGCTTGAAAAGTATGAATCTTAATTTTAAAATGATGCTTATATTGTTGATAGCATTTAGTATATTATAAGAATTTAAAATACTAGTATAGATTAGTATGTATATTGAGAAAAAGAAAGGAAAAAAAAAAAAAAAAAAAGAAGGGGAAAAAAAAAAAAAGTGAAGAAAAAAGTGAAAAAAAACTCTAAAAAGCAAAGCTCCTAAAAGGGAGTAATGATTGCAAAATATATTTATCAATTTAAAATTATTTTTTATGGACCTAGAAATATTATAAAATTTGGCCCAACTTAGAATACTAGTATATATTGGATTTACTACGTCTAGAATGTTGTAGTTTTCGATCGGTGTCTCAAATAAGAAACATATTTGGTGTTCCATTGTGTACACAGTTACTTATTTTGCTAGATTAGGATAGTACTTGTCAAAAAGAATTAAAGACCTCATAGTACAATGTGTTACATGAACTTGTAGACGTTAAGTGTAATCGACTGAGAGCTGGAAAAAGAAATGAAAAAAATACTTATTAATTGTTATTCTCAAGAGATGCTGTTTAGAAAAACTGGAAATCCGAAATTGAAAAGTTGGTTGGTTGTTTTCAGATTATCTGGCGCCGTCAGCAACACGAGGGCTATAATGGGCCGAAACATTCGTCATTAGACAAGCCAACATACATTTACAAACACCCATGCCTAACACGGGACACGAACCCGCAAACTCGCGGTCTAGAAGCTAGCACGCTAACCACTATACCGTTTGATCGGTCCGAAATTGAAAAGAATTATGAAGTTAAACAAGCATTCAAGTGCCAACATTACTACAAGAAAAAAATGGTCACAAATTGCAACAATGTTATAAGTGGAAAGCAGATGGAAAACGGGCTGGACTTTCAAATCTGGTATGGATTCTGAGCCGAAGGGATTTTTTCCAAAAAATGTCAGCCACTCTATTTTTTTTATTAACAAGTGAACTGTTTATGGTTGCCGTTACTTGTAGCAGTTTTATGTAAACAACTACTGGAACAGAATTCATATCAGATTCAGAAGTCCCACAGGGAAACCAGTCAAACCTTATAAGTCAGAAAATCTCCTCATAATTCCGAGACATTCTTCACTGACAGTGACGAAAACAATTGATTTGTGAATAACGGAGCTACAAATCATATCACTATTTGAAAGGACCTATTCCAAAGTTTTGATTCATTTCTGGAATATCACAAGTAAAGGTTGGTTGGTTGTATTCAGATTATCTGGACCCGTCAGCAACACTAGGGCTATAATGCGCCGAAACATTCGTCCTTAGACAAGCCAACATACATTTACAAACACCCATGCCAACACGGGACTCGAACCCGCAACCTCGCGGTCTAGAAGCTAGCACGCTAACCACTATACCGTTTGGTCGGCTCACAAATAAAGGAGATTATAGAAAATGGATAAGTTGAAGTTTAGGGAAAAGGCACGACTGAAATGGAAGCTTTTTCAAATAGCAGATGTGGAGGAATATCACTATCTGATGTGTGATGCGTTCCAAACATTAAGAAAATTTATTTTTAGTTTTATCAGGCTCAAGAGAAATTACCTTATAGTAATTTTTCATCAACAGCTGAAATATGGAAATTTCTTAAAGGTGTAAATATCAAAATGGTTGGTGTTATATCTCGACATGGAGGCCTGTTAAAACCATCGATATAGATAAACAACTGGATAGACTGCTCCGATGGCAACGCAGGGCGAAAAACGCGCCGGCAGAAATATTTTTTTGCCCTGCCACTGGTGGGAAGATTTCCTGAATCATGGTTAACTACCGTGTTGCATATAATTGGAACAACAGCGCAAATCGAAAAAATATCAACAAGAGTTTTCACCGGTAAATAAAAAATAGTTATTCAAATAAGCAAATGTATTTTTTATTATTATTTATTATTGAAAAATATCTAAAATGTCCCTTTTAACATTGATCGCTCGTGGTTAATGGTTGATCTCTTATGTGGCAATTCATATCATAAATAATCTATTTTAAATTCAGAAAAATATTATTATGATCTAGAATAAAACACTTGATTTATATTTATTTAATTCTTATTTTTATGCGTTTTCAAGGGCATTTGGCAAAGAAATGGAAAATGAAAGCGAAATTAACACTCGCACATTGACAGATTTAGGGTGTAATTTTGAAATAGGAAACAATTTCAAAACTTCTTTTAAACATCCTGCTTCTGAGTTAGAAGTCTTTGCATTTTTTTTTATCTCTGTCACATTTTGAAATTAGCCAGAAATACTTTAGCCGAAATGGGTTTTATAATGTCCAATATAGGCGTTGTAAAATTGGATTATATTACAAAACTAAATGATTTGCAAAGAAAAGAACAACTTAAATTTGCTAATTCTCTTTCTGGGGTTCACATAATGTACAAAAATAAGAAACGATGAGCTGCACAAACCTTAAGTGGTAGTGTAGCTGATGCAATCGAGCATTTGTTGAAAAGCGATTCCAATTTTAATGGGTGCAAAGCCACTGTTCATTTCGTAAGAGTAATTAACAGACTCTTTGATTGTTTAAACAGTCGCAATCCGTTTAGCTCAAGTTTTAAACAACCTTTAAGGCTTGCAAATAAGTCAAGTTGGGAAACTTTTTTAAAGGAAATCTTGAGCTATATTTCTTCATTAAAAATAGCGATCGCTTCTGTCTTCAAACATCCCCGTAAAACCTTTGCACTTGGTTTTGTAATATGCATAAACAGCATTCAAAAGCTGACCATGCATTTGATGATAGAAATTGAGAACCCTAGTAAATATTTCCTAACGTACAAGATATCTCAGGATCATGTGGAATTGCTATTTTCATGTATAAGATCAAGAGGAGGATGCAATAACAACCCTAACGTAAACCAATTTAAATATGCCCTTAGAAAACTTCTGTTTAGAAACACTGTGTCCCCAAGTCCCACTGCAAATTGTTTGAACTTAGATTACAGTTCGCAATGTTCAATATTTGAATTTCGTTCCAGTAAGCGTACTTTAATTGGGTACTGAAGATAGTAGAGAATTAGATAGTAACATTCAAGAGTTATCATTTCTAATAGAGTCCAACACTTTGTCAGATGTTGCTGACAATATTCTTTATTATATTTCAGGTTATCTAGTGAAACAGCTTAGCACAAACCTAATCTACAAAGAATGTATAAGTTTGTTAACAACAAAAACAAAATTAAAAATTGGTCATTGCAATAGCCATACTTATGGTATGCAATACCATCAAAATGCCAAATCGTTTACATGCAATGTAACTAAAGGTGGATTAAAATTTGTTTCTGATGGAGTATTGTTTGTTGTGCAACAAACAGAAAAATTATTTCGTCATTATGTGTCAAATTAAAAAAAAAAAAAAAAAAAAAAAAAAAAAAAAACATTTAGATTACATTGTTTATTCTGTTTTAAGTATTTGTCACAGGGTAACATTGTCAAAAAATTAAACACTTTGAGTTTTATACATTCAACTGAAGGGGAATTTGTTGTAGAGAGTCTCCACCAAACGCAATTAATAAAACTAATTTGCCAGAACTTATGACAACATTAGATTTTTTTCGAATACCAAGAGAGTAACACTTGATCATCAAAGAAACAAAACTACAATCATTCATAAATTGAATAAGTTGGTTCTTTTTAACAATGTTTAGATCTGGATTAACTACAAAACATTTTTTTTTTCTTGGGAAAAACTCCCCGACTACTTTTTAAATTTTGTCTCCATTTAAATTTTTTTTTATTAAACTATGTAATTTATTTGATTTTTAACTTGAAATCTTCAAAAACAATTTTCTGTAATATTATTATGAACAATTCCTGAACTTATTTAGTTTTGGTAAAGTTTTCTACATTTTTCTCATTTCAGAATTATAGGACCAAATAAATATATGTGTTTGACTTGCAATAAACAAGTTTCAAAACTTATATATTTAAAATCATAAGTTATATAATAATATTGAGTATAAAAAATTAGTATAATAGTTTGCCTTTGAAACTTAAATTGTTCTTTGAATTGGTGTATTGAATGTATGAATTTGTATTTTGCAATCTTATTATTACATATTTTCAACTGGTTTACTGTATTTCTTCAATTATTTTTAATTTCTACTTCTAAAATAAATCTAGCTTAAAAGTCTACTTTCATTTCTTTACTGTATTCTCATAACTTGTACATGATAATTATTTTTAAAACATTTAATTCATGTAATTTAAAATTTAAAGAATTAAATTCGGATCAATAAAGATGAAACACGTTTACAGATATCGACAGTAACTAATCTCAAATGTTTGTTCTAAATATACAAATCCTATACTTAGAATTATTTTGATCAGTTATATTTATTGGTTAAACTATTTTCTTCAAATATATTTTATTCTTAATTTATTTTTTGCTAGCCAAATATCAAAAGTAACGCGAATACCCCATAAAGATCGAAGAAAATCCACATCGGCAATACAAATTCCTCCATCCAAACATCTCGCTTCCGCGGAGACAACGGCTCGTTTCTCTACCGTTAAGCAGTCTATCCAGTAGTTTATCTATATCGATGGTTAAAACAGGCATTGAGAAATGTATGTCCAGAAAAATCTGCTATTATAAACATATTGAGGCATTTAAAATTACGGGTTTCTGGCAATGTGATCTTCTTGAGATTTTGGTGCTGGACCTTGCATTTTGATATTGATCCTCATCACCTTGGATATTGGGGGTCCACTGAGAAATCCACCATTAACCGGATGTTTGAATAGAAACGTGCCTCGTGTCCTGCTCCATGCTCTGCCACCTACGTCTCTGATGTGCCTGACTAAGGGACAACCCGCTCCGAATGCCAAACGCCCCGGGAAACGTAAGTATTGCCTATCGCCATGCTACCGTGCTACCTTCTCAACTCACCAGTCTCAGTGAGTGATTTTTATTTCACGAGATGTGAAATAAAGTTCATCAATATATACTGTATGTTAATATTAGTAAGGTGTAATTTAAACTTTGAATTTCGTTGTTAGATTTAAATCAGCAACTTGAGTATTTAGTATATTTGATTACTGCTATATGAAGAAATGTGTTTATCTGAGTAACTTATGTCTAGTTATTTCGAGCATTAGAATTGAAATGCATTAGAATTGACTTGAACTATATCATTGTGTAATACAGGATGTTCATAATTAAAATCAACTTTTAAAATTCTGTCAAAAACAAAAGCAGTGGTCAGAATAACCAGATATTTGACCTGTATAAACTCAAAGAAAGTATAAACGGTATGATAAAAGGAAAAAAAAATATGTTTAATTATGCCGTACATTGCTTTTTGAAAGCCATGATTTTTGAAAGTAGAACTTTACTTATGATTATCCCAATGTAATTATAAATAAAGTTCAATTTTAAAAAAGCTGTAAAAAAGAAACATAAGAATGACCTAAAATTCAACCTGAGTATACGTGAAGAAGAGGAAAATGGTGTGTTATAAAAATTTGTGAAAATTCCTTTTTTCTTATGCCGTACCTTCTTCAAGTATATACAGGTAAAATAGATCTACAATAGATAGAACCGAGTGTATATTGTTTCCTTCTAATTCTTGGCATTAGTTTTACATATTGTTTCCATACAATTCAACTTCCTGAAAAGGTTTTATGTGGGTGTGTTTTGTCAAAAGAAATATCTTACCCTGCACTGCAATCCACAACGGTGATTCCCAAAGGACTCTGAGGCTTAAGGCAATTCCGAAGAATTGGAATTACTACGAAACAAGTAAGACATTAAAAACTTGTAACACATGCATTATGCGTACCATTTAATTCATAAGCATTTTACATACTGTAATAATCATGCACATTATACATAAAGCATGCAGTTTTGGAAAAAAAAATGGTAAACATTATCATTATTTGTAATAACGTTATAATTTTTCGTATATTTGTGTTATGAAAATTTATAAGCAATGGCAATTATACAAAAAATGAGATTATGGCAAATTTAGTGGCTTTTAATTTCAAATGATTTTTTTGTTTTTTATACATGGAACAATCTGTAAAAATAATAGAGTCAAGCTCAGTTTTAAAGCGTTTCTCATATTATTTAATGTTTGCGATATTTTATTGTGATGTCACAGAGATACTTTAATAAATCATGCAAGTGTCACTGAGGGATTTATTTTTATTACTAGAAATGGAGGGAGGTAAAGATTTATACAGTTTAAACAAGGAAAGACCCTTAATTTCAAAGAATGTACTTTAAATTTTCAAGAAATTGCCGTAAGATTAATCATATTTGACATTACAGGATGCACACTTCGTAAAGATCAATTGAAAACAGAAACAAAGAGAATGCTATTTACCTTGTCTCTTCCATCATAATTGATTTCACTCGGTATCACGTCTTCGATCGTTCTTCGATGCGTTCTCCTTCGTTTGTTTATTTGGAACTTCCGACTGTCTATTTCGGCCACTCTAAAGTGCTTAACACAGTCAAATACGTCTCGTAATTTTGAGCATCTAGAAGAATACTAGATCGAAATCTTCTAGTGTAAGCCCCTGTCTCCAACCCCACCACATCAACGAGAGGACATTGAGGCCACTCCAGATTTAATGTGCACCAGCCCCCATTAGGTACTTCGGTGGCCGTCACTGATCGAACCCACAATCCCCAGATCATGAGCTCGATACTCTGACCACCAGGATAGCTGGTGCCCATTCACCTTCAATGGTTTAACATGGCATCTACAAAGAAGCTTAGTTCGCACATGCGCAAACGGCATCTCCCAATCTGTTGCTCCAGCAATGATTCATTAGTGGCGAGCATATTAATATGCTATTGCTGGCAACTAACTGCAGGTTCGTTGACGTATGCCATCAACTAAATAGAATGCTGGCATGCAATGGACCTGTATTTAGCCACTTTGGCCATTTTTTCACATGATTGAAAATGTGAAAATAGTAATATAACTATTATACTATTCCAAGTTTAACTTACATGTAGTGACCAGCATCAGAATGTAATTGAAAGTTGTGGAATATTCCTCACTCCAAGTTTTTTTTATTGGTAATCTGCTCTCCAATACATATTTCAATGACTAACTGGTATCATCACAATTAATATTTAGCTAGGTATATACGTGTAAAGTTCCAAATTGTTCTGTCCGTTAATTAGTTCAAAACTTATAGTTTAACGAATTCATATAATGGTTATCGTCATAGATTTCATATAGTGTTAAAAAAAAAAAAAAAAAAAGCTATAATATGCCATTAATAAAAAGTGTCCAATAATTACCTAATTGTTTAAAAATCTATTTCTAGATTTCAGGAACAAGCCAGTCATTCTTTAAAATAGCCCAAAGTACTGGAAATTAGTATAATTGACATGTATAAATCTAAGTTGCTCAACTCGGGAAGTTAGTCAACTATATAACTTAATCCCAAGAGACAGGAATTTTTTTTAAATACTTGAACATTTTGAAACCATTAGTTGGCAATTAAATCTTTAAGGAAAAGTGATATTCAAAAACTCATATCATATAAATATACTCGTTTTGACAATCAAGCCAATTACTCGCATTCTTTTTAAAGAAATATTACCAGCCCACTTTAAAAGCTTTTATTTTCAAATTCAACAAATATGGATAGTAATCGAATTGTAGTCCGATAATAATAAAATAAGCATATAACTTTTAAACTAAATTCCCGTTGCAGATTTATAATGATATTTTATTTTATTACTACTTACACTTTCCTAAAAAGCCTTCTTACAAAAAATCGGTTCGACATTTTTATAAGAAATTAGTTTAATTACAAGTAGTTTTAAATCTTTAAATGCTATTAGCACTCTTTGAATCGCAGTAAAAGTTCTTTGAGTTATTCGTATCAAAGATAAATTACCAATGCGCTTAAAAAACAATATTCTTACGTTAGTCTCCATTGAAACCATTGTTTAACATAACACAGTATACCGTTTTTTTTAATATATAGATATTTTTGTTAATTGTATATTGTTAATATAAACTATGCTACTGTTTCGCTTTGTTGCAACCGCAGTATATAATATCGTGTAAAAAGTTTTAAATTACATTGACTTTAAAATTTTAAAGGTATTGCTCTAAATCATAAAATATATGCATAAATTCATTCGTTATACATTGATATAACTAAAGAAATGAATACTGATGTATACTATATCAAATTCTAACTACACAGCGTTGTAAGAGTGACTGGTTAAACTAATCTAGGTGCAAGACGGTGCACCCGCCAAGTTCACTGCATTACCAGACGCTTTTCCAGGAAGCAAATCAGCAGCATTTTAAACCCTTTGTATCTAACCATTACAGTGAGCTTGGATGTTGATTTTTTTACTGGTCACAGTTAGCCACTTTAATTAGACACTCTAATTTCAAGTCTCTTATTCTGTTGGTTTTCGGCATCATCAAATTCAAAACGGCATATTTTGAAACTTAGTGACTGACGACTGACTGATCATCAATATTCTATAGCATTTCTAGTGGAGCTAGAATGATTAAATTTGATATTTTGTAAGGTTTAATATATATATATATATATATATATATATATATATATACACGAGATTTTACCTACCGAATCCTCTGAAGGGTACAATGTTAAAAAAATGTGAATCTTAAATGTTTCCTTGGAACTAGAATTATAGTATTTAGAAAACTATTGGATATTATCATATACAGAGTGGTCATATAGTAACTTTAACGATATATGGACCTCTAGCATCTGTTCAATTCTACAGATCGAGATGAGATTTCAGGTATAGTTAGTTATTCAGTGGTTGCCATTCTGTGAATAGCAACAAAATGACACTCACGGTTATGGTTATAGTTACAGAAACTCGAAATTTTCGAATGGCAACACCTACTTTTTCCTGTCGTACAATTCTCAGCGCATGCAAAAACCTTAAAGAGCGTTGGAACAGTACGTGTATCACAAAAAACGGACGCGTTATACACGCCAAAAAATAACTATCCACACAACCAACCAAAACACGATCGGGACGCACGGAAGAAATTTGCATACGACAGAGGCCTAAGTTCATTTCAGTGCCATCACAAGCAATTTTATCGGTTTTCTGTCCTGAATATCTGGCGAGCGGCGTTCTGTGATTGGTATTTTTATTCTATTTGCCGTTCGAAGAGCTATTTTTTGTTTTTTGTGGTGCATAACACGTCCGTTTTTTGTGATACATGTACCGTTCCAACGCTCTGTAGAATTTTCGCATCCGCTGAGCATTTTGCGACAGGAAAAAGAAGGTGCCGCCACTCGAAAATTTCGAGTTTCTGTAACTATAACCGTAACCGTGAGCGCTATTTTGTTGCCATTCACAGAATCTTGAACTCATACCTCTGAGTAACTATACCTGAAATCTCAACTCGACTTGTTGAACGGAACAGCCGCTAGAGGTCCATATATCAGCCAAATTATCAGACCACCCTGTATATATATTGTGGAGTACATAAGGACTAAGAGGGAATCAACCTATATGGTACCCAGCATGCAAGACCGAAACTATAACCGTTTGACAAAAGTGATCTCCGGTATCGAAGGGAAGTTTTGGGGTTTTGAGAAGTGACCACTACAATATTTTCCTCGTAGTGACCACATAACCATGGGAAAAGCTCATACCAAGATAACTGAAATTTACGATGTAGCTCCTTTTCTCCTACCATTCACACTCACCCACGCTGATTCAAAAGATTCAATCAGTTCATCGAATTCGCAAGTACAGCTGAAAGTGGAGAAAGTCCAAACGGGCTGTATCTCTCCACTTACAGCATATATTGCGTGGAGGGAAGAGTTCCATCGGTTACCAAGGCAACGTTGCAGCCCAAACGTGATTCCTCGAGCAGGCTGTGGTTCGGTGGAAGATTGCCAGATTGGGTTGATTAGAATATTTTTTTTTCTTTTTCTGAATTTAGTATTGAGGCAACAGGCAACAGGTTTGCTATTTATCGGATTTTTGTATTATTGCCGTAGAAATTCCATCTTCATTTAAGAAAGTTAGTAAGTTATATAATTTTGATTTTGAACTAGTAAATTTAGATGCAGTCTGGCTGTTCTTACTGTACCCAACGAGCCGCCAATGCTTTTCTTCCCATGTATGGGTTTTCATGAAGCGTGAACAAACACTGAAAACAAAACTCTTAAAAAAAAATGTTTATGATACTATTTGGGATTTAAAAATCAAAAAGGAATATGTAGTGGTATCTACGAATAAGAGAATGATTTTTGTAAAGTAAACATACACTATTACAAAACTCACGTCTTTCGAAGTATTATTATTTAAACTATGGAACACATCCTCAGAAGTTTTTAATGGGAACGTCACATACATTTAACTTCAATGAGAGTCATTATGAAATATTTTGCAGGGATACAATTAAATGGAAGCTTTCCATGTGTAATTAGTGACATACCTTAAATAAAAAGAAAGATCCTTTGTAGTGTTAATAGTACTACACTATTTTCAAGCTTTGAGCAATTTATTTTTTTTATCATTGAGAAAAAATTAGTTTAAGATTTTCTATTAAAATGAAAGAAGTTTAACTTCAAGCAAATAAAATTAAGCGTTTTCTTAAAAGAAAGCCTTCACCTACCAATCTAGTGGACCGAAGCTGTGCGCGAAAAACCAAGTATCTTGCTAGATGGTCTGTCTTATAGTAAACGAGTTTGCTTTGTCATTTGAGAGTGACTACGGTGCTAATAGTGTTTTACGGAAATTATTGATTCCATTTTAAAAAATATGAGAACAAGAGAAAAGGATTTAGTTATAAAAGTGTAAAACGTCATCTATTTAGAAATTAATGATGTCTGATATGAAAATGATGTAATTAGATGTCCTGAAATGTTAATGTGAATTCTTGAAAAACTGAAGTCTTTAACCTCTGTTTTACAACTTTGTTGTTCTTTGAAATAAACATTTAATTTAATGCTTTTAATTTAGCAAAATATTATAAATTAATTGCTTGAGTCCCACTTTATATGTTGAAATTTTAAAATTTAGCCCATAAGAATTTTTCCAACATAATTAAATACATATTCAAATTTAACTCTTGCAATTCAGTGAAAAATATCAAAAATATTCTTACAGAAACAGTTTTCAAAGCACATTTATAAAAGAAAAAATATTCCCTATAGAATCAGTGAAACTTTAAGCAAATTGGAATTAACAATATTGATATTAACGAAAAGATCGTTATAAAAAAATTAAATTTCATAATGTAAGGGTTGGTTGGTTGTTTTCAGATTATCTGGCGCCATCAGCAACACGAGGGCTATAATGCGCCGAAACATTCGTCATTAGACAAGCCAACATACATTTACAAACACCCATGCCTAACACGGGACTCGAACCCGCAACTTCGCGGTCTAGAAGCTAGCACGCTAACCACTATACCGTTTGGTCGGCACTTATTGAAACGGAAATGCGACAGATCAACATATTTAAGGGATATTTTGAGAATCATCTACGTTAAAGAATAAAAGTAGAATTCCTAAACAAATTCCCAACCCCTCTTCAGTGGATAATTCCTATACAATCAAAATCAAATGCCCATATTAATCCACATTCAATATTCCATACATTTTAAACTTTTTAATAGAACACCTCCCACAAAGCACGATATAAATAAAACGCGCAATTCAAGCTAACTAAAAAGTTTTTCAACAAAGCATCCTATCCAGCAATCATGATAGTTTGAAGGACTTTTTATCCGCATATCATTCCTCACCTGTAAATCAAAACAAATAGCAATGACACTAAAAGCTAACGCCACTTGCTGGAAACGACACTTGTGAGACCACTTAAAACCAAAACCTCGCAGCGTTTAAGTCCGAATTTTGATTTCGATATTTCTTTGTTTCAGTGAATATCTATTGTTCCACAAGGTTATCTCTTCACTAGTAGAGTATTATTTTAGATGCATACATTGGGCTTCTACTCCATTGACCCTTATATCAACCCACTGCGCCCCATAAAAGATTGCAAATGTGTATCCGGTTGGGGAAAGTGTCGAGTATTCTTGTGAATGGATGGCGTAGTAAAAGTGAATTGGGATAAGTATGAATGGTTGTTTGAGGTGCTGGAATGGGACTTGGAGAAAAAAGGAATGTTATTTTCTTTAATAAGAGATGAGATAGTGGTTATGTTATAATTGTACGTGTGCAATGGTTTCGAAATGAAACAGATTTGAAACAAACTTTAGTGCTTTAAAACGTACCAGTGCAAATTCGTCAAAATGGCTTAATAAAATTGTTTAATTGAGATTTTTAGATAGAAATTGAATAAAGATTATCAGAAAAAAAGTTAATTAATAAAGTTAATTTAATAATTATTTATGTTATTGTAGTGTTTGTGACCAAAATACGATGTAAAGTGGTGATTCATAAACATCCTAAATGTAGCATAACAAATCCGTTTTATGTATCAAACTTTTAGAAGCGTTTTAGGTATAAAAACTTTCTTTTTGATATGTATCTTCTGAAGCATTGAATAAAGATACTGCACATATTGTATGCATAATAAATTAGATTTTTTTAATGCTTTATAGGGCGAAATAATGGGAATATGTGTAATTTAATGGTTTTCTAGAATTCTTTTGTCCACAAATGGAACTACAGAAAACGATTAATAAAACTAATAATAACCTAATTATATTAAGCAAAAATAATTAATGAAAGTTGGTTATTCTTATGATGTTATACATTAATATTCCGAATAGTTAATATTTAAAACATGCGTAAAAGGGAATTTATTTTATTACGTAATATTGAAAGTTATAAAATCAATTCACAGGCTATTCACTAGTTTGGTGTATTTTATTATTGTATATTTAATAGTTTCATTTTTCTTAGCAGAATTTTGTAAGTTACATAAATATTTGTAAATATTTTTCTAATTTGAGAAAGATAAGGAATTGAAAATTGGACCCTTTAATACTGGGCAAAAATAAAGAAATGCATACAAGTCTTCAAAAAAGTTTTATTGTATAAATCTTTGAATAGCGATTGTGGTGAAAAAGTTGCAGTGCGACTTTTAATTTCTAAGACATCAAAGTTTGCGTAAAATATCGACTTGAAAATGGGAATTCAATAAACAAATAAATGATCATTTTAGATCTTTAATGATGTTTTCTTGTAATTATTTTCCATTTTAAAAAACATATGCAAAATTTAAAATGAACCATCAATCATTTTTCAAGATTTTTTGCTATTAGTAAATATGTTGTGTAAACTAATTTAAATTTTATAGATCTTTGTAACTTCTATTTGACCAGACTTAAATCTGTTGGAAGGTATTCAAGATATTCCTTACCTCTTTCAAAAAGTGTTCAATGGTAGGGGTTAAAATTTACAAAAAATAAGCTTCACTAGAAATATTATATTTAACCTGCTGATTACAAATCAGAACTGTGAAAATAATGATAACCTTTACACCACTTTATTGAAATTAATGGAGATAAAATTTAATTAAAAATCACCATAACTTATAGAACTAAATTTTAAAACTTAAATTTCTTGAAATGTTCATATTTTCTTAATAAAATTGGGATATCTTGCATTTGGTTAAGAAAGAAGGCGAGCTATTAATCGTAATTATAAAATCTTTAATAAGTAATACAGCCTAGTTGGTAATTCTATCACTCATTCTTTCATACATTTCGTAAAGCAAAAAAATACTGAAATATCAGTTTAACGACTAATATTCATATTTGATATGTCATAGAACGTTAAACACATTGCTCAGAAAACATGATTTGGTATTTAATGTATCTTGTAATTCATCGTTTCTTACCAAACGATCTAAATATCGAACATTCTAACCTGGCATTTAATTACCATATAAAAATCAAACAAAAAGAACGCATTGTGCCCAACGCGTGCCTGCGCAGAACGAAGACATTTCAAACTTTCGTTTTCAACGAACGTTCTTCGGAACATCCGACTTTCGTGCAGGTATCCTGAAATAAGTCATGCTTCCTCAAACACCAGAAAGACATAAAATAGTTGAAAAGAAAGTAACCGAGAAAAAACCCTTAATTTGGCTCCCGAGGAGGTCAGTAGGACGATCGTCTATAAAAGCTGCCTCTGCGCCTCACAAGCCGCGTCAGTCTAAGAAGAAGTGTGTAGTTCGAGGTCGACATTTTGTCTCAGGTAGGTGGCAATGGCATCTTCTATTTTTGATATGAATTGTTTGTATCGTTATCGTTTTGATCCGGACACTGCGACGATGTCCTTTTTGTTTTCGATTTCATTTTCATTGGTCTGTTCAGTCCCACGCTACGCTTTCTTATTTAAAAAAATATTTTAATTTCCATTGATAACAATGAACAAGTAGAATATTTTTTTTTTCAAAATCATTTTTTTTTTATTACATCTTTCTTAAAAAAATAATGTGAACATATGTTTACATGATTCACATGATGCATACATTTTTATTATAAGGGAGTGATTTTTAAAATTATTAGTATGTTGAGGAAAATTTGTTTCGGATTTTATTTATTTTATAATTAATATTAAATACTAAGTCGAAAGATTTTAGCAAATAATTTTAAGCATCACTCAGTGGCGAGGATTATGATAAATGTAATAAAAAACAAAACAAAAAAACTTAGCTACACTGAAAGATAAAATCATCCAGCAATGTCTTCCTGAACATTAAATTTGTTAGCATATTTTTGCAACTATGAGATTATTAGACATGTAATTAACTAATGGACAAGATCATTGTAAAATATTCATACTGTAATTTAACTATTTCCAAAAAATATATCGACTAAAAATATATTGATAAATTAAACATCATGAACTGTTTTTATTGCTTTAATATATGTTGATAGAATTATTTTAATTTATAATTTTGCGTTTTCACCTTAATATAAACTTTTATATGATAAGAGAAATTTTTTAATTTCTCATGAAGATCCAATTTTAAGTTACAAAATTAAAGTCCCTTTTAATAGAATTTTATACTGTCATTTATGATATTAAAGTAACACTTAGTAAAGGAACTTGAAATAAAATAATTGTAAAATTAAGTGACATAGTCGGTACAATTATCTAAAACATTAAAAGAATTACTTATAGTTTTAAATATCTGCGTCTGGAACAAGTTCCAAAAATGAAATGTAAAATTTGTATACAAAAAATTTCGAAAACAAAATTTTGATGGAAAAGTAAGACAGTAAAAATTTAATCATTTTTGAAAATGACATATTTTCCCTAAGTTAAATTTTACATGTGTTTCATAAATCTGAATTCTTCTTAATCTAGTTGCAATTTAAAAGCAATCAGTTTAAGGATAACTTGATTAAAGTATGACGACTTCAAGTAACTTCTTTTTAACCAATCCATAACTGTACAAATTTTAAACTAATCTCTACAGGAACAGTTACATGAATTAAAAATTTGACACCTTTCTTGACATCACCCACTCAATTAGTATCAGAACTCTTATAAACATCCACCCTAAAGTAAATATTTCAAATTCATGAGCAAGTATCTTTCGTTCTGTCATCGCTTACATCTTTTTAAATTTATATACTTAGTTTTCGTAATGAAAACCCCCTTAAAAATATGTTCATCTTCAAGTTATGATAAAAAGGTTGCAACAAAATAATAATAAAAAAAATTGTTAAAATAAACCATCATTTAAATATGTGGATTAAGACAGGCATGTGTTCTAGAATTCATTATCAGTTGCATTACAGGATTTAGCGAATAAATATTTGATCTAGGCATATTTTTAAAATTTCAACCATAAAACAAAGTAACTTTCTGTTTGTCTTAATTTTCTAATTCAAGGCACCTGTTACCGAGGATTTTACTGTTAGTTGAACTAAAGACTGGACTTACTGTTTTAGTAAACAGAAAAGATTTTCTACAATAAGGAAACTCAAATTATTTCATGTTTTTAATTAAACTGTGTCAACTCACACCTATGGAATGAAAGATAATATAATTATGAAAATATGGGTGTTGTCTCATAAATGTAAAACAGAATTACTGTGTAAATGTTCGCAACACCTCAGCTTGAAATGCTTTAATAAATGGTAACTCTTTAAGAGGCATTACTAGTAAAGATCATTTCCTATACTCTCTATGTTACAACCTCCTAGCCCAGATAATTTAAGATACCTCTTTGTATAAAACCTTTAAATTTGGTGAGTAGGTACGAAATTGATGACTTAACGAAGTGACATAAAATTAAAAACTCTAAAATAGCGTCTAACATATTTTATTTTATGTTTAAAATCTTTACGTCAATGCCTATGTAGTGGCGCCATTTGCTAGATACTTTTGCTTTTTTAATTTTCATTAATAATATATGAACATTAAATGAAAACAATTTATGTCATTTCATTAAGTGATTATTTGTGTACCGACTCAACAAGGTTTTATACAAAGTAGTTTCTAATTGACCTGGGCTAGAAGATTGTTACTTAGCGAGTATAGGGAATTATCCTTGCTTGGAATTCCTCTAACCATACAAAACAGACAAAACTACCATTGTTTGATAATTTGTACTACAATTGAAGCGTTTAATGTAAAAAAAAAATAAAAAAATTTCACGTCTCATTAAAAACCTATAGACCATAAACCCTTTTAAACTTAACGATTCATTTATTGCATGACTTTGTATGATTTTTATATTAATGTACATGTTTATCACGTTAAATATTAAATTTCAACAAATACTTTATTAAATAAATATTTCTTTTCAAGGAACAGTATCGCTATGAAAATTACGGCGTTGGGCTAACAATCTTAGATTTCTTGACATAGGACTTTGCCACTCAGATAGTTTGCCATTCAAAGAAACTAACAAACACACAGATACAATTTGCTTTATAGTTACGCTTACGTCTTACCTTCATCGTTATTTCGATGTATTACTGTAAGGACAAATGATAACGCTTATTTTTTTTTACACTAGTAAGATAAGAAAACAAACACTCTTATTGTCCATAGTACTTGTCTCCCTCGTGTACGCTCTGAATTTAAAAGAAGTATTCGACATTGTTAACAAGACAAAAACGAATAGCCCCAATTGAAACACGTTATTTTGAAAAGGAAAATGCAACACACGCGATTTGTTAGAGGAAGTAAAAAAAGAGCCGTTTATTTTTAATCCGCGATACCATCCCATTCTGTCCGCACCCTATTAGCATTTGTAAGCATCTTATCGTGATTATCCTAGTCACTGAACCACAAACAGATTTCAAATGTGAAGTTCAGAGCTATTATTAGCCCTTTTTTTATGCAAATGACAGTCTCTTGCTATGAACTCTGTAATTATATTTTTTATTTGATTAAAGAAATTTGCTTGTTGGACCAAATATTAAAAATAATTACATAACTGCAGAGAAATCAAAAAGTAGAACTGATGCACTCAATATATATATATATATATATATATATATATATATATATATATATTACAGAAAATATTTTTGTAGAAAGTTTACCTTTACCTTTACAGTTTACCTTTTATGTACATTGTCGATGTTTGCTTCCTAGGTTTTCCAAACTCTAGTCCGACTCTCATAAGCATGATTTAACATAAAATATATTCTATTGGAACTTTTCAAATTCTTTAGACTGATTATAATAATAATCATGGAAATTATTTACAAAAATTGACTTTTTTATTCAAAATTCTGTTTTTTACTTTTATTATATTCATTGAATCTTTATAACATTTGGCATACATTTGTGTGATACATTAATTAAACACGAAAACTATTACCCTTTATGAAAAATATTTCAATCGAAAATGAAATACAACTTCAAGACTATGTAAAATAAAACTATATAGTTATTAAAAAGTTCAAATTTACATGAATTAAAATCACGTAAAGCTTATACATAAATGTAATTTTACTCAAGTTTTATTAGTTGTAATAAAATTTTATCAAAGTAATAAAAGCTAAGAGTTATGTTTTTAAGTAGACACAATAAAATGAATAAACTTAGAATGATAATAGAATTGCAATACAATAAATAAGCTATGTATACTTGTTTATATTGTGTTACTTATAATTAGTATTGTTAGAGATGTTCATCTATCTGTTCGGAACATTTAAAAATGCCTTTAGAAATGATATGCAAAAAAAAAAAAAAAAAAAAAAAAAAAAAATGATGACAGCTTCTGCATTTCCCCAGTTGCATTGTGGTTTTTGAATATTTTTAATCATATTATTTAGATAAGAGCTATATTTTCTTACTACTTTTGAAATTTGTAATAGAGGGTTAATTGTTGAAGAAGTGAAGGAAAAAAAGGCAAACTGTTTTACTATTTCCAAAAAAGATTTTTAAATTTCCCTTTTGGTTGGTTGGTTGTATTCAGATTATCTGGCGCCGTCAGCAACACGAGGGCTATAATGCGCCGAAACATTTCGTCATTTAACAAACCAACATACATTTACAAACACCCATGCCTACACGGGACTCGAACCCGCAACCTCGCGGTCTAGAAGCCAGCACGCTAACCACTATACCGTTTGGTCGGCAATTTCCCTTTTGGATGAATCCTGAATACATTTACCATTAAAAAGTTTCAAAGTTGTTAAAACCTTGCAGAAAAAATATACATCACAAATAAAATGTAATAAGGAATCAAAATTCGTTATTAAAATTATGGAGAAATTATGTAACAAACAATAAAAAATAATCTCTTTATATTTTTAATTAACGCAAAACACATTAATTTATTACTGATTTTCTTATCAATACAAGGGTGGACGTTAAGTCTTATACAGACAAACATATTATTGAGCGAAAAACTATTGTTCTGATCGATAAATGTTTGCTTTCTAGAAACGGTAGGTGCAGTTTTTAAGTTTTCCACAAACATCATTTGTTTTAATCATATTCAACAGGAGATACTTTTATAGCTCGAACTAGATAAATTTAGCCGATTTTACCTATTTTTCAATTATTGCTCTGTTACACTTGATAAAACATAAGTATACTGTTCTTTAAAAACTTCAATGTCGGAATATAGTGCGACAAAACCTTTTTTATTTTAGATTAAAACTGTAAAGGCTCTAATTACAAATATTGCGTAAAGTGTTGCAGAGAAAATGTTGAAAAACACGCGGGATTACTTACTTGACAAACTCCGGTCTGCATAAGGAACGAATGTTAAATTTAACTAAAATAATTGAAGTTCATAGAATATTTAAGAACTGCATACGGGGCATTTCATTTCTCTACCCCTTCAAAAAAAAAAAAAAAAAAAAAAAACATTCCTATAAATTAATTAGTTTTTAGATAATAATTAATATTTTTATTTGTTAAAGACTTCTCGCGCTCTGTTTATCCCACAGATAGATTTTTTTTTTATTAAAAAATAAAAATTATGTAAATTTTGCTAATGAAAACAACACTCAGAAATAAAGGAAAAACATTAAGTTATTATTTAAAGTTAACTTTTATATAAAATATCGACATAATTCACTATAGATTTTCAATCTGCGATTAAATAAAGTGAAGTTTTAGAGAAATTTCATTTTGATGCTTTAATACTTAATTGTGGCATTAAGATATTTTTCTGGTATCATAAAATGAAATTATTTCTATTTATAAACCAAAACTCACAATCAATTCAAAATAAGAAGTAGATGTCCTTTTGAAAATTACAACGGTGAATATTATTTCAAGCATTCTGAAAACTCATGTCATATCTACGAAGATTAAATTTTTCAATTGAGTTATCTCTCAAGTAAATATTAAATCCTAGTAAGAAAGGAGAAATATAATAAATATCACTTCAAAATTGTGTCCATATTCATTTGTCTGAGATTAGTTCCTGATTTATGTTTTTAATCGAAGTAACTTAAGAAAATGATAGTCTAACGTTTTACTAAAGAAATCTGCCAAAAGTTCCTAATTTGAAAAACTTCCCTACAGTTCCCATTTGTTTATAATGTTTGTTTTTCTTACTGATATATTTATTTTCTTCATAAGAGCATGAGTCATACTCTTTTTTGCTGCAAACAATAATTATCAAGCGTCAAGTTAAACTGGTTTTTGGGTACGAAAAGTATTGAAGTATTCTTTTTTTAAAAAAACTTTTAAATACTTTATAAAAAAAATTAAAGATCTGTAGCATATTTTTCGCTTTGAAAAACTTTTATCCAAAAGATATACTGCGAAAAAATTAAGCGTTTCAAAACAAATTGTCTTAATTACCACTAAGTTAGCCATAGTTTCTGGCATTTTTATAAAAATCTTTCAGTGGGAAGGAATGTGTAAAATAGGGCGTTATTCATATGACCTACTCAAATTTACAAATAAATTACAAAAACTCTGTCTCTACTCGGGAATATTTACTATTTCATATTGTGATTTTTTTTTTCCTTCTGGTATTCAATTGATTAGCTATATTCCTTTTGTTATAAAAGTACCTTATAAAAAGTAATAAAAATTCCATAAAGTTAACAGCTCAATTACGTTTTTGAATTCGAGTTTTGAAACATACTTACAAATAAAACTAAACCGAAATTATACCCGCTTACATCCGCTACCCAAGAATACCTGCCCTAAAAAGATCAGACATTGTTTCTTATTTACTACCTTGATTTGCATGAATTTATAGTTTTAGCAGAATAATAAATAACATAAAGTGTAAATTTATGAATACTTAAACAATAAAATAGACTTAAATTACTTTTCTTTGAAGTTAAGATTCTTGAAGTATAAAAAAATATATAAAAATTGAAATTGGATATACATTGTTTGCCTTTCCATTTTTCTGGAGAATAGTTTTAGAAATAGAGGAGGATACCTTTTCAGAATATTATGTCTACTTAGACTTTTATTTACTTTAGCAGTTTATACGGATGGCATCTCTTTATTTCAGTTGTTCTTTCGTTCAGAATTCTTAACTCTGGAATGTACTACTTATTTTTACTACTCTACAATTTTAAAGAAGTTTTCTTATATGTTGTTTAATTCCTTCACATTTCCTACTTACTTCTTTGATGAAAATCAAATCAAATCAACAAGTCCAATTTATTAAAAGCTGTACTAAGCAACGAAAAATTTAATTTATAAGAGTTTTCCTCTTATAAATTATGTTTATACAAAGTATAACTATCTTACAAAAAGCAAATTTGAAAACTTTATAAGATGAAATGGATGAAAAATTAATCAGTCTTTTTAAAAATCTATTTTAATCTCCAGGCAATTTTACCCATTTAAAGGAAATACCTTTTTATCTTACAATCAAAGAGGCGTTTTTCTATGCAAACTTCCTTGCCAATTTCTAAAGTTAGCCCTTTTATAAATACAATGGTTATGTTTCAAATTAAAAATCACTTTGACTAAAAAATAGACCACCACTTCTAGAAAAAGAATCGGAAGATAATATATGGTCAATTCATCGCATTTGATCAAAGGAATCCAACCACGCCTGCTAATAGGAGGAAAATGTTTGAGAACAGCCTGAGAGAAACACTTTCGATTATTATAATGTTGGCTCTCATTATACAGATGAAGTCTAAAAACAGACAGATTGAAGCTTGTACCGATAAGGAAAATTATGCTTTTAATTGCTTTATCGATGTTACAATATGCACATGCATACAAATTATCCTAAAGTGAAAGTTTCCCTGAGGTTTCAATATTCTGTGTCCATATCTTGCTTTAATCAATTTCGTTCACGTAGAAGCTATACATAAACCGACATATGTACACAATATGTAGTTTTTAAATAGCTTATTCTAATTTTTGTTATTTTAATATTTGTCCGAAAAATTTTGCAATTAGAAAATACACAATTTGAAGGAAACAAGATGAAGTGTTTCAAGCTTGTATTGAATTGTTCTATTTTCACTTTAAGAATATACTAATTTGAAAACTGACGTTAAAAATAGAAATATGATAGAAATGTATATTTCAATCAAATGAATTCTATTGATCACATAAAAATATACATGATGTTGAGCATTTGTAACTTTAAAATGCCAAAAGAAAATATGTTGGATTAAGGCAATCTACTTCTAAAGGAGCGATACAATTACACTTGAGTTAAATTTGAAAAGATGAGCATTTTTTTTTTTACTGAACGTAAAAACCACTGATATTTTCATGTAAAACAAACTTATGTTTCTCCTAAATTGTTTTGTTGTTAATTAAGCTTAAATTCTCGGATGTAAAGTTTTTCGTGGGGTTTGTGACATTAATCGTTATTGATTAACAAATGCACTGAATTGAACAATGACATTTTTATGCTTCTTAGTATTGTTTTCTAAGTTATTTAACTTTATTTTACATGATCGTCAATATTACCATTAGTAATAATGAAACCAATTCATATAAGTGTTAGAAACATTGAAGTATATTTTTATTTTCCTATTTCTAGACATAAGTGTAAACTTAGCAATTACTTGGATATTTTACTTATCTATCTATGGGTATATCACAGAAATATTACAGATTTTTTTACTGTGTGAATGATTTTAAAAACAAATTTAATTATCATAATTTAAAAGCTTTACTATACAAGTTATTAGATACTTTTTCATAATAGTGTACCTAATATAATACTTTGATATTATTATTATTATTATTATTATTTTTTTTTTAATTCTGCATTTCCACTATTCAGCAAAACCTCCTACAAAACAATATTTTTAAGCTCTTCGAAAAACTTAGTAAAAAAATATGTTTTTCAGATTTAGCTTTCAAAACTTTGTAGCCTTTTTCCATAAGTTGTCTATACATCTTGTTAATAGTGCCTTAAAAAGTTTAAAACTGATTTAGATATTGTATAACTATAGAAGTTTTACGCGAAGCTATTAGAGTTTTAGCGCAAGAAATTGTAAAGCAAAATAGTATTGAAATAGTTTACTAAGTTCAAGTAAATTAAACATGTTGTGAAACGAAATTGTAGAAAAAGTTAGTGTTGTAAAATGCTTACAATTTTTTAAGCATTAAAAACATACCATTAAATTCTACCTAAGTGATTTAAGTTTAAAAAATGGTTTACTTTTAAAATGTTTTCAAATGTAATCTTGCTTTAAATCATACCTAAGCACATAAGAGGAATATGAAAAGTCAATGACAAGTTTTATTTATTAAATCTTGTAGACTGCAGTAAAACTATGATCAGTTATTGGTTTAACTAATAGGTGCAATAGGTGCAAAGATTAAGATAAAAATAGAAGATTCTTGAAGACGAAAATAGTAAACTTTTTTGTAAGGTTAGACTTTATAAATCCACACAATTTCGAAGTAAAACTATCATTTTAAATTTTAACTGATAATAATTGCGATTACATTTACACACAATACAACCAACTAATCGACACCATAAATGAAGCAGTGAAACTAATAATATAATTATACTAATTTGAAACGTTGCTGTTTAATACAAATAATATTATGCCAATTTGTTTACATTAAAAATAACATTATAATTAATAGGTTTTTGTGTCATTGAAAATCGTATCATTTTTCAGAAAATATAGATGCAATTTTTTTTAAGTAAGCAAAGAAATTAATCGCAAAAAATACTACCAAACACTTTGACTGTAACTGCTTATTTTGCTCTTTTCGATACGCACCATTTCTTAACAGGATAATGTAAAAGTTCCAAAATCGAAGTGCTATAACAATAAAAAGAAACCACCGCATGAGTAATCCAACAAATTACAACGTTTTGCATATATGACAGATGTCCGCAAAAAGGATGAAGACCCATGACAAGAGAAAAATGATCAAAAGGAAAAAGAACAATAAATGCAGCCATAAGAGTACAGGATTCTGATTATTGGAAAAAGCTATTTTTCTTTGGCCGTATCGGTCGGATAAATCTTATTTTGACAGTAATCTTTCGAAATTTGTCATTTCGGATTGAAAACTAATACAAACTTGATACGAAGTTCATTAACTTCTTCGCAAGTTCTAAACCGTGTCGAATTTATTCTCACGACAATTGTCGATTCGCCTTGAGAATTACTTAATGAATACATTGCAAATAGTGTCTGGTAAATATCACTAATAGGGACACTGTTTATATTTACTGGCTAGAGTAACGGATTCATGAGTTCGGTCTTCGGTGGCCACCAAAGATCAATGCATGCGTACCTAATGGGGACTGGTGTACATTAAAAACTGTCGTGATCCCAATGTCCTCTCGTTGGTGTGGTGGGGTTGGAGAGAGAGGTTTACACTAGAAGGTTTCGATCTCGTATTCTTCCAGATGTTAAAAAAAAAAAAAAAAAAAAAAAAAAAAAAACGTATGGAACACTATAAGTGGCAGAAATAGACAGTCGGAACTTGCAAACCAAACGCACCAAACAAACACCAATAGAATATATTTTATACTAATACTTTCGCATACAATAAGAAAATTTGTATCTCTTATAAAATGTGTGTACAACTCGATTGTTATGTCAATAAGTTACGAGCGAAATTATAGTTTTGACCGCTTTGTAAAATGAACTGCTACCACACGATTTCAGCAAATCTAGTAAATAAAATTAAAAATATTAAAAGTGGAATAAACTTATATTGGTTAAAAAAAAAAGACATTTCCATTTACCAAAACGTCTGTCCTTGAACCAAAATTAAAAAAATTTTGGCCCATAACTGCACTCTAGAAATGATTATTTAGTTCACCGAAGCGCCCTATCCTCTGTCTTCAGTTAGACGTATAATTACGTATCTTCAGCATAATAGGTGTTTTTGTCATATTAGGTGTTAGTGTCATTATATACTTTTCATTAGCATGCTGTTGAATAAATTTTGCTTCAGTGATATTTTTGCAGTATATGATATGGAAGATTATTTTCCTGTTTTCTTATCAATAGAAAACTACGTCGGTAATTTTTTTTCAAAATGGTTGACATAGAATTGCTTTATTTAAAATTAAACTATTCCAAAAATCCTCATAATATTATTTCTACATTTCAAGTAGCTACTCATCACATCTACGGCACTCTCTCTCTACTGTAAGACTATTTGAACCCACAACCTATATCACTGCTAAACCAACCACATTTACAATTTGAGCCTCCCCCCCATCCCAACTCTCAATTATTCATATTTCAAAACATTAAAAATAGAGTTCGTTTCATCAAATCCCTCATTAGAAACAGATGAATACCATTCAGAAAAATATCTCTTATCTCTGACCTTCTCTTACCAGGATATTAAACGCAACCAGAGGAAACACACACACAGAAGGCATAATCCTTATATATATATTTCATAGAGGAAAACTACAATTTAGAGAGTCTACAATTTGACCCTTCAAATTCCCAAACATTCATATTTTAAAATGCTAAAAATTCAGTTTGTTTCATCGGATCCTCATTAGAAACAGATGAATACCATTCAGAAAAATATCCCCTATCTCTGATTTCCTTACCAGGATATTCCATGCAACCAGAGGAAACACACACAGAAGGCAAAATCATGATATATATTTCATAGAGGAAAAATACAATTTAGAGAGTCTACAATTTGACCCCTTAAATTTTCAAACATTCATAATTCAAAACACTAAAAATCCATTTGTTTCATCGGGTTTCTCATTAGTAACAAATGAATACCATTCAGAAAAAATATCTCTTATCTCTAATTTTCTTTTACCAGGATATTCCATGCAACCAGAGGAAACGCACACAGAAGGAATAATTCTTATACATATTTCAGAGAGGAAAACTACAATTTAGAAAGTCTACAATTTGAGCCCTCAAATTCTCAAACATTCATATTTTAAAACACTAAAAATCCAGTTTGTTTTATCGGGTTCCTCATTAGAAACAGATGAATACCATTCAGAAAAAAAAAATATCCTTCATCTCTAATTTCCTCTCATCATAATATTCCGTGCAACCAGAGGAAACGCACACACCAGGTAGAATCATGATATATATTTCATAGAGGGAAACGTGATGCGTGGCCAGAAGGAATTTGGAAGATATTTTAGCTTTCACTTGACCCACATTGTCTCCGGCCTCTATCAAGGACATACGATTTTACTGCTGGAGGCTCCAACACGGATGTCTATTTTAGGGGGAGTACTTTCTCAAACTTCCCCTGACTGACATCTACCAAAAATACCAAATTAACTACCACCGGTCGTATGAGAAACTAGGTCACCGGGCAGGTTTGTAACTAGATCTCCAAAATAATTATTGTGGAGGAATTGTGCTTGGTTTTTAAGGCGAAGGTGGAGAGCGACCCGGGGGCGTCTGATCCAGGATCAGAATAGGTTGGGGTCCCTTAGGGCGATTGAGATTGACACTTATCAGTGACCTTTCTATGATATGGTGGAATATTTCATTCCAGGATGGAATATTTCATTCTAATTTTGCATATCTAGCTATACTTTGTAGTCTTAATTACAATATATATTTTATATGTGTATTGTATAAATGGGGTTGATTCTGAATGGAACAGGTTGGAATCCCTAAGGGATGTAGAATTGATACTTAACAAAGATATTTTTTATCTTGATACCCACATTTTTTGCTCTAATTCTGAATAAATAATACCGTGTTGATTCAATTTCAGTATATTTTTTGATTGAAAATCTTGGGAGGAGATTGATATATAATGGTTGCATCCTCAGGGGAAATGGAAGTGATAATTTAACAATCATCCTTTTCGGACATACTTCTAACTGATCCAGTTTGGAGTATTTCTGAGATTTTACCTACTCTTTAGACTTAATTTCAATGCACTATTTTGTATTCGCCTGATTAACTCCTCCAAAGGGGATTAATGACAAATGGCATACATTGGTATGCCTTAATAGGATGTTTGATATGATACATTAGCTTACTTGAAATGGACGAACACATTAGCTTACTTAAAGTTGACGAACCAAAAAATAAAGATTTTTTTTTATACGTAAAATAAATAAATAAATAAATAGAAATATATACATAAAATAAAAAGCCTGAATTTGAATAATTTAAAACACAAATCGCCATCTCTGTTATAAAGCTTTCTTAAGTTTCAGATCTTAGTATAAATTCGAATGTGCTTTGCAGGTTCCAATCCAGTTCATTTTGAAAATCCTTATCTAACTCATTTTATACGTTTAAATTTTAAGAGCATTTATCTCATAATTGAGTAAAAACAAAGCTAATCAGTTGCTATTAAAATAAAAGTAATAATAACACTAACTAACGTTTTATTGGGTTTTAAATTTTCCCATAACCTAATTTTTCAGAAAAAGCAAACCCATCAATTTATTGCCTACTTTTTAAATTCATTTCTATCTTCAGGACCTCTACTGCTATAAATGGGCTTGCGAAGGTGGAATGACCTTACCTAAAGAATTTGATTTCACTTTCCGTTTCCACAGATAAATTAAAAATCTGTTTCGAAAAACACAGAAAAGAACACATTCCAGGTCAAATAACTTCATCTATAGCTAGGAACTTTAAACGTCCTAAATAAAAACAACTCAAGAACAACATTCTAAAACCAATTGTTATTTCAAGGAAATACAATATTCCTGCCTTTAAGTTTCACCTCATTAATAACAATAAAAAATCATCCTTCGTTAAATGTATCACTAAACTACAGTAACAATTCCCACATATTCCACTCTCATTAATCGATTCCTTTTTAATCTTCACCGCAATTAAAACTCAACTACCTCGAAACGATTGCATTGAAATTAAGAGCTGCTAAACGACTTCGAGACCACCCTCACATATTTCCTTGTCACGTAATGGCAACACGTCCAAAATAGGATCCGAGAAAAGAAAACGAAAACACTTTTGCCGACCCAGTTTTTACTTTCCTTTTACCAGGGCTGATGAACCCCTTTATGGCCAAGGGGTGCCGAGGCTTTCTCTTCACCCTAGTTGTGACGTCACAAAAGTCAATGGCCACTTAATACAACACTATGGTCAAGGCCTTTATCATTCCGAAAAGGATTGTTTGTTGATATTTATTTGTGATTTTCTTTCGTAAGTTATTTTGTTGCAAAGCCGGGTTCATATGTTAAAAGAGCAAGTTCAACAGTGGTATCTTTCTTTTCGGGAAAAAAAAAAGCTTTCTGATTGAATTTCTCCAGGCCTTTTTGTCTATATTTCAAGCAACTTTTGATTTTTCCTGTTTTATCATTTTAGTGAAGTAGGTTAGCTTTTTCTAAAATTAGTATTCGCATTACAAGTTTGTACTGAAATTGTTTAGACTGAGTAACTCTGGTAGTTAATAACGGGAAGTATAATCAAAGCACACACTTGAACCCAGAAGAAGAATATTTCATTGGATGGTGCCACAATATTTCATTTATCCAAATTAAACACTCCTCTACGTTCACCACCACCAACCACTAAAAGTGGTTATTTTTCAATACCTTATGTTGGACTCGAACTAAAGCCTTACTAACCATGTGTACAAAGCAATTTAATATTTGCAATATTTAAAAAACTCGGTTTTTATTTTCAATAAATTAATTTTCTTTCGTTATTTTTCTAAAACTGTACTCATTCCTGATTATCGTTATTGTCACAAACTTTATAGCAATTAAATAGATTATAACTATATTAATGCATATAAGGCCGTAGTACCGGACATTATGAAATTAAACTCTGATTTATAGTACGGTCTGTCTAGTACCAATTTATGACTAATTTATAATCCCAATACGTTTTATCGTAGCCTTCATAATTATCCTTAAGCTCTATAACAAATTGTTGAAAGTTGTTACATGAAACTGAAAAAGAGTACTAGTTTAAAACAAGTGGTTTAGTTAAATTTTACCAAATTATGGGGCAAAGTCAGCTGCTAATATAAGATTGTAAAAGTTGCAACACCATGAAATTAAAGTTTGCTAAACCACAAATTAGGAAAATATGGAAAGTTCACAATATACCATATATTTAAAAAAAAATTATTAAATTAAAAAGAATAAATCAACGTTTTATTTTTTGTATCTGCGGATATTAAATGCAGATGTCTGCTGGACGTGGGCGAAAGTTTTTATCATGCGTGCGTGCAAAAATCATGTGGTCCAGCGATTCTCAACTTGTGGGAGGCGCCCCCCTAGGGGGGCTCGAGCACACTAGAGGGGAGGCGCGAGAATATCCAAGAGAAAATATTGTTTACAAAAATTGATTAACTGACTGAAAGGAAAGCACACATACACATAGAAAACAAAATACATTTCGACATATTTAACAAATAAAGTAAAACAACTGACTAAATCAAAACTTACTTAATCAAAATATACTAAATTAAAAACAAATTTAATAATTATTAGTGACTTCCTTGGGCCTGTCTTGCAGAGCAAGGTTTTTCGAAGAAAAGGAAGGCTTAGTATTAGAAATAACCTCTCTCAGTTCTGTTTCTATATTTAGCCGAGATCTATATTTTGTCTTCAAAGAAGTCACAGCAAAAAATCCAGTTTCACAAAGGTAGGATGTTGAAAATGGTAATAGAATGCGAAATGCCTTTGTTTTTAGTGCAGAAAAATCATCCTCTGCTCTTTCCCAAAATTCAAATAGTGATTTTTTACTAAATTGTCTTTTGGTTTTGCCGCTTGTGAAGTCTATGAATTTTTCTTCCTTATCAATTGCGAAGTCATTTGTCTTATGAAATGGATCCCTAACCCACTCGTAACTTTCTATCAGTTTGTCATCAGCAAGAAAATACTCTTTAAAATTCTTTGCCAGAATGGCTAAATGATTTTCAATGGTTACAAAAACCACTTTTACTGGTTCTTCTTCAGCCTTGTAAGTTTTAGTACAATCATCCACATTTGCAAACATTGTTAGTTTTTTTTTTTTTGCTTTAAATTTCTGCTCCTCAATTCAATTTTCTACAAAAAGCATTAACTTTATCACTCGTATTCAACATAAGTGAATTTGCTCCTTGGAGTTGAAGATTCAAGTTATTTAATTTCTCGAATATATCGACCAAGTTGCTCAATTTCATTACAAATAAAACATTGCGAAAATTCTCGGCTTCCGGTCGGTTTTCTTCTTCTAGCAAAATGGTGATTTCTTCTCTTAATTTATAAACACGTTGCAGAAATTTCCCACGTGATAACCATCTTGCCTCGCAATAAAACAGTAACGCTGAATGTACTGAACCCATGTCTTTTCAAAGTGCTGAAAAGATTCTTGATTTCAAGGGTCTCATTTTTATATAATTTACTACTGTTATAACCGTAGTTAACACAATATTCAGACCAGGGTTCACTTCTTTCGTGCCGACCAAACGGTATAGTGGTTAGCGTACTAGCTTCTAGACCCCGAAGTTGCGGGTTCGAGTCCCGTGTTAGGCATGGGTGGTTGTAAATGTATGTTGGCTTGTCTAATGACGAATGTTTCGGCGCATTATAGCCCTTGTGTTGCTGACGGCGCCAGATAATCTGAAAACAACCAACCAACCATTTCTTTCGAAGCGAAAGCTTCTCTGTGGATCATGCAATGTGTCCAGACCCACTGAGGCGATTTCTGTTTTACAAGTGCTTGTATACCTTGGAATCTTCCGGACTTTGAACGAGCACCATCGGTGCATATTCCGACGAAATTTTTCCATTCTATGTTTGCCTCGTTCATAAAATCATTTAAAATAGCAAATAATGCGAGCGCTGTTGTTTGGAGTTCTATTGGTTTGTAGAAAAGTAGTAGTTCTACTACAAACATATTATCACAAAATCGAACATAGGCAATTAAATGAGCATCTTTATTACTATTTGTTGCTTCATCAAGCTATATTGAAAACAATTTGTCACGCAACTTCGAGAAAAACTGACACTGTACGTCTTCAGCTATATCACCAATTCTACGAGCAACAGTATCATTTGAAAGAGGCATGGACTGCAATTGTTTAGAAATTTGTTCTCTACATATAGTTTCTACAATTTCAATTGCTGCTGGCAAAATAAGCTCTACATCAATGTGTGAGGTTTTTTACACCTGGCTATTTTATACGAAACTTTGTAAGATGTAATTAAAGCTTTTTTATTCAAAGACAAAGTTTCTTTAAGAAATGACTTTTGCTTTTTGATTTTAATTTTAATTCGAAGAATTCTCTGGGTTTGTTGACATACTCACTATGAAGCGTTTCCAAATGTCGTTTAAGTTTATTAGGTTTCATGCTGTCTGCGGCCAATACTTTTGAGCAAATGATACACAGGGGTCTTTCTTTATTATTTACTTCAGTACTGGTAAACCCAAAATTTAAGTATTCTTGAGAATATGTTCTTGGTTTTATTTTCGGAACCATGCTCGTCTGTGTATTTGTTGATGCTTGACTATCGTCTAATGCTCGCTTACATATTCACGATAGATACGATAGCGATAGAAGGATCGACTCGAATGAGACTGACTGGAATTAAAACTTGTGTTATCGAACATTTTCCTTCTTCTAGTGAAAAAACATTTGCTTTGTGCATGCTCGACACGTCATCGGCCGTGTTCACCGCCCGCTTGGCAAAATACCAGGTGTGGTTTCTCGCTAACGTTGGCTCTCTTTCACTCTTGTTTTGGCAGTTAGTTAAAAATAATTTAAAAACAGAATCCAAAATACTCAATATACATTATTGTTGTATACATTTATTGTAAGCGGGGGCGCGATGAAAATTATGATTGAAAACTGGGCCGTGAATACTGAAAGGTTGAGAAACTCTGATGTGGTCAATAACTTGAATATTTTTTTAAATAATTTTTTTTAGCGTGATTACGCAATTCAGATTTTTATATTTTAAATTGATAGAGCATGAAGAAATGCAATTCAACGACAACTGGACACAGTCACAAAAAAGATCCAACCAATATTTAATTAATAAAAGTATCTGTAAAGGAATGATAAATATTGAAACATTTTCTAAACGGAATTATAAGAAGCAAGTTTGAACAATTCAAATTAACCATGAGTTTGTACTTCTGATTTCTTCAAACCATGAAATATAAAATCCCCAAAACGGAACTGTTTCAATATTTGGTTTACTAGAGCAAAAGATCCTCAGTGGCACAAATACGCTGGTCGATGTAGCTCTACGTTAGCCAATTCCGATGTGGACCGTTAAACACTGGCCGTTGCCACGGATCTTGGTTAATCTCACCCAATGCTGGTTAAAATATAATACAAGTTTTGAAATGCAGATGCACAATTTTAAAATTGAAATATATTTTTATAAGAAAACACGGAGGGCTATAAAATATGTTTTTTGATGTTTTGGATAAGTTTATTATTAAAAAAAAATAAATTATATTTTGGAACGATGATCGAGTTTAGGCCAGGATACTGATGTTCTATTTGAAATTAATTGGAGTGATTTGTTATTGTTTCCAGCAGTAAAAACTCAATCCTATGTCATGGAGGTAATAAAAAAAAAATCTATTTAATACAATTGCAGCAATATTAACTTATTCTTCGCTTTCAGACTCTATCACCATGAAAGTTTGGCAGTTGTCTGTGTTTGCTGTGATGCTGAGCTGTGGCCTGATGATGCAGGTGTGTTGTAAACCTACCTCAGAGCGAACGAAGAGGCAGACGGGAGTGGCGGAGGAAAGGCAGTTCATAGGGGGCCTGTCCACACTGGGAGCACTCATTCAGCCCATACTTTTCATGGTCGGAATGGCCAACTTCATGGGAAGGATACCCATGTTCTTCAACAGGTGAGAATACTGAGGCTGATTTCTTGTAAATACTTTGTAATGCGTTGTCAAAAGGAGATTTTCTGAAAATGAGTTTTTTGTTTGGATAAAATGAGTTTTATGTTTGGTTATGAAATATATGGATAATACATTAAATTTCATATTTGCTAGCAATAAGCAACAGTTTTTAAACCAAGTTCTCTCTTGCTATCTTACAATTAGAAAGCTAAAACTACTTAAGTTGAACACTTCGGAGCTGTATCTCTGTTAAAAGTCACTTTGTAAAAAAAAATCGAATTAAAAAAGAACTAATTAAAATTTTAACATTCTGCTTTATATATGTACAATTAGAAGGCTAAAACCTCTTATGTTGAAAATTTCAGAGCTCTACTCCAATTTTAAGTAGGTTTCTATAAATCCACAGAGCCACAAATCCACAGACAGACAGCTTGTTTTATTTTTTTAGATTTAAAAATTTTCAACGCAAAGGTTTACCCATTGAAATACAACTTATTATAGGGGCTCTTGAGAATGGTTTTTTCTCAAGAGGATTACAATTTTCACTTCGGGGATTGAGATACTTCCACAAAACTATGGAATCATGCTTATGTAGAACCTGATTGTAATTAAATACTTATTCTCCTCTTTAGAGGCCTTAGAAAATCATTTGACATGCGAAACTATTAAAAGGAATGGCTGTTTCCGTTCCCATTAACACAAATGCCCTGGCCACTATCGCTCAGCACTGGCCAATCGCGATATGAACCATTGTAGACTGGTCCTTGCTACTGTTCTTGGCCAATATCACCCATTTCTGGGTATACTAGAAGTTTTGAAATGTTTTTGCAGAATTTTAAAAGTGAAATAAGAAAGGATGGAAGCTTAATTTTTTTTTTTTTGGTATGGTTTGACATGTTTATTTAAAAAAAAATGTGGACAATTCTTGTATTTTGGATCGATGTTCGAGTTTGGTCTCGAACTCGAGATTGATCGGTCATCATCAGTCGATTGATCAATCATCCCAGAACCCCTCGCTTTTTAACTGAACGTAAATAATTTTTTTATAAAATTGCATAAGTGATTATATGCTGGTGCCATAACTTCCCATTAAAATTTGATCTTGTAAGATCTATCCAAGAAATTTTTGTCATTTCGTAATTGCCTTCCACTGATTGTAAATAAGAAGCTATGAGTGTGGGACTAACCTGCTTTTGGTCCTTTTACTTCCGACTGTGTCATACTTTAAAGGATATTATTATTTTTATAATGGATAAGCGGATCAGCATTTACCGTATAAAAACATTGAGTATACGGAATGACTTGTCACACATTCACACGAAATGTTCTCATGAAATCGTACTACGATGAATGAAACTAATGCGATTTCCTCTGAAGGTTTTCTGGAAAGGCTCTTGCCGAGTTTTAATGATTGTTCCGGACTCTGATTACATTTGTAGTTCAGATTAAGCGTCTGAAAACTGATTAATGTTGATTTAGTCGCTTGTAGCTCTTCGTGCTGAAATACATTTATAAAAATAAATCATTTGGAGATGTCATTAGATAATGTTTTGACCTAGTAGACTAATACTTGGTCCGCTTTAAATAGAAAATACACGCAATTTATTTATTTTCCAGATGACCTAGAAATAAGCAATAATAATAAATATTTATTATTATTATTATTATTTTGAGCACCATAATTTGTATTAATTTTTTTTATCGATTTTTGTATTTAAAATTTTTTATAATGCCATATAATTTAAATTTTGCTCCGTACTAGTTGAAAAGCTAAAAGTTAAAGTCAAAATGTTACTATGTATGTATTTTCAAAACTAATTGCTTGATATTATGACCGCAAAAAATATAATTTTTTTGAAGTTAATTAAAAGCATAGGAAAATGTCCTATATTGTGCTACTTTAAAATTTTTATATCTGTAGCCTCCACATTTAGTTTTAACTTGTGTTTCAGAATATTTTCTTTCCATAAAATGCCTACATCTACTTACTTATTCTAATTTTTCACTATCTTAAATAGAGAATAACGCAAAATTACAGAAGTTTTTCTGTCTCTTAGTGGTACAATTTCTAGATTAATTACTTAAATTATACCACTAGGATTATAAAGTATTCCACTGTAATATTGAATTTCAAAAATTATTTTAAAAAGTATGACTTTTGAAAATTTTACTCTCAATAATTACCATATAGGATAGTACAAAATATGCATTGTTAATAAAAGTTTTTAAAAATAATTTTTTAAAGGAAATTAATATGAAATAAAAAGAAAACATTTAACATACACATTTATACATATTTATAAATACTAATTAATCAGCCAAGTGACAATAACAAACTTTTTAAAAACATTGAATTATTTTAAATGGACAAGTCAGTAACATTAAATTTATACTTAATTTAAGCTAGCACATATTAACATGAAATATATTTAAGGGTAAAAAGTTGTCTATAGTCTTCATAGAAAAACTTGGCCTACGCTGAAATGACAGAGACAAGAAAAACATACTTATTATAGAACATGAATAAAAAATGCGAAAAACATGCTTAATTTCCAACTGATAAGATTGCTACCTTAATTAATGAATAACAGAACACAAATGAAAGAGAATATTTTAACAGTGTGGCCTACTTGACTTAATTAGTTTCATTCTAGTGATTGACTTGGAATAATACGGGTTCAAATAGGCTACTTTCCCTACTCCAACCAAAATGCTCTTTCTAACTATCAGTGACTAACTGATACTTATAACTATCAGGTATACAAAAACTGATATTGTTGATACAGTAAAAAGACATGCTTCACTTCCAAGCGTTATTCGGCACACCTGATAGTTGTGGGGTTAGCGCTCTGGTTTCGCATGCCAAAGGTGCCGGGTTCGAGTTCTGGGTTAGGTATGGATGTTCGTTGTGGTTCGAAATCCACTTTAAGCTGTAGGTCCCGGCCTGATTAGCCGTCATTGGGCATAAAGATAGGTCGTTGAGCGTACAAACCAACCAACCAACCAAGCGTTATTCGATGAACAATGACTTACAGACTAGAGATGGGAGCAAAATACGAAAAAAAAAATTATAAAAAAAAATAAAAAATTATTACACGCAATGTTTTGAACAGACAGCGTTCCGTTGACTGCTATATAAAATCAACTGGAAAATCAGATAAATGCCGATAGATGGATACACTTATTTTGTCTCCATTCAAAATTAGAGATGGTACATTTTTGGTGAAGGGTGAAATATAGCTAGTTTTTCACTACTGACTACCTCAGTGGAAAAAAAAATGAACATCCTACCTATAGCTCCAAGAGACATTTTAAAAGGGACATAGTAGAAAATAGTATATGACACTTCCGTGTGATGACTATGCACTTGCGTGTAATATTTTACCCCCTTTTTATACTAACATCCCTTTCACGTAATGAATAAATAACAAGGCAACCATAATTCTAAAAAATAAGTATATTCTAACACTGCGTTTTGAAAATGGCCAGTACCCATCTACTTTCGTGTGGATCTCAAAAAAGTTTTACTCCGTGTGTTTATTACAAAAAAAAAAAAAAAAAAAAAAAAAAATCATATGAAATTGCATTTGCGAAGAATAGTATATAGAAAATGTTAATCGCTTTGCAGAGCAAATGCGTGAGACTGGCACTTCAAAATATGACAAACTTTGAAGTTATTATTTCAGTCACCAAAATTATTGATCACATAATTTCGTATTTCATAAAAGCTCTCCCCCTACTCTTAACAAAAATAAAAATTAAAAAAAAAAAAAGACGTGGCCGTTATTTAAGGATGAAGTCAAATAATCATTTTACACATTTTGCTTGGTTATAATTGGTCAAGCATCATTGATAAATTTAAAACTTTTATTTTCTACCTCCGACCAACCGATTCATTAGTTAATAGTAAACTCGATAAGTTGGCTGTCTAAAAAAATTTTGTCCTGATTTACGTAGCATTGGAATGTTGCCTCTGAAATCAATTTCAAATTTATCTAAAAATAATAACGTACGCAAATGTTCCATTCTTTCCTGTTATACATTTATCAAATTTTCTAACTCTTTGAAACTTACTCAAATGCCACTTCTTTTGCTATTAAAAAAAAAAAAAAAAAAAAAAAAAAAAAAATACTCATTAGTACAACCCCAAATACTTTTTTGCTTCTCAACTGATTAGAATTCTAATTATCTTGTTGCAGGATGCGTGATCGTTTCAGCTCTACTCTAGCAGGCACAGGGGCGCCCGCAGGGGCCGGTCGCAAGAGGAGGTCCCTACCTTTCGAAGACGAGACTGAAGAGAAGACGAACAGGGCGCTCAGGATGCTGTCAGAAGCGGAAGATAAATACGATAGATGAGGGAGGCGTAAGTAACACTTAAAAATTTTCCCTGATCCTCCGAAATGCGTGTTCTTACTTATTTAGTTTCAGTAAAGATAAAACGAATTCACGAACGAAAACAAACGAATGCAGCACTGATCTCTTATTACAACTTCTGGATAACATGTAAGAGGTTTCTGCTCTGAAAGCAGGTGAAGCCATTAAAAATCCCACTCCCCACCATTTATGCTAAGTAATAGATTGCCCGTGGTTACAAACACATTCTAACTTTTTTAAATAGAAGTTGATAATATAGATCTCTATGGAGATTCTTAAGGCTTCTTCAGCTTTAAGTAAATAACGAAGCATGCACTATCTAGAAGTTACAGTTACAGTGGAATACATGGGTTTTCAGCTAAACTTGCTGTATAATCACTGTTAGGAACTGACTCGTCCATTTCCAAAAGTGCCTAGCTGCCTAGGGGACAACTTTTCAGGAAACGAGAAAAACCTGTATTTATTAAACTCAAGAGTTAATTTATGACTATTATGTTTATAAAATCTGTAAATAAATTAGAAACTCAATTTACAAGGTCTTAGGTCGGTATTATTTTATATATAGCAGTAATAAGCGGTATTAATACGCAACTAGGCAGTTTTGGAAAAGTTTTGTTTTGTAATTAGCTAGTTTTGGCACTGTAAATGCAACTAATCAGTTTTGGAAATAAAAAACAACAATAAGACTGAATGTGATGTTAAAAAGTTTAAAACAATCTACTTTTATTTCCACTTACACTTTTCACAACACCTTCAACTTTCACTTCCTCTTCAGCATTTGCAGTATTTAAACTCATTTTCTTTCACAAGATCATAAGAAAAGACAACATAACACGAGACATAACCTCATAGGAATCACTCAACTTTCAATCAACACAGCTGAACAAAAATAACTGATTCCCTAAAAGTAGCAGGTTAGACAACGGTAATTATTAGTAAAATGTGTAGAAATATATGACTCGGCTATGAAAATGTTCCCCACTTCTTCAGAATAAACAATTTTGTGTAAGCTTACAATTAGTGGGTAGGGGTCTTTTTCATTGCAGCTAGCAAGTTTTGGAAATGACTTCATGAAAGCTGCCATCGTAAATGATAGAAAGTAGGTAATTTTGGAACAGTATCCGAGTTTGCAACAAGAAATTTTTGGAGACGGAATGAAATGCAACTAGGCCCTGTTTAAATTTGTACTCAATTTTCAGCCCTTTTTTAAAAAAATAGGATTTAGAACTATTTGCCACTGTAAAACTATTTTAAAACGTGTATTTCAGTTGTGACGACAACATGCAATTAAAATCTCAACTTTTCAAATTTTGTCAATTAGGCACTTTTAGAAATGGACGACTCAATTATTGAATACTGTAGAAAATTGATCAGTATATTTTCTAGATAGACATTTAGCAACTGTTAGGTTAAAAAACTTGTGGCATATTTGCTATTAAATGGTGTCTTTCCGAAATGCAGCTAAACTGGATAAGTAATCACTCTATAAACTTTTGAAAGTTGTTGAAGATATATCAGTAGATGCTCTGCAATCCAGTTTTGTTGCATTGAGCAAGTGTTCTCTCAAAATATTTTTTCAGAGATGGTAAGGTTAAAATAATTCAATGTAATTTTTTTCGAAATCTTAAAAAAATCCCTTTTAAATGTTATTATTCTTTGTTAAATTTTTTTTTTTAGAAGTGAACATCCCCATCAATACCGGGTGTTTTCCGAAAACATTTAGCAATATTGTTATTACCCCCCCCCCCCTTTTCCCCAAGTATAATTTTACATTTAATAAATTTCATAATTTTTAACTTCTAAATTACCAATGCATTTGTTGGAAAGAATTAAGTAAAATATCTATTTTGTTCTGTAACATGTATCAATGTTTGTTACTCTTAATTCCACTAATTTATTGTTTATTTTAGTCAATATGTTTGTAAAAAATATTTAATATTTAATCGACTTTCAAGAAACGATACAAAACTTCTTGATTCAATATATATTGATTATATTGCACGTTAAAATACTTACGTTTTTTGAAAACAATAATTACTGCACAATTAGCTTGCAGAAACTTGTAATAATTACTGATGGTTATTCAAAATGATCGCCCCAATTGTAATAAACTCAAATTGTTTTATGATCAGGTATACAAAGAACATATTTATCCAGACTTGTAGAAAGAAGTTTCAAGGTTGTTTTACGTACCCCTAAGATACTCTGCTTGGCTAAACTTAATCATAATGATATTATCCAATTGGTAGTTAATTTCGTAAAATACATCCTGAAAGGGATCAACAATTACCGTCACCAGTGCACTCAAAATGCACATTTTCAACTACAGAATAATTTTCTACAAAAGAAATCTCATGCATATCCCCAAAAAAGAAATATTGAGTTATCTCATGAGATAGTGGTGACCAAGAGTAGAACACGGTTTCGTGAGAGTCTTAAGAACAAATACAACGATTAAGAAAAATGTTTATTTAAAAATGTGTGAACCTCATTTCCTCATTGTAGAGATACGAACATAACTTTAAATGTCCTTCTGCTACTCCGAGTAAATACTATTTAGTGGTAATTAAACAGTTGTAGTCATTAGTAATACTGTAAATATTTTGAATTACCTAGTAGATAGGTAGGTGTATTTATTAAAAGTATTTTTTTTTTCCTTTAGATTTTTAGTGAAAAGGATTGGGGAGCGAAGTCATCGAGATGCTCAACTTCGAAACAATTGTCGCTTTTGTAAGTGCACCAACGCATCAAATAATACATTGAAGTTTCGAAACAGTTTAGACTTGTTGATCAAGTGCTAAACAACGAAAATTATGTATTTCAACACATTAGTTTTTATATTGTGTATATTGCCATGTAAATAAAAGTATCATATTTTTTTTAAATTTTTCCGAGTTTCTTTTTATTTGAGAGGTGAATATAATTCGAAATAATTTCTAGCAACAATTTATTTTCAATAGTTACACAATTTTTATGTAAATAATTGTAAATAGCATGCATATTATTTTTTAAAGTTCTATTTGTTGTTTGTCAACAGTGATAATACAGGCTACAAAAAGTTGATAATACGTGATTATTCAAGAAAATACACGATTTTTCTGCGTGTTCTGATTGAATATTCACCAGCGAGTATTTGAAAATCGCTCATGTACAGAATAAGCCAGTTGAATTTTTATCGTTGTTTTGAAAGGATCTCAGCGTTTGCTTACTTTTGCGGTGCCTGAATTATTACTGTACCAAAAATTGTATGCGCTGAATGGTTAAAGTTTGATGACGAGTTCACTGTTGTTTAGAGAAGTTTTGTGAACTTCTAAATGTAGAATAAATTATAGCTTTTATTTTGTAAAAGCTCTGAGGATATTCTAACAATATAATCCATCATTATTGGCAGGCATAAAATTTAAAAAAATAATAATTTCGGTTTAAAACAACTTAGACAAATAAATAATAGTAGTAATTTCAAGCAACTATACTACTTTACTATTTTAAGTAATCGATAATGTGTTCTAAAAACGCTATATATATATATATATATATATATATATATATATATATATATATATATATATATATATATATATATATATATATATATATATATATATATATATATATATATATATATATATATATATATATATATATTGTATTTTTACTATGTGAATTATTTTTACGTATATGGAAAGGCATTGAAAATAGAAAATTAAAAAAAAATAAAACTTCTTTTAGTAACCTTTAAGTATCTAACAAAGTTTGTTTGAAATACAAGAATTAAAAGCTAGGTCTTTTTGTTTTGATATAGGATTTTTAAAAATACTTTTCCTTGAGTTATAAGGAAATAGTAAAGTAGAAATAACTGACAATGTTTTTTTTTATATAAAAAATTCATCTCAAGTATCTTTAAAGTAATCTCTATCCTACTAACAGTAGTGAAGTAATGACAATATACATATAATTTATATTTTATAAACTATAATGATTTATTACAATTATATAATTAAAAGTTAAAATTTAGTTTATGTAAAATGAATTCATTTACTTTAACTTATCCTTCTGTTTAATACAAGAAATAGAAGAAATATTTTTCGAAAGGAATACATTTTTCTCGATGGTAAGATTGGATTCGGTCAAAAAAATTAATCGAATTTTTTGCATTTTTCCACGTTTTTGAACATCTTGAGTTTAAAAAAGTGATCTAGAATTTTTTTTTTTGTGTATGTGTATGTGGTTAGCATTGACATGCGATGCTCACATTTTGCGTGCACGTTAGTAGTAACCATAGAACTTCTCGTTAAGGTTTTTGTCAAAATAGCGCGTGCGTATAAGGTAGGCATTAAAAAAAATTATTTCAGTAACAGCAAAAAAAACCCGGCTCCAATGATGTTTATCCAAATCGCTATGCTTTTTAAACGTTCTAAACATCCATACCACAGAAAATCGCGTGGGCATGCGATAAAGTCGTAAAAAGTTAATACACAAATGGCTTTAACACAGTTCTCTTCTCTTGAGCATCGCCTATCAATTACTATTTCTTCTCTGCTTCACTTACAGGAATGGATAGTGTCATATTTATTGAAAAAAAAACCCCAAAAAAAATACCGCCAAATTCGTCATTTTTTATAGTGTAATAATTATCTCCAAACTGAGCATTTATTATTTTTTTTTTTGAATTATGAAAAGATGAAAAGGGTAAATTACACAAATTCATGGCAAATATAAATGCAGTGATCAGTATTAAGTGTAATCGAAAGTTGTGTGACGTTCCACATCCCTAGTTTCCTTTGGGACTCAATTTTCTTGCTTGTTTTAGTAATTAAACTGTTATTCATGTTATTTATATAGATATTGTTTTAAATCTAGCATTTTTTATAATAGAGTTCTTAAGTGTATAATATATATTGAGTCAGAAGAAAAATAATTTCCATTAAATGTGAATGATTGAAACAGCAGCAAATCCCTAAAAACAAAATTCTTTATATAAAAGTTTAAAACATAATACCAACAAAGCTGTAAAACATTTATACTTTTACACATTTAGAGAAAATAACAGAAGTTTAGCAAAAGGAAAAAAACATGTTTTTAAACTCTTATTCTTTTTTATTATCTCATTGTAGCATTATCTGTTTTTCAAATACATATCACTAAAGATCTAATCCAAACCGTTGTAAATTACTTTCTGTCAACTAGATTTAGAGATATCCACTAAAAACATACATTGTAAATCTCAAGATTTTATTTCCCATGTAACAGTTCTAAATACAATTTGACAAAAGTGTGTAGTTTTAAATATAGTTAGACACCGCTTTGAGTAAAAAAGCTGTTGAATTTGAATGGATTGTTCTATTATGCTGAGTGATCTTACAATAATTTTTCTTATTAAAGAGTCCATAGCGATTATTGTGATAGAAATTGAGATATAGCTATGTCAATGTATGAGCTCTATAGTGAAAAGAACTATAATCGAACTTATATGCTTAAAGTTACGCCCAGAAAGTTTTTACAGAATTCAAACGGTTAAAGCCTACTTTTATACATTGTCAAAGAATGGACAATTCCCGTATTTTTATTATTATTATTATTATTTAAATTCTTAAGTTTCGAAAAGGCCATAAACACAAAAATTTCTGCTCAATGCGATTATTATTGTTATTTTTTTAATTTGCATTTAAAGTTCTCATGTTAGACTTTGGCAAGAAAGTGATTCATTTGGCTCGAATTGAATGTGAAGACAAAATATCTCAAACATCTTGGCTTGAAATGTAGCAGCGGAAACTAGTTTTGCAAGTTTCTCGCAAATCGCGTCCACCTGTACGGGATTTGGCAATAGTCTACCAAATCAACGCCAACTATTTGGCAGAAACCTCACAATAACCATAGAAAAGGAAGGAACGCTGGACGTCACAAAATTTGATGAGTGTTTTGATCGGACTAGTTTTGGCTCTGTTTGGGTGCATTTTCTTTTCTTAATATTTAAATAACTAATTTTTTAAAAGAAGTTTTGTTTGAATATTTGGAATCAGAAAGAAATTCTTTATAAATATAAACTTATTTCACTTATTTTTAAAAAATACGGGAATTTTGCATTGGTACAGAGAAAAAACTCTAACGACAATGAAGCGTGACCTAAAGATAATAAGGGTATCTAAATTAAAAGATACAGACATTAAATATCAAAAATAGATAATAAGGCAGAGAGTGACAGTAAAGATAAATAAAAAAAAATATATAAAAAACGGTTTGTGAATTTAATTCGTTTAGTTAATATAATTATATTAACTTAAATTTCACTTTTTAAACCATATAACCACTGTTTCATCTCAAAAGGTTATGCAAATGTCTTTCTTTTTAGTCTTTACTATATTTTTATTATTCTTCAAGTTGCCATTGGTACCTTTTGTGTCTACGACATTTATGATTTTACTAAGTCAGAATACAAATAAAATGGAGAAAATGCGGCTTTTTTTTAAAATCGTGCATGCACAAAAAGTACTTATTATCCCTGAAATGTCCGTAAAAATGTCTTATGGACTTAGAAATGTGAAACATAAACGCTTTAAAAATGAAGATCGTCTTTCCACCATCGATATCGATACTTTCCACTAGAGTTAACTTCTTTATACAGTAATGAAATTAATAGGTCATGCAAACCGAAATAAATGAAAGCTGTACGCGCAGTTAATTAAACTTAATTTCTTTCGTTAAAACTGAATTATAGCACTTCAGTCATTGATAAATTTACACCAAAGTCTAAGTGTTAAGGTATTTTTGTGCCTGTTTGTTAACAGTAAATTTGTACCCTCAAAATTAAAAATTCGCTATCATCTTTGACATCTTTGATACCAAGAATGCCGCTAAGCCCACCAGTTTAAAAAATTTAAGACAGATTATCAGGAAAAATACTACCTTAATATGAAAGATATTAATTTAATGAAAATATGAAAATGCAAATCGATATATACAGGAACGCGGCAGTGTTCCGCTACAAAGTCCGATGTCAAAACTGCAGACATGCAAGTGCCTCAGCTTCTATTATAGCTAGAAACCTTATTTTTCTTCCATCTTGTTGCCCCGGTCGAGTAGACAAAAAATAACAACATAATTGTTAACATTGAACAAGGGAACATGGTAAAAAAAATTCTTTGAAAATCGCCGAAGTCACCGGAATTTTCTGATTACGACCAAAACTTTTGCCAGGGCTACAACCAAAACTATTTGATGATTTTTGACTATTTTATTTGTTATTCTTCTTCTCAGCTTGGTTAGAGGAAGTGTCTTTTGTAAGATTTGATGGGTAGGAGGGTCTGTACGGAAATGATCCCAATATATTTGGGAATTTTAGCCTGGCCTATAGCTATTTAAACTCTTTAATATATTCAGACCATTCTTTTTTTATGATTCTCAGATTGAATAAAGGAAGTAGAAATATTAATGCACAAGAGGGTCTGTATCCCCCCCCCCCCCCAGAAATGATCCCGGAAGTTGGGAATTTTATCCCGGGTAATGACTGATTAAAACATATCAGTGGATTTCGGATATTCACCTTTCACTCACTCTTTCAAGAAGTGACCTTGATACTTACAGCTGAACTATCAAAACGGTGTAATCAGAAAAAATGAAAATTTACTAATTATTTGAACGCTAGTAAATTGTTGCTGAGTCTGGATTCTCAAATGGAAAGAAGGGCTTGACTGCAATTAAGTTAGCAAACTCGATAAAAAGAATTGATATCTTCGTAAAAATACAACTAGATGATGTAAAAAAACCCGCCAAATCAGCCAGAAAAGTTATGAAATTTAATGTTTGCCGCCAAGCGGCCACGTTTAGTTTCTGTGGGGGTACTTGTACACAATGAACTAAATTGTGATTATTATAAAGGATAACTATAGGCAATCAGTACTTGACAGGCTAGAGTTAATATAGAATCTAATCTAATATAGAATTAATCTCGATTCTGCTCAATGGGTGCAAAGTAGCTGAAACAAATTAAATGAGATTAATCCGAAATAACTGTAGCCTGCCAAGTACTAATTGCCTATGGTTATCTCCCCTAATATCACAATTTAGTTCATTGTGTACAAGTGCCCCAAAGAAACTAAACGCGGCCGCTTGGCGACAAACATTAGATTTCCTAACTTTTTCTTACTGACTTGGCGGTTTTTTTTTACAACGTCTAGGTTTTTTTTGGGGGAAGATGGTATAATAACTTCAACTCATTTCAAATTTTAATGCAGTGACCAGTAATAGTGTAATTAGAAGTTGCGGGATGTTTCGCATCTCTAATTCGAATTTCATTCACCACCATTGATCCGCTGCCGTCACTAGGGGATAATATATCAGAAAATATATTTTATGATTAGGTATCTTAAAATCATTCGTATATAAGTAAAATAAATTTTGAATTGGAATAAAGAATTTTTTTTTAATAAAATGTAATTTCTGCTGTCAGTTTATTGTATATTGATCAATTCATTAGACACTTGAGTGTAAGTGCCATCTTGAATAGAATGGTGTAAAAATAATAAATTTATTTTGCAACGTATCAAAAAAGGTAGAAGACTAGTTTTACTAACAACTTCCACTAAGGAAGTGATCTAAAGTTAATGAAAGAACGTACTGAGGCGAGCAGAAACTTCCAGACCGAAACTTTACTTAAATACACAAGTTCATCTGCATACAGAAGCAGCACACCAATTGTGTGGCTAGAAAACTACCCAGACGGCATATTCTCTTTAGCAGGTCCTTACAATAGGCATACCCCCAAAAAAACACTTTTGAAAAGTAGAAGAACCACCAACCTCAAAAACACAAAAAACTTTCTTACAATAAAAAAATCATAAACATGATGAAAATTTTCAGCCACAAACACAGTGATATAAAAAAATGGCCAACCTCTGATTAGAACTCTCGGTTGTGACTCGCTTACGAATGTATGCTTACTTAATTTATTTTTAACATTTAAGTTCCGCTCCCATAAAAATTTACGCTGCTTGAGGTTGGCGCCCGTCATAGGAATATTAACAATGCTTGCGTTTAAACTAATTTATGGCTGTTTGCACGAATATTCGAGTTTATGATTTCATTTGGATGGGTAGGAAATACAAAGTGGTGTAAATCTTCATGTTCATGTAATTTTCAAAATAGTATAAAGAAACTGTGCTCAAACGCTTGTATTTGAATCTTTATTAAGAATTTTTTAAGTAGGAAACTCAAGTGCTTGTGGTAAGCTTTTGTTTGGTTGATACATACATTTTGGAAAGTTTTTATTGTCTGGGGGGTTTTAAAGGTTAGTAATTAAAACGGGCGCCAACCTCAAGCAGCGTTAATTTTTATGGGAGCGGAACTTAAATTTTAAAAATAAACTAAGTAAGCATACATTCTAAAGCGAGTCACAACCCAGAGTTGTAATCAGAGGTTGGCCATTTTTTATATCACTGTGTTTGTGGCTGAAAATTTTCATCATGTTTATGATTTTTTTATTGTAAGAAAGTTTTTTGTGTTTTTGAGGTTGGTGGTTCTTCTACTTTTCAAAAGTGTTTTTTTGGGGGATATCATAACTTTTTTTTAAGCACTGGCTACTTCTCTTTTTTGAATTTGTACGTTTCATCGTTTTTCTAGTTCTGGTACCAGGGATATTCATAATTCTTCAAACTGAGTTCGACGATACCTTACATGCAATAACATTTATTAACCGGAAGTGGTACCAATAGCATACCTGGTACTTTAAACATTCATAATTCATCAAAACAAAAGTCCAACATGCCATATTTATCTTGGAAATTGATAAACCGAAAGTGGTACTACCTATGCTATACCTGGTACCTTAAACATTCATAATTTTTCAAGACAAGCCCAACGACATCCAACATGCCATATTTATCTTCAAAATTGATAAACCAGAAGTAGTACCACCTATGGTACACCTGGTACCATGAATATTCATAATTCTTCAAGTTGAGTTCAATGATATCTTGCATGCCAAAATCTACTTGAAAATTGACAAATTGGTTGAATGCGGACTGCAGTAACCATCAAAATCTACCACGAACGAGTACTAGAAACTTGTGTATGGCAACTCAACTCCCAAAACTTAAAGAAATACGTTGCCATTGACAAAGATCCTGTCTGCCAAGTTTCAGCTCGATTGGTTAGTTTGTAAGCACAACGACCTATTTTGGTGCATAATAACGACTAATCAGTCCGGGACCCACAGCTTAACGTGGATTCCGAATCACAACGAACATCCACACCTAACACAGGAATCAAATCCGGCACCTTTAACTTACAAGGCCAGAGCGTGCATCCCATTGAAAGTTTATACTAATAAATTGTTACAAATAAATATTACAAGTTTTTTACAGTCTAATAAATATTGCAGTATAAATTATTTTTATTATACCAAGCATTATTTTGGTTCACATAATAACCCATTGATATTTGACAAAATTTAAAATATTTTCTTAACAACAATTTTAAAATTCACTATGAAATTACAATTTTGATTATATATGATTCTACAATTTCATTTTACAACGGAAAGTAAAAATCAACACATCTTTAAAAAAGAATGACATTTTTGCAAATTCCATTAGCCAATCGCAATGCGTGGTTCATTTAGTCCTCTGTAATGAGTTGACTGTGACGTCAGCTCGTATAACCTCCACATTTATACTTTGCCCATAGTATCTTGCAACAAAATGTGATTGTTTTCATTTTTCAATGGAGATTTCCCGAAATTAAAATGTTTTTGAAAGTTAACTCTCTCTAAATTCTCATACAGTTCAAATAACACATGCAACTTAAAGAACAAATATTTCTCTTTAATTCTATCTCTTCAAAAATTAAATTATTTAAATTTTAAAGATGTTATAAGCCATATAATTATAGTCCAATTCGTTCTCCTATACTTTAACATTACGTTAAAACTCACTTAAAAAAACTAACTTCCAAATGATAGCAAACCTGTTTGGCAACTTTTGGCATATATATCTGAACCTCAATTACAAGCTGATCGCCTTTATCTGTCGCCAAATTATGAAATGAAAAAAAGTGGTTTTAAATTAATTAAAAATAGAAAGAATTATTTAATGAAGTTCAAACCAGCGTAGGATTTTAAGTTGAAACATTCCCCATCCTATAATTCAATCCGTTTGGAGATCTATAGATTACTTAGGGCTATACGTTTGTCTAAATTTTTACATCAAAATCGGGCTAGAACTCGTTTTTTTTATTTCGTTTTGGAATTTTCAATATATTTTTTCTTCGTTGTCTTTTGTCCTATGTACTCAATTTTTTTTTCTTTGAAAGATATCACCGAGACGAATCTATGGTATTTTTTGTATGATTATGTGAAGTTTCGTAAGCGCGCTAGAAAATAGTCAATTTCGGCTTTTTCGCTGGAAGTTATGCAGAGAATAGATACTTACTGTCGTTTCTGCCCTTTTTAAGGTTGGCGGCGAAACGACCGTTTCGTCTGATAGTTCATCAGAATAGTCTGATCAGGCACCACAAGGGCATGTGCAGTTGTGCACACTTTGCCACAATACCATTTAAACATCCCCACTGGAATAAACATTTCACGAAATTAAAGTAAATCACAAGCACTTAAACGTTATGTTTATTGGTTTATTACATATTGGTTCTTAACAAATGTATTAAAATTTACAGCTTTTATTTTTAATTCCAAAATTCAATTTGTGTCTTAAATACCAAGCTTAACTTTCTTATTAAAATCTATTTCGACTATCAAGGTTCTTCTATTACAATTGAGTTTATGGCCAGCTACTGGAGATTGAGAATTGCTTTCACATGGATCAGTCTTGAGGAGATCAGTGTCCAACTTTTTTGAAAGATTTTCTGTGTTGATGGAGTTTATTGAAATTCCTCTTCTGGTAAGATAACTATCATTTTGCAAATAACGATCTTCTTTCGTAGCAGTTGATTCAGTTTTTTCAATTTCCTGAAAGTTTAATTTCAATGTGTTTCAATAAGTGCATACATTTGAAGCCAAAGATTAAAATGAGTCAATTAAGGTTATTTATTTTGTTATACATATATATTCGCATAGTATGCTAGTAGAGATTTTAGAATTAAAGGAAAACTGAGATGAGTACATCTATTTTTCTATTGGATTCCACAATTTTGAGAGAATCCTTATTTAATAATAAAATACTAAGAAAGATTGTATTTATAGTGAAGTGTATGGAATACTTTTTTCTGACTTAAAATTTAGGGGTCTTCTTAAAGTGGCTAACAGCTAACTGTAAAAAAAATCAGCTCTCAGGAATACTGTAGTACGCAGATATAAGAGGTCAAAATACTGTTGAGTGGCTTCGGGTAAAATATGCCTGGCAGTGAACTTGGCGGGTGCACTACCGTGTATCTAGATAATCAATAACCTTACAAAGTTAACTTACCACACCTTAAGTTTGGTTTTAGTTTGTATGCTCAACGACCTATTTTTATGCACAATAATGGCTCATCAGGCCGGGACCTACAGCTTAACGTGGATTTCGAACCACAAAGAACATCCATGCCTCACCCAGGGTTCGAACCCATCACAACACCTTAAGAAATCATTAAGTGGATTCATTTTCAAGCATCAGGTTACCTCTTCAAATTGCCTCTTGTCACAGCGTGAGAAAAATGTTAAATAAACAATAGATGGTTAAAATAAACATTGTTTAATTGATAGAAAACTTAATTACTAGATGTGATATTGACTTATCCCCACAAGGGTTATTGATGGATGACAATTCTACTGCTGACAATTGCACGACTCATTACGGTCAGAGTTGATGGAATTTTTCGGGAAATGCTCTAGCGGGAAAGTCCATAGAGTCGAGAGTAATGATAGAATCAAAAGTGCATCTGTATAATCTTTTTTTTCTTTTCTTTTTCTATTCTGTTATTAGTTGCAGAGTGGGAGAAAAGAGGGGAGGGGGGAGGTAAATTAAAACCCAATTTGTTACTTTTGAATCTCGAAGATGAGAACTCTACGTCAAATAGTTTAGATAGGGATACATTGATGGCAAAATTTTCAAGTACTCATAAATTGCAGCTTCACTATACTAAGTGATTTTATTTTACTTTTTAAATATTAATTATCTCGTAGAGTTCTTTTTAAGATGCAGGCACTGCGTCTAATATTGACTATCGAAGCATCGGCTATCAATAAACTGTTCTTTACATCTTGACCTTTTAAGTTTTGCAATATCGTGATCATTGCTTCCCTCCATATAAATATCGTGATGAAATATAATAGATAGCGTGCACAATAAGAACCTACTACCATTTAAAAAAATCAGATTTTCAGCACAAAACTTCTATAGATAACATAAGCAATAGGTTTGAACACAAAAAACCCAATAGGTCACATTTACTAATAAACCCAGACACTTAAATAGTAGTTGCTTACTTTTCTTATATTTGCGCGAGCTCAGATTATAATCTTTAAAATGGGATCACTGTATAAGTATCTGAAAATTACTGGAAGCACTGTAAGGGATTCAATCTCATTAAGGATGAATTTCGAAATACCTGAAATTAGTTGTAGGAACTAACTTAAGCATTCATGATGGATGATATTTTCAAAATTATCATTCCCACTTCAAACCTTTTATTAAAATTGATATTTCAAAGACAGATCAAATTATTTAAACACACTCCACAAGACAAACCTTATACATACTGTTAGTGTCTGACTGGGTTCACTATCTCTCCGGTATATTTCTAAAGAATCATCAAACATTCTCTGTGTATTATCACCCCCTACTTCATCAATAAGATTTCTTCGTAAGACACTGCTCCTATGCTTTTTGATGATTTCCAGAGCATCCATCAATGCTTCTTCGAGTTCTTTCAATCGTTCTTCGTCCAAGATGCCATCAACTTCAAAGGTTGGAGGATACTCGACAAAGCAAGATCGCCTCTTTTTGGCACTGTTCCACGGGATTATATTTAAAATGTAGGGAATTCCATGGAATTGATGTGGAATCTGAGGTAGCCTCGACAAAAGTAACTTCATGTGGAATAGTTTATCGAGTAGGACATGGGAGCCTTCTACTTTATTTGGATCTAGTATTTCGGTTGAAGTTACTAAATTCTGAAATAAAATGAGAAAAGAACCTTAGGATATTTTTATAATTACAGAAATTTTAAAAGCAATGGTTTTCTGATTGAATTTTCAATATACATGTTTTTAGTAGATTGTTCTGGGTAGAATTATATTTTCTCTTATTGTCTCTTAAGAGAGGGGGGGGGGGGGTACAGTATAGAAATTTCATCATTTTTTTAAAAAATTTTTTTTTTTAATCGTGCATGAGTAGAATGATGTTTTTATCTTATTCCTTCAGTTATTAGAACGCTCCTAAATTACCTGTTATTTAAACATCACTAATGGGTATACCGCAATGAAACATCTGCTTAAAGTGCGTTTTATGAGCAGTAGTGTTTTTTAGAGATGTTGTAAATTCAAATCGATATATCTCTAGGGCTATTTACAATTGGTTATTAAAATTTGTGGAACATTTGATTTATATAGTTCTAAACATTTTCCCTTTACAGAATTTTATTTTTTGAAATCTGTCTGTTTTAAAATATAACATTTAACGTAAACGATAAGATGAAAAAAAGCAAAAATTTCAATATTTTAAATTTGAGATTTTTTAAAAAAAATTCCTAATTCACCCATCAAAATTCTGTGAAGATAAAATTTTCTTAATGCAATTATGGAATTATATTAAAACGAGTAAACGTCAATTTCATACAATATATATATATTTTTTTTTTTTAAATAAATAAACATAGTATTAAAAAAAAAAATATGTCAAAGACATATAATTAGTATCCAAGATTTAAGATAAATTTTTGGAATAAAAATATTAATAAAGTTTATGTAATTGTTTTTGGCACTGTACCCCATTAACTCTTTCTTCGCGCACACAAATGTATATCATGTCATAAACTTTCAAACTAGTTGCTGCCAACTTGTTGAGTACTTAACAACTTTTTATGTATCGAAAGTATAGTATTTGGTAGGAAAAAAAAATCGATTTTTCCCCCTTGCATTTCTCTACGTTTTGGAACATCCTGATTTCAAAAAGCCTACCAAACGGTATAGTGGTTAGCGTGCTAGCTTCTAGACCACGAGGTTGCGGGTTCGAGTCCCGTGTTGGCATGGTTGTTTGTAAATGTATGTTGGCTTTTCTAATGACGAATGTTTCGGCTCATTATAGCCCTCGTGTTGCTGACTGCGCCAGATAATCTGAAAACAACCAACCAACCTGATTTCAAAAAAGTAACCTAGAAAAAATTTCTGTGTGTACATGGTCAGCATAACTCCCGAACAAAATTGATCTACGATGGTCAAATTTGGTGTGAGGATTGGTGTTTGCACAAGGACCTACCATTCACATAGGGTAGCTGTCTTTGAAAAAAATCATGTTTTTCAATAATTGCTAAAAAAAGGCTTTAAAATTTTTATTCAAATCGCTGTGGTAATGCCTCTTAAGGTATTCTAAACATCCCCATCCCCGAAATTGCCATAAAAATGCTTTAATGATGAAAAAAGTTGAAAAACGACTGCTTTTAACACATAGCTCTCTTTTCTTGAGCATGCCTCACCAAGGATCTTTTTTTCTTCTCTGTTTAGTTTCCCTTACAAGAGAGGATAATATAAGAACTATCGATGAGTATATCGCCAAAATCCTCATTTTGGTGGAGGTGTTTTTTTTCCTCCATAAAGTCCCATACAAGAATTATCGCAAAAAATTTCGCCAAACTGTTCATTTTTAGCATGAATGATGAGTATATAAATACGATAGATGACACAAATCCACGTCAGTATTATAGTGTAAAAAGTTGAAAGTTGTTGAAAGTTGTGCGATGTTCTAGTTCCCTTAGTTAACATTTCGCATGCAGGTCAGGTACGACCATTAAACTTCACCGCTATATAAAACAAATTGCCGGAACCAATTGGTAATAATTCAATTTGTCCAAAAAAATACAACAAACGTAATTAGCTCGGCAGTATAAAAATAATTTTCATGTAGAATTCGAAATAAAAACTTATTAACAAATTAGTAATTTTATTTGATGGTAATTTTAAATTGGTTGTCGGTCTAGGAATATTTAACTGTTAACTGCATTCACTATAACTGTCTATGCAAATTTCTTTTCTACTTGTGTGCGTATATATATTCTTGGTGATATGTTCCAATGTGTGTGGTTCTTTTTATTTGACGTTAAATAAACGTTGGCTTATCAAGACTGGATCTTATTTTATTCTTCCCACCAACAATAGTGGGTTATGGGCCCAGCAACGTGGCCCCGCGTAATTTTGAACTATATGAAGTAAGTTGCAGTAGTTTAAACTTTTTTCAAAAGTATGACCGAGTACGTGGCTGGATTGAGTTTTCCTAAATTGAACGGGACGAATCACGCCCAATGGAAGACGGATATGAAAGTGTATTTGATGGATCGTGATTCCTGGAGTTTTGTAGAAGGTAAAGAGGAAGACCTTGGTGCGAGTGCTTCATCAGCAGAAAAACGGTCGTATAATCTTCGAAGGCAACGAGCGTACACTTCCATTTATCAAGGATTAGAGCCAAAATTTCAAACGTTAATTTCTCAAACAACGGATGGAAGAGAGGCTTGGGAAATTTTGCAACTAAATTTTGAACCGAAGTCAAGAGCCAGATTAGCAGGTCTATTGGACGAGTTCTACGAACTAAGATTCAACCCGGCAGACGAAACTATAGGTATTTACTGTAAACGAGTGTATGAAAAGAAAGAGATGATAATCGAAGCAGGTTTCGAGATACCGGAACTTTTAGTGTGTTTTCAACTAATACGCAGACTGCCAACTGACTATGAAAACATTGTTCAACAACTGTATCGACTAAAAGATGAAGATTTCAAATTTGACAGAGTTCAAGATGACCTTGTTACAGAATCGGGAAGAATATTATTAAAGAAGAAAGATGATCTACTTGAATCGTCAATAGTAGGTGACGCATACTTGGCTAGGTCAAGACGTCCACCTTTCCAATCCAGAAGCACAACGAAACCTAACGCAAGCAGTAGAAGTGCACTGGGACCCAGGAGTAAGGAAGAACCCAGCTCATCGAACGAGCGATATCGAAGAATGGGGCCGTGCAGGTTCTGTAAGATGTCAAATCATTCCGAAGAAAATTGCTGGAAGAAGAAAGAGTCTAAACGACAACTGAACTTTTACAGTGAAGTCAACCCTCAAAATGACAGTGAAGCGTTAAACACTGGTGTCAACATGGTCGAATTCTTAGTGGACACAGCAGCTACATCCCATTTTTGCAACGACTTATCGCTGTTCCAAAACTTTAAGAAGTTACCGGATACTAAGGCTTTAATTGGTGACAAAGATGCTACATCGGTGATATGTGGAGTTGGTGACATTTCTTTGGAAGTTAAAGACTCATCAGGTAACGTTTATATTACCCTTGAAAATGTACTTTATTCTCCAAATATGAGACGCAATTTAATAGGAGGTGCTAATTTGGATATTGCTGGTTATAAAGTCGTATGGAGAAATTCAAAGATGATTATATATGATAAATATGAAAATTTTATATTAACTGTTTATCGAAAAGAAAATTTTTATATTTTGTATGCTTATCCTCAAATTCAAACTTCAGCAATGTATAGTAATTTAAGCCCTGAACTGATTCATAGAAGGTTTTGTCATGTTAACTATCCTCTATTAAGGGAAATGAGTTCAGATAAAAGTGTGAAAGGTTTAGAAAATTTATCATTGACTAAAAACTGCAAAAATTGTCAAACTTGTTTAATTTCTAAGTCGAAAAGAACGTCATTTAAGCGAAATTATATATATAGACGTAATACTAAAAATGTATTAGAAAGGGTTCACATGGATATATGGGGACCAGCTCCAGTTAAATCAATAGGTGGAAATAAGTACTTTTTAACCCTAGTTGATGATTATTCACGTAAAATTGATGTCTTTGTGATTCGAAATAAAAATGATGTATTTAGTTGTTTTAAATCATATCTAACGCGAGTAGAGCGAGAATTAGGTAAGAAAGTTAAAGCAGTAAGAACTGATAACGGGCTGGAGTTCTGTAGTTCAGAATTCGAAAAATTTCTTAATGATTTAGGCATTAAAATTGAGCGTACATCAATTTATTCCCCGGAAATGAATGGTATTGCCGAGAAATTTAACCATACTGCTTTAGATGCCGTCAGAGCCATGTTACAAGATAGCGGTCTTAAACCTAGTTTTTGGGCAGAAGCTCTTAAGACCTTTGTGTATGTCAGAAATCGGTGTACCCATAAATTAACCGAGGGTAAAACTCCAATAGAAATTTGGAAAGGGTATAAACCTTCAGTTAAGCATCTGAAAGTTTTTGGTTCTTTGGCATATGTTCATATTCCTAGTACTAAAAGAAACAAATTGCAACCTAAAGCCCTAATGGGAATTCTAGTTGGTTATGCTACTAAACGCAAGGGCTATAGAATTTATATTCCAAAGAAACGTACTGTGGAGGAAACAATTCATGTATATATAGATGAAAATAGAAAAGGGGTATCTAGTTTATTCGAAAGTACAAATGTATGTAGTAATGTGCATTTTTTGTTGGACAATTGTGATTCTGATCTTGATGTTATTGTAACTACTAACACTCAACCCATTAAGACTGTATCTGATGTTACTAACGATTTACCGGTTAAGACCGAAATGTTACCTCTAGATGTTAGTAATTGGAATAGAGTTGAAAGGCCGAGAAATAATAGTGATAGAATCGATGTTTATTACTATCCGCCTGGAAGTAATGAAAGATTACGATCTTTAAATGATGCAGAAAAATATTGTAAACTAAACAATATTTTGTTTAATCCTGAAAAGTTTGATTTTAAAACGACAACGACTGAAGTTGATAATAAAGAATCTAATTTGGTATTTGAAAATGACTCAAAATTTATAGATAATCATTTGAGTGATATTTTTCAGGAAGAACTGTATATGATTGAATCGCCACAAACTTTTCAAGACACGCAAAATTCGCCTAATAAAGCACATTGGGACAGGGCAATGACAGAAGAATTGCAGACTATGCGTGAAAGGGAAGTTTGGGATTTGGTTGATCCACCACCAAACGCTAGAATTATAGGCAGCAGGTGGATATTTTCGACCAAAAGGGACGAAAAGAATAATATTAAAAAGTTTAAAGCTAGATTAGTAGCAAAAGGTTATTCTCAAACTAGGGGAATAGACTACAGTGATGTCTTTTCACCCGTTGTAAATTTTTCAATAATCAAATTTCTTTTTGTATTGTTAGTTTCAATGTTGAGTTGGAGACATGCTCAACTGGATGTTAAAGCTGCTTATTTGTATGGACGTTTAGACAAGGAGGTTTATATGGAACAACCAGTTGGTCATGTAGCCAAAGGAGCTGAAAATAAAGTGTGTTTACTACATAAAAGTATTTATGGATTACATGAGTCTAGTAGGTATTGGAATAATACGCTAAATAAATTGTTAGAAGATATTGGTTTTGTAAAATTGAAGTGGGTTAATTGTACCTATATGTTGAATCAAAATGTTATACTTGTGGTTTATGTTGACGATATGGTTATTTTTGGGGAAAATGAAAAGGTATTAGATGAGGCAATTTATTTGATTAAATCTAAATTAGATATAACTGAGTTAGGAAAGATCAGATATTTATTAGGAGTAAATTTTGAAGAAATAAACGGTAATATTTATTTACATCAAGCAACTTACATTGATAAATTAATGCGAAGATTTGAAGAATTACCAAAAAGCTTTCCAAGTTTGCCTTTTAAAATCGGTTGTGTTTTACCAGATAAAGTAAATGAAAATGAAATTGAGGAAAATTACCTAATGAAAAAATACCCATATCGTTCAATAATTGGTTGTTTATCATTTTTATCGAATAGATCTAGGCCAGACATTGAGTTTGCAGTAAACACAATGGCTCAATTTAACAATGGATATACCTATAAGCATTGGCTTATTATTGTGGATATTCTAAATTATGTTTTTCAAACTAAAGACCATAAAATTAGTTTATCTTTAAGAAATAATTCTTTACTTTACGCATATTCTGATGCTAATTGGGGGTGTAACCTCAATAAAAGGTACTCAGTTACAGGTTATTTGGTTTATTTTTGTGGTGTTCCGATAGCTTGGAAATCATCAAAGCAAAGATCAATAGCTCTCAGTTCCATGGAATCGGAGTTCGTAGCTTTAACAGAGTGTGTTAAAGAACTTTTATGGTACAAACGAATTCTACAAGAGGTAGATTTAACTCCAGATTTTGTTCCTATACAATTTTGTGATAACCAAGCTGCAATATTTTTTGTAAAGAATGGCCAAGAAAGTGTCAAAACAAAACACATTGACATCAAATACCAATTTGTACGACAGTTGTTAAATGATCAAGTATTTAATTTAAAATTTGTTAAATCTCAGAATAATTTAGCTGATTTCTTAACGAAACCTTTGTTAAAACTAAATTTGAATTGGTAACAAATGAAATTTATGCATTGTAATACTTATTATGTATATCTGCCATATTCCTTGACCGATGGGGCCGTATGATGGTAATTTTAAATTGGTTGTCGGTCTAGGAATATTTAACTGTTAACTGCATTCACTATAACTGTCTATGCAAATTTCTTTTCTACTTGTGTGCGTATATATATTCTTGGTGATATGTTCCAATGTGTGTGGTTCTTTTTATTTGACGTTAAATAAACGTTGGCTTATCAAGACTGGATCTTATTTTATTCTTCCCACCAACATTATTTTATACAATATTTTTTCATTTTATTTAGCACTTAGGCAATTGTTACTAAAATCGACTCCATTTTTCCTATATTCTCAAAAATTAAATAACTGAAACACGTTTTGTTTGGCTGATTAAAAGGAAATCCTAGTAAGGATCATTCCCCATACTCGCTATGTTACAATCTTCTATCCCAATGCATTTAGAAACTACTTTCTTTAAAACCTTGACATTTGGTGAGTAGGTAAGAAAAAGATTATTTGATGAAATGACATAAATTCTTTTCATTTAATGTCTATCGATTACAAATGAAAATTAAGGTAGGAACAGGCACAACCAGGTGGAGACACTGCATATGTATTGGCGTAAGGATTTCAAATCTTAAATAAAATATATCATACTCTATTTTCGAGTTTTTAATTTGTCATTTCATTAATTGATCATTTTCGTACCTACTCACCAAATGTCAAGGTTTTATAGAAAGTAGTTTCTAAATGCACTGGGGTAGGCGATTGTAACATAGCTAGTATGGAGAATGATCCTTACTTGGACTTCTTAATTTTTGTAGAAGTTTATCTCATTCAAACGTTGCTAAAAATGTGAAATGGGTACTAGCTTGTGCTGCCATCTCTTAAGCACTTGTTGTATCATTTCCTTCTTCCCCTGTCATTTGAATCGTAAAATATCAAAACGGAACAAATAAACAGGTTTGCAATTGAACATGTCTCAATTTTACATTTAGCGATTCATTTGAAAATGTGATAAAAAATTTGTATAATTTTAGGAAAGAGCTGTTGGGTGAGGGAATAACTCTAACCAAATTGGCTATTTAAATGTTCAGGTCTAAAGTATTCTGAACAAGGGCCATCGTGAAACTCAGGGCCGTCGCTAAGAATTTTGGTTGGGGGGGCGAAGACATCCTTTTGCCGACTGAAATCAAGGCATGTCCGGTGTAAATGTAGAAAATATAAATTAAGGTGCTAATGAATTGTTAACTAATTTTTATTAATGTAAAATTAACGTATACATAATTTTTAATTAATATATGAATAATTCCTGCATAATTAATTATTAATTTATGTAAAACTAATTGTTAATGCATTTTTTTTTATTTAATTGTGAATTGTTTTATTTAATGTGAAATTAGTTTAAATTATTTTTAAAATACTGTCTAAACAATTTTTAATATTTTATGGCATTTTATTAATACGTACTTAATGTCAAATTTTAATTCCCATCACATTATAGTTAAAGTTCTTTCAAATACATTTAATTTTTCATTTCTTTTTAGTAAATTAACCCTTCCTCTCCAAACAAAGGAGATTATTTTTGGAAGCGTTTTTATTTGGGGGCGGGGGGGGGGAGACTTTTATACCTTGCAGATAGATAGAAGTTTCTCCAACAATCTTAAACCAATTCAGTAAACTGATTCTCAGTTTACTGAATTTTCATTTCGATACATTTTTTTTTTATATTTTCAAATTGCAGTTTCGAAACGAAAAAAAAAAATTAAACGTGTAAAAGTGGTTGGAAAATAGCACTTTAACACGGAATTAAATAGATGAAAATTATTGATCAAATTGGTGACTTTTGTATAATGAATTGTATAAAAGTTGATCAAAAAACAAATTCTGAAAAAATTCTTCTTTTTAAAATTCTGGTGGATTATTGCTACTACAGAAAATTCCCTACGCGAAGCAATGCAATTTTTATAATAGATACAATGTCAGGGATATAAGAAACATGCACTTGCCCTCCTTCTCCTCTGGATTTCGAAAAATAAAGTAACGTGGGAAAAAAAGTGGTAAAATTTACAAGAAAAATATATATATGGATATTAATTCATCAATTTGAACAGAACTTTAATGAACAATTATTAACTAACATCCAATTAGGAAATCCAATTCCCATCTTCGAAAAATCAAGGATTAAACAAAAACTTTTGTCGCCTTACATCTCCCTGCAAGTAATCATATAGGCATTCATGGATACTATAATTGCATTGCAAAAGACAACTGTTATTAAAAACAATTTGTTAATTATTTAATTTTTAAATACTTTTTAACACTTTTCCTAACTAAAAAAGAAAAGATTTTGATTTTTCTTGAAACGTGTGTTAATAGTAAAACTTAATGTTTTTGTAACAATTCAATCCAGGAACCTACTTCTTAAAAGTAGTTACTTCGAGTATATATTTTTATCAAAATTGCTGGATTTAATTTAATGATTTTTTTGTGGTTTTTCACTGATGTTGTATGGTTTTTCAGCAATAATTTCTGCAAATATTACTCATTTTTTGAACAATAATCGTTTGTTCAAGAAGGAAAGTATACTTGAAAATGCAAGGTTTTTTTTCCTAAGCGGGATTAAAAATGAAATGGATTACTTTAGCATTAAACCAATCTATAATATTTATGTCTTATCTCCATTGATGTAGAGGGCGCTGCTTATGTAATCCCCTAGCGGCGACTTCGTCGCCAGAGAGAGAGAATGATCGGAGGAGTGGAGGTGAACGGACGTGGAAGTTGCCTCTCCTAGTTTGGGTTTAAGAACCTATTTCTATCTAATGCACGAATAAACCTGCTGTCCATTTAATTGGCCTCTTTCACTTTTACCCCTTCATCATACAACATGGGGGCTCGCCGTGCTTTTTACCCGCGATCATACAACATGGGGTCTCGCCGTGCTTTTTACCCGCGATCATACAACATTTAAAAAAACTGCACTTCCACGCATCCAGAGGTCAAACCAAAATCCTCTTCAAGAAAATTTTTTTTTACTTCTACGCATCCAGAGGTCAAACCAAAATCCTCTTCACGAATTATCGCAGCAGTCAGCGACCACCAGTGGAATCTACAAATAAAAGGAAAACTCATCAACCAGCGTCGTCATTATACAACTGCATAACACTCGCTTCGCCGAACAAGTCCCACTTCAGCCGTCAAGCAGAAGTTCAACGAAGCTAACATCGTTATTCCACATAGCCAGCAAGAATACAGAATCCTGAGCCAACTCGAACCTGCAACCACAACACTGTCGCTTCGCCGAACAAGTCCCACTTCAGCCGTCAAGCAGAAGTTCAACGAAGCTAACATTGTTATTCGACATAGCCAGCAAGAATACAGAATCCTGAGCCAACTCGAACCTGCAACCACAACACTGTCGCTTCGCCGAACAAGTCCCACTTCAGCCGTCAAGCAGAAGTTCTACGAAGTCAGCAAAGTTATTCCACATCGACCAACTACTACGAACCAGAAACCAGAAGCAACGAGTACTCTTCGAAAGAGCAACAACATAAAACGGATACAGCTCCAAAAGCGAAGTAAAATCAAGAAACGCAGGTAGGATCCATCTTATTATTAATTATGTTTAGAAACATCAGAAAGCAAGATCTCGTATTTGTCGCCGCTGAGTTAGATATCGTTGTACCGGATGGTGCCACAATTCTAAAATTAAAATACGTAATTGAAAAAAGTGAAATTTTCGTTGAAGATCCAGATTTCGTTAAAGATTTAATAACAACAGTTGTAGAGGAAAGAAAAACACAAGAGGAGGATAGAAAAACCCAAGAGGAGGATAGAAAAACCCAAGAGGAGGATAGAAAAGCCCAAGAGGCTGATAGAAAAACCCAAGAGGCTAATGAAAAACTAAAGCAAATCGAAGATGATAAGAACGAAAAGCAAAAAGAAATCGAAAAAATTAAGCTTGAAAAGCAAAACGAAATCGAAAAAATTAAGCTTGAAAAGCAAAAAGAAATCGAAGAAATTAAACTTGCACAGTTAGATGCTAAAATTAAACTAGCTCATTTAGAGAACAAAATCCAAATTCCAGTAACTGCAGAACCCTCTGATATTATTTGTGCTAACTCAATAACACCAACTAATGTAAACGAAAGCATAAAAACAAAAGACCCATTTTCGATTGAAAACCGATTCGAAATCCACACGGGAAAAAAATGCTATGTTGCTTTAAAAAAGGAGGAATATATCACTTTTCCAGCTGAAAGAAATAACGAAATTTTAAATACTTCGCAAATCCTTCCGATTCCTGAAACGCAAAATGACACGTGTCAAGGTCATACAAAGGATAACTCAACGGAAAAAATAAGTTCTTCGTTGATGGGGGCGGGGCTTAATGTCCCCAGGAGAATAGACGAGCGGTCATTGGAAGATCCTGGTGAAGTAGGCGAAGTTTGTGTTAGAACAGAAGACGCAGGAAAAGGCTCAAAACCAGAAGCTCCTGGTCCAGAATGTAAACAAACAGCACACGTTGACTGTTTACCTTTTCTGTTTACGATTGGGGATAGCGTGAGTTTAAACGAAGCGGATTTCTTGCACATTAACGACGATAACTTGCGGGATACTGTTACGAATATGGTAAAATTTTATAAACCAAATAAGATAAAAAGTACAAATTTTCAAATGAAGCTTTTCCTACCAGTTGAAACTCCAATCTTCAAGCCAAAATACATCGATGGAATAATTTCCGAAAGTACTTATGACTTATGCAACTCACCGTCTGCTATTCAAAGATTTATGCAGATTGTTTATCGTGAACTTTTAGTAGCTAAAATATTAATCTTTATGATGAAGTGCTGGGAAGATACTTAAGTTTCTTCAATTTTCTTTTACAAGAACTTTTTACAGAAGAGACCTTTTTTTTCTTTTCGTGAACTTTTGAATGAAGATACTTTTTTTTTCTTTTTATGAACTTTTGAAAGAAGAGATTTTTTTCCATCATACAAACTTTTTAAAGAAGATACTTTTTTTTTTCTTTTTATGGACTTTTGAAAGAAGATTTTTTTTTCTTTCACACAAACTTTTTAAAGAGAGACTTTTTTTTCCCTTTCTACAAACTTTTCATGGTGCAAGAACTTTTTCCACAGACTTTAAATTTTTAAGAACTACACATTGTGATCTTCAAGACATTAATGTTGTTTAAATTTTATTATTGTGCTGTATTTTTCAATATCTTTATTTACATGTTTAGTATATATCAATGAGTCGGCGGTCCTCCTCAATCAGGATGGCGGAGTGTCTTATCTCCATTGATGTAGAGGGCGCTGCTTATGTAATCCCCTAGCGGCGACTTCGTCGCCAGAGAGAGAGAATGATCGGAGGAGTGGAGGTGAACGGACGTGGAAGTTGCCTCTCCTAGTTTGGGTTTAAGAACCTATTTCTATCTAATGCACGAATAAACCTGCTGTCCATTTAATTGGCCTCTTTCACTTTTACCCCTTCATCATACAACATTTATGTGCAAAAAGGTAAGTTATTCGCAACTAATTGAACTTCGAATTTAGAGACAAAATACTCTATAAAAAAGCATGCCATAATTTTTAGCACAACATACCAAACTATATAAAGAATAGTACGTGTGAGTTTTTTTGGGAAAGGTGTGGGGAAAGGGGGAAGTTATTCAAATCTACAGTGTTAATCCGATCTTGAGGAAGAACAAGTTGCACATTTGATCTTCAAAGCAAGAGAAAAATCACTGTCAACATGAAATTTCCAAAAACCCACCCCCATATCCCTTACCCACATGTAATGCTTATGATCCTAATTTGAGATTTATTGATCCAATTTGAAATATTTTTAAAGGTATTTAGACTAAAAAATCTTAATTTGTCTGAAAGACAATTTTTTCCCGGTGTTTCGAATATTAAAGTGGTGAAATCCAGGATAGGTTGGTTGGATGTTTTTCAAATTTATTAGGCGCAAGGGCAACACAAAGGCCAAACTGCGTTAGAAATCGAGGATAGGAGTGAAAGGATACTCACAATTTGCAATACACTGAACCTGGTTGTTTGTATTGGACAATGTCGGTCCACAGCTATTTGAGCACGGGGAACATTAAGAATTATAGATAGTATTATAATAAACCTTTCAACACTTTTCCAAAGATTATTTTGTTAGAATAAATTCGATATCACCTTCCAGTTTACAAGTGGCATGCATTATTTTGGGAATGCATTTTCAATATATGAAGTACAAGGTGGTCATAAAGAAACTTTGCCGATGTATGGGCCTTTAGCTTCCGTTCCGTTTAACAGATCGAGATGAGATTTCAGGTATAGTTATTCAGAGGTATGAGCTCGAGAATCTGTGAATTTCAACAAATGGCGCTCACGGTATGGTTATACTCGTAGTTACAAGCACGACATTTTCAAATGACAACGTCTACTTTTTCCTGTCGCAAAATGTTCGGCGCATAAGGAAACCCTAGAGAGATGGAACGGTACGTGTATCACAAAAAACGGACTCATTATGCCTCCCCCCCCCCCCCCCCAAAAAAAAGCTCTGCGAACGGCCAACAAAAACTCGATTAAGGCGCACGATGGAAATTTGCATTTGACAGAGGCCGAAGTTCACGAGTGCCATCACAGGCAATTTAATCGGTTTTCTAAGCTGAATATTTGGAGAGCGGCCTCCATTGCTCCGATAGTGTTTTTGTTGGCAGTTCGCAGGTCTGTATTTTGTGCGTCCATTTTTTGTGATACATGTACCATTCCAACGCTCTTTAGGGTTTTCGCATGCGGTGATCATTTCTAGATAGGAAAAAATAGGCGTTGCTATTCGTAACTATAACCGGGGTAATCGTGAGCGCCATTTTGCCGAAATTCACAGAATTCCGACCTCAAATCTCTGAATAACTATACCTGAAATCTCATCTCGATCTGTTGAACGAGACTGCCTTTAGAGATCCATATATCGGCAAAGTTTCTTTATGACCATCCTGTACATAACATCATTTATGGAGTTCTACTTGAAATTAATTGCAATAACTTTGTAAAATGGGGGTCAATTTTCGTATACAAAATTTTGGTGTTTTGAAATTTTGTATAAAACCTTGAACTCGTATGATGTACTGATGTACATTACATACTTTATGTAAATGACGTTTAATGTGTATGTCATGGTTTTTGAGGCGTTGTCTGACGTACCACAAATACAAGTATACCATTGACTGTAACACATCAAAGTTATCTAATGTCAGTGAAGATTTCAATGATTAGATTATTTTAATGCTCCTGTCAAAAAGGATATACTTACTCCAATTCAAAATTGCCGACCGTCAACAGAGGCTGCATTGTGATCACAATTTTATAATACTAATGATGAGTTTAATTATTTGTACTTTTTCCATTCAATATGTTTTGAAACATGCGTCAGTAGGGATTTTTAAAAGAAGGGATGAAATTTCAGAAATTTGCCGACTAAATTTATGGTAATATTTGCGTTCGCAGTCCATCATTGTAGCCGGAAAAAAAGACACCGACTCCCCTATACTGCCGATTAGTCAAACTCGGGTCACGCTGCATTCAGATATTTTTAATATTTTTGTTCTATTTTTTCCCCCTCATTTAATTCGATTTTATTGTGGATCGACTTTAGAAAAAGAAATATCTCGATAAAATTTTTGAAAATTTGCCGACTGTCCAACTTTCCAAAACTTTGGGGGGGAGAGTCGCCCCCTACGCCCCCCGTTCCCGTCGTCCCTGGTGAAACTAAAGAGGGATAAATGTTTTCACGATGGCCATAAATCTAAACGTTATTTTCGTCAAAGAAAGTATGCTTGTAAACAAAGGCTTTTACTCATTAAGCATTCAAGTCATTTAATAAAACGATTAAAACCGATTACATCAGATCATAGTATTATAACATTTCTATCGGTAACACTTGAATTTACTTTTGTAAATAAGTAAAAGACGAAATCAATTTTCAAATCGTTATTATATGAATTTTAAATATAAAGTGTTACTTTTCTAAAATTAATTGGTTTTGCTCTTGGGACATTTTTGTAACTAACCTTTCTTTTCTCTAAAGCCAGTATAAAATTTCAAAATTTGTATTTTTTTAATAGAAATACTATTAAAATTACGCTTTCTTTTTATAATGTATTAAAGAATGAATATTTATATATATATGCCGACCAAACGGTATAGTGGTTAGCGTGCTGGCTTCTAGATCGCCAGGTTGCGGGTTCGAGTCCCGTGTTAGGCATGGGTGTTTGTAAATGTATGTTGGCTTGTCTAATGACGAAAGTTTCGGCGCATTATAGCCCTCGTGTTGCTGACGGCGCCAGATAATCTGAATACAACCAACCAAAAGAATGAATATATATAGTGTATGGTTTGATGCCAGTTAAATAAGCAAATTACTGTGCGAATTTTCAACGAAAGAGCATAACGTTCTGAAAATAAGCACGTTGAACTAAGATTTCAATAAACATACTTTGTAAATTTCCCGACCTTTTCAAACAAGAGCAATCAGAACTTTATTTTACAGTTTATATTCATTTATTTTATAAAAGAAATAAAACTAAAAAAATCTGGTTTTATTATCTGAATTTTAAATTTTTATTGTTTAACAGTTTAACTAGTTACTCTAAATTTATTTATACCTTCAAAAATGGATTATTAGGTGGTTGCAAATTTATTACAGCCAAATAATTTAAACGAATTCAAGTTATTTACTTTAACTCGTATTTCCTAAAGTAACTAGGGGTGTGGAACAGTACGCACTTTTCAATTACACTATACTATTTGTCACTGCATTAAATGCATTTCGTCACTGCATTTCGTTGATGGTCGATCAAGGACAGAGAGATATGTGTTAAAGGCACTCGTTTCTCAACTTTTACTCTTTTAATCGCTATATTACTAAACTTTCGAAGGGGTGGATGATTAGAACACCTTAAGAAGCATTAGCACAGCGATTTTGATCAAAATTGTTAGAGCTGTTTTTTGGAAACTATATGCCCATGCTCAATTTTGGCGAAAACCTTAATGGCAGGTCCCATGGCTACCATTAACCCATACACGAAATTTGAACATCGTAGGTAATTTCTTTCTCGAGTCATGCTGACCACGAAAGCACAGACAGACATTTTTTCTGGACCACTTTTTCGAAGTTAGGATGCACACTGGGGTATTTTCCTCAAAAAGCTTGCCAAAAGTAGATTTTTCAAAATTCCACCCAGACACTTGAATTTTTGCACATATGTACTTTATTAAGTGTAGAACCTTACCCCGTATAAATTGTTTTAAACTGAGATCCCAACTGTCATAGATATTAATCGAAAGTTAAAGTTTGCACGGAGTGTGCATTTCTTTTTTCTATTACCAATGCAAGCACAATATTTTAACAAGCAAAATTTTAAACTTTTTGTTTCAATTTTAATTTCAACACGATATGTGTCTTCTTAAAGTCTATATTTAAAGATTTTACCACTTAAAATATAAATTTATCTAAATTTAACGAGCAAATTAGATTTTTTTCAGTCACAAAACTCAGCTAATTAATTTTGTAATATTTTATTTTCACGAGTGCTTTTGTTATACGATTGAGTCTTATTGAGTAGTGGTTTTTATACCATTTTAAAGGCCACATATTCTACTTTCTTATACCTTAAAAACATTTTGAGGATTTTTGCGGATGTGGATATTACAAGTGTTGACGTAGATGACGTCATTTTGACGTACTCGCAGAAACTTCACTTTTGTTTTCTATTTATCATTATTTATGATAATTTACAGTGAAAATTACCTATGGTATTTAAATAACACCATATAAGATCGTAAAATAACTAATTTGAAGAAAAAGTTTAAATATAATGAATATTTTAGATAGTTTTTTGGTTTACCACTGAAAAGCATTTAAGGAAAGTTAAGATAGTAATGAAATTAAGCTTATAATGAGAATCAAAGAGTACATTTAAAGTAAGTTCACTTATAAAGAGTATGAATTCTTAAAAAGATAAGTAAGAGAAAAAAAAAAGTATTTGTAAAAAAATATTTTTACTCTTATCCTCTGAGAACACCGTTGCAGTTGCTTTGGCTGAATAAATATATGTAGGGTCAATTAGAGCGCACGAATACACTTATACTTAATTATTTGCATAAAGTTATAGAAACAGTTTTAATAAGATAAAGTCATTACAATTAATATTGAAATGTGGTTGCGACATATCCCAACAAACGAAATACAAACAAACAGTTCGAAATTCTAAATAGTCGGACGTCAATATTTTTCAAAGTTCTCTGTTGCCTTTACTATTTCTTTGAGAACAACTGAGAAAAAAGTCACTTGTAAAGACCCCACAACTCATCACCTTGGTATTGTTGAACAATCAGATTACAATTCAGTAAGGGTACCATAAATATAACAAAACGCGAGGTAGATTACATCCAAATAAAAATCAGTTCACTCAAAAATACAAAAGATAATGGAGGTGTAGAAGTTCAACAAACATTATCTTTTACTGTGGTTGATTCCATGTTGTTACTAACACAAAACCAACCATAATGTGTAATATGCGGTGCAACATCCAAAAACTTAAATGATTTAACAAAAACACAGGAGGTTGATGTAAAGACCCTTCAATTCAGATTATCTACTTTGCAAGCGCGTAATCATAGCATACCCTATTTGTTTCATAGCATACCCTATTTAACGTACAAACTGGATTGTTAAAAGTAGCAAATTCGAACACTAAAAGATAAAAATAGAGTTAAGAAGAAAAAACTGAAATCCAAGAAGAGCTCAGAAGCAAGCTTGGTTTCACTATTGAAGTACCAAAACCCAGATTTGGAAACAGTAATGAATGCAATACAAGTAGAAGGTTTTCCAACGATATGGTCTGGCTGCTGAAACCATGGTATATAATGTCAATTTGATTCACTGATTGAAGATAATTTTAGAACTATTATCTAGTAGTTATAGAACTAATACACAGAAATTTTCTAACAACACTATGGATACAGCCATACCCTCGGTACCCTATGACTCTACCAATGCATAAAACGCTGTTATATCAGCCCGTAGTTGTAAAAAATGCCTCATTGCTGATTGGGTGGTTAAAATAAGAAATTAAGGAGGTAAGGAATACATATTTAAAGTATATTACTCAAATTAGTTTTTAAAAATTTCGAGAAAATGATGGAATACTGATGTGCAGAATAGACTGCTATTGAGCTCTGATCCGCTCAGAATAAATATGCGATGTATTATACCCCTTAAAAAGAGTAAAGCCTTTCATAAGAATACACTGGCCCTGTTTTTTCTCCAGTATTTTATACCAAAACCAAATAAAGCTAGATTAGAATCTGAATAAAATCTTCAAATAAGTCATCAGATGAAGAGCAAGCTATTTGGTGTAAAACTAACAGCATTAAAATACCAAATAATTATGTGATTAATAATGAAATCAATGCACATTTTGAAAATGCAATGATATTTTTTTTTTAACATTGAACATATATAACGATAAATCATAAATGAATAATAGGTCAAGTACAGAATGGTTTAGCATAAAATTACACATTAATATTATCCAATGATAATAATATTAATGTGATAAAAAAAAAAAAAAAAAAAAACGTTTATTTTTAATATTTTTTTTTTTTTTTTTCATCTAATGAAGAAAATTCTCTATTTTATTCTATAAACTAAAGTATTATCGCATTTAAACACTATTTTAGCGCAAAAATAATTTTGGCCAACTTTTCGATGCAAATATCTCTGTGTGGGATGTTCTGAAATGAGGAGAAATGCAACAAAAATTTGATTTTTTTTTACCGAAAACGATTCATTACCTTATGTAAACATGGGTAATTGAAAGTAATAAAAGTTTAAATAGTACACAAGTTGGATTGTGACAACTACAGATAGCAAAAGTCCGTTTCTACCTACATTTCTATTAAAGTGCATCAGATTCATGTAATTGGTACAAACCATGTCCATAGGTACAAACCATGTACAATTTGGGCGCATTTAATATTTGAAATCTCCTCTGTAATGGTTGCCATCATATGATATCTGCCATTTTGAATTTATAAATAATAGTGTCATTAAGTTGGCAAATTTGGCGTCAAACTTGACGAGAAAACTTCTCGCTGAATATTCGTATTCTAATCCATATCTCTATTTGGTGTCAAGATTTGAACTTTACTAAAGAGGTTTTATGAAAGTTCTTTTCCAGTCGAAGTTCAAATTTCTTCTATCAGAATCCTGTTGAATTTTATGTAATTTTACCAATCTTAACGGACATTCAAACTTCTGTATGGTACATGAATGTTGTATTTTTAATATAGTCATAAAGACAATTTCAAATTGACTTCCAGGCATTTTCTGTACTTGATGGGAACTTCAGATTGAATTTCGGTAAAGAATCATTTGTAGTTTCGTGTGAAACTGTTGACCTAAGGCATCAAAGCTCAATGACAGGCAGATAGAATGAAAAAACTGACGAATAAACTTTTCACCACATTTTGTGTAGTGGTATATGACACCTGTCTGTATAATTTGTGGTTTTGGGTTTTTCAATTTAAACTTTCACTCGCCATTTCCGTTACTAATTTCCGGTTGAATTTTTGTAAGAAAACTTTTCTCAGAAATTTTTTGTCTCTTGTGCCTATAGCATGGTGACCTCACACATTGCTTTTAATTTAAAACATTAAAGAACGCAATACGATCTGAGAATGTGTTTCGTCTTCTAAGGTTTAAAAAGTAAAGTAAAAACTGCTTTTAAAACCATGTTTCTTAAAGTTTTTAAACAATTTGGAGATAATTTATTAAAATCGAAGTACCACTTACGTGCTCTCTTCCTTGTAAAATCTGAGCAGTTTGGAGTTGTTGCATCCATTTGTAAGCAATATATGCTGGAACAAAACCCTCCACATCAATGCATAGCATTTTAAAATATATTAATAAAATGAAAACAGATTTTGGTCTCAACATATTAGTCAATAACACATATTACATAATTTATACAAATTGCATTTCATTTTACATAATCATTAACTGTTTTTCAAGCATTCCTTGATTGATGTGAAATTCTTTATATACCTTACGTTGTCCGAAAAAAAATATGCTGCTAGTAAAATAACCCTTTTTTTCGATAATGCTAAAGTTTGAAGTACTGTAAAATTAAAGTTTTAGTTAATGTCATATACTTTTAACTCAATTTCTAATTGATTAAAAATATAACCGAACTAGAAGATGAGTTACAAATATTTGACATTAAACATATTTTACCAATACTGACTAAGTGACTAGTACTTAATTAGGTTAAAAATACTTAGTATAGGATTTTAGTTTTCTACTATTTAGAGAACAATATCAACAAAACTGTATTTGTTTGATATTAAAATGAGGGTATATTTTATGCATTTTTAAATCCTTTATATCCATCGAGTACACGCTGACAACAGAATCGGCACTATGTTAATGAATGTAAAAATTGGCAATGCTTATGACGGATTTATTCAAACTTTGTATTTTATGGGTTATATTATTTTATTTTTAGCCAAACATTTGTGATAAAAATCATTGAGAATTTCTGGATAGCTTTCTTTAAAGCCTTTATATATTTAACACTAAAACCCTTATTATTGCAAGATTTTTTTTTAACTATTATAATTACATATTTTTTAGAATTGTACACTAACTTTTTATAAATTATAAAACATCTCTATCATTTTTAAGGAATTTGTAATCTTTTTAATATTTTAAAGTTTTTGTTTTACTTCATTTTCAATTGAAATAAAAATTACACTTTATAAATTTCTGAAACAAAACAAAAGTGTCCATTATTTGTCCTGATTAATAATATTATAACACCAAAACTTAAACATTTAATAATAGAAATGAAATAAATTTAATTTTGGATACAAAAGAGTTTTTCCGGAACATAAGTTTTTTTCAATATCAGCTCGGGGAATTTTCTCCTAAATGTACTTAACGGAAATGTTAATCACCTTTACTATGGTTTTCTCACAGTGTGACTCCAGTGTTGATCTTTTGGAACGTTACAATTTGAAACACTATTCCGTTTTAGGGACGCCATTTTCAAGATTACTGCTATCCCCAGGAAAACCGCTAAAATATTGATATCGCTAACCAGTTCATTTGCTACACATGGCAAATTAAATCATGCATAATTTCATATTCGCATGTGCCCCATAGCAATACTGCAAACACATTCCAAAAATAGTCATTAAGCTGTATCGCCAATTTGGCAAAACAAACTGCATGGAAGCTCCTTAACAAAATAGTACCCTGATTGGCTTCAAATTATTGAAAAGGCAGATACTGATTATTCTCAGTTCTAAAAAGCACCTGTTCTTATTTATTTTTGCTAATTACGTATTATCTCATCGACTGTTTAAGTACACTTTGTTGGCTAAAAACAGTTGAAATAGCATGGCCTTCTTTGATATCTTATGCGGCTCGAAATAGCAGTGTAGAGCCTTCCCGTAAAATGCCTCAGTGAGCACCTGAGTTTCGCCAAACTAAGGGAATCAGTTTGGCGAAATTTTTATCTTGAAAATGGTCCACCTTATTTTTTTTTAATAATTTTTTTTATTATATTTTCTACTAATATTTTAGTAAAAAAACTTTAAGTTTGTGGTTTTTATCACAGCTGCATTTAATTAGAAATTATAACAGTAAGTTACCTGTGACAGAGGATAATATAAATATTAATGTGCACGCGCTCAAGAAATTTGTTTGATATTCCTGTGTATATTCTCCGTTGGTTGCTATTTCTTCATGGCTTTGACGTCTTGTGGTGATGAAGGGATTCACTTTTTTGTTGAGAATACTTAATAGTTTCAAAAATTTCCATAATACTGTTTGGGATAGAAGGAATGTATCAAAAAGTATTCTTAACATTCGCATTAAGTTGCAATTGCATTCCAAAACAAATTTATTTATCTTTGCCTATGTTCCAAAATACGCTTCTTTTGTGCTCAAAAGTTAACTAGCCTATTTAGTAAATCCTGTTAACCGAGTAGTTAAAAGTTAACTAACCTATTTTTAAGTTCTGGAAATGCGTTGCTGAATGAAAATTATTTCAATGAGAAAATAAAAGTATAGTAGATGATAACTAGGGGTGTGGAATATCGCACAACTTTCAATTACACTATGCCGCTGGTGTAGATTTGTGTCATTTATCGTTTTTATATTTCCATCACTCTCGTTTAGAAAATTACCGGTTTGGTGATTTTTTTTTGTGATAATTTTTTTGTGTGATAATTCTTATATGGATCTCTGAAGGGGCGCTAAAATGGTGGTTTTCGTGATATACTTTTCAATAATTTTTACATTATTCTTTTTTATAAGTGAAACTGAGGAAAGGAGAAAAACGATAGTTGATGAGTTATGTTCAAGAATAGAAAACTCTGTGTTGAAGGCATTCCTCCAAAACGAGAAGAAATGTAAAAACAAGAAAAAAAAGAAAAGGGGAAAAAAAATCAATGAATGCTAGATTTTCATTACCCTATGTATACAAATGGGTTGTTAAAAGTAAAAATGGATTTGATTAAAAAATAATTAAATATCCATGGTTTATAATTTGCTACTGCTATAAGCCTCAAAAATTAGTGTAATTCATTTCTCTAAGTTTTCAAAAATTTTATTAGAAATTCGTCTAACACTTCGAAACTAAAGATAATAGGGTACTCTTCCGTTATACTGTCTGTCTGCCAGTCTGAAAGTTGGCTCAGTTATCGCCTAACTGAAAATGTTTACACAAAAATAATATTTTAATCTCGTGAACTTTTATTTTTATTACATTTAATTCAGTTATTTAAATACATTTATCATGGTTTCAGTTAGGGTTTTCATAATAAAAAAGAAGGTTATTAGTTGGAATGAATTATCCCTGTAATTTGGCGATTTTTATCTTGTACCAGTCTAACGTAGGACAATCAATAATGGACGATTCCCCGATTTTTTCTTCTTAATTTTTTTATTCAATTCAAAATGTTTTAAAAAGACCATAAAGAGAATTTTTTTATTTTTTTTACTATTATTATTTGAAATCAAAGTTCCCCTGTTACACGTTGGTGAGAAAACGATTCATTCGTCTCGAACAAAATGTGACATCAAGGCTTCCCAAACATTTTAGCTTGAAATGCGGCAGCAGAAACCAGTTTTGCAAGTCTCTCGCAAATCATGTCAACCTGTACATGATATGGCAATGGTCTACCAGGGCCAACTATTTCAACGCCAACTATTCAGCAGAAACCTCACGATAACCATAGAAACAGTAGGAACCCTTGACTTCACAGATTTTTTTGTGTGTTTTGATTAGACTGGTTTTGGCTTGGTTTCGGGGCATTTTTTTTTTCTTAATATTTAAATAACTAATATTTTTAACGAACTTTTGTTTTAATATTTAGAATCACAAAGAAATTCTTCATAAATATAAACTAATTTCACTTGTTTTTAAAAAATGGGAATTGTCCATTGCAGAGTCAATGTGTTACAGATTTGTATGCAATACTCAATTTTCAGTTGGTAACCTTCCATCATGTGAGTAGATATTTAGCTGAACTTCCGACTACAATACGGATTTATTGTGTAAACATTTCTTGGCGCAGAATCCGTACCGTAGTTGGATGTTCTACTGGATATTACTTTTACCAAGATGGAGAGTTACGCTATGAGATGCTAAGACACAAACAGGCTTGTTATTATTAATGTTATCATAAAAGTAAATTCTAAAAATTATTTTCAACAAATAATAGCTGATAACAAATAGTTAAGGTACTCTTCCGTTAGCTGAATGATTTATTAATATTCATAAATAATATTTTAACCTCTTGGCCTTTTATTTTATTACATTTAATTTGGTTATTTAAATACATTCATCACGGTTTCTTACAGTTTTTTTTTAAATTATTGGAAGGTTATTAGTTTGAATGAGTTATTGCTACAATTTGGTGATTTTTATCTGGTACCCGTCTAATGAAAGAATACCATAGCTAAAGTTCGTATTCGTTTTGAGGTTTGAAATCAATTTAATGATGTGTTTAAATAATTTCGGTTAAAATTCCAAGTCCGGTACAGATTCTGCGCCAAGAATTATTTATATAAAACCGCGTCAAATTACGGCAATCATTAGCAGTTCACTTGTCATTGAAAAATGGTGGGACTGCTATTTTTTGCCGACAATCCCCTTGGCGTAGAATCTGTGCTGGACTTGGAATTTTAACCATAATTTCAATGTTCTCACAAACGTAAATTATATTCATAATACCCGAATATTTATTACGTTCATAAAGTGTGATAATCGAGAAGTAGTTGCTTTTCAAAAAAAAAAAAAAAAAAATGAGCAAGCTACTGGTGATGGTGACGTTAAAATTGTAAATTATCCAAACTCAGGAAAATTAAATTATTTTTGACAAATCACGAACTTCTTGGAGTCCTTAACTAAACGCAGAAAAATGTATGTGTGATTCACGATGTAATGTAAACATTCGAAAGCATTCATAAATATTCACAAAAATACATTGAATATTACGGTACTTACGTATTAACGCCACCGCAGCTACAGATTTGGTGGTTTTTAAGTGCTGCCAATAAAGAGCAATCTTGTTGTTCGCACGCGCAGTTATCTTTTGTTGTGTTCGCCAAATTTTAGGTGTAGATTGGCGGCACTTAAAAACCTCCAAATCTGTAGCTGCGGCGGAGATAATACGTAAGTACCAATATTACTATTAATTTAAACATTAAGTATGGTTATAAATAAAGTTTGATATTTCCATTCAGAATTCAAAGAACTACAATTACCTATGAAAATATATGATTGGTAATCCATGCATAATATTTGTATCTAAATGGGTTTTGATAAAAATTTAATTTACAGACTTTTATAAATAATGAATAAATCCTTCATGTCAATTTAGCTTACTGTTGCCAAATTATTTTTTATAGTAACTTCTGAATATAGAATTTAAATGTAAACTATTTTTAACTGGAGTGTGTAATGCTCAACTTTAAATTACATTATAATACTGACGTGGATTTGTGTTATTTATCGTTTTGATATTTTCATCATTCATTTAGACAAAATTATGATTTTGGTGATATACTTTTCGATAATTCCTAAATCATCCTTTCTTATAAATGAAACTGGGGAGAGAAGAAAAAACGACCATTGATGAGGTATACTCAAGAAAAGAGAACTCTGTGTTAAAGGCATTCGTTTTTCAATTTTTTACGCCATTAAAGCAGTTTTATGGGAATTTCAGAGATGGGGATGTTTAAAACACTTTAAGGGGCATTACCACAGCGATTTTGATTAAAATCGTCACAGCCGTTTTTAAGCAATTACTGAAAAACGTGATTTTAAAAATAGCAGTTACCTTATGCGCATGCACGATTTTGGCGAAAACCTTAATGGTAAACCTGTGGCATTACCAACCCTTACACCATATTTGAACATTGAAGATCAATTTGTTCGGGAGTTATGCTGACCACAGTCACACAGACATAATTTTTTTCTAGATCACTTTTTGAAATCAGGATGTACCAAAACATGAAGAAAGGCAAAAAATTCATTTTTTACCGAATACTATACTTTCATTACCCTATGTATGTATACTTATGGGTAATTGAAAGTAAAAACGAATAAAATTTTAGGATATGCTTACTTTCGACGATTAAAAAACTATTTTACGTTCTGTATTAAAATATAGCCAGATGTTATACAAAGACTATATTCTTATGTCTATCCATAAAACATGTCAGTTTGAAAATATCAACGAAATTAGTAAGAATATGCAAATAAATATTCAAATGGATATTCTGACAAAAAGTGCTCAAAACTTACTTAGTAAAATAACTTCTAATTAAAGAATAAGGAAAATATTTAGCTTTGCTTGAAGTTGTGATTTAGAGAAAAATTTGGGAGGATTAGCTATAAAGTTATTAAAACTGTTACCTAGCTCACCAACTTGGTAACATTCTTTGTCTCTTAAGTATCATCGGTAAATAGGCAAACATTATTATTATTATTATATTTTTTTTTTTGCCCAATTTCTGTAACTGACAATATTATATTTATTATTTCTAAATAGTATCGGCAAATTGTTGATGTTTGATTATTAGACACTCCTGTTTCAAATATCATTGGGTACTTCAAACGGTTTTATTATAATCAAAACGTGCATAGAATCTTTTATGAGACAGTTATTGTTAGAATTAAATATCATTTGTCATAGAAAAAAAACACACACAAAAAAAAAGAAAATTAAAGTCTTTGATATTAAGCCAAGATGTTTAAAAATTCAATTTCCCAAAATTTTATAATACCAATGGTGTTTACGTATTATTCTGTCGACCGTTGTCGAACGTTTTGTTGTCGATAAAAAGGAGGTATGTTTGGTGAACTTTTTATTAAACCAACAGTCGATGGTATAATAAGTAAATAACATAATATATTTTATGACTTTTGAATAACTACGTATTATATAGATACAGTATATAAACATCTCTCCAGTTGCAGTTAAAAAACTAACTCATAAAAACAAAGTTATTACTGTGAATCGTTGATATCCATTGCTAACTTTTATGTGCCATTGCATAGAACTTTGGCTCTTCGTTTCCACGTGAACACATACCGATTCCACAAATTTTCAATCGAGAAGTAATCTCAAGTGTGATCATTGAAATGAATAAATGTTGTGCTCGTACAGACATGGTTTATTGCAGCCTGCTCAAATTTTAAAACTTTCAAAAACGGTTGAATTTCAGGTTAAGGATTCATTGACACATGGGCGCCCCCAGGAGGGTGCAAGAAGGTGCACTTGCACCCCTCTAGCTCTTCAAAATTAAAAAATATAAATGAGAGGAAAGGTGTAAATTCCAAGATAAAAAGAAAGCACACATGCCGTTTTGGTTTTTGTGTTACAAAAAGCATTTGTATTTCTATTATTTTAGTCTTTTGTTTCTTTCCTTTGTCGTTTTTTATAACTACTGGCGCCTATTGTCGAGGATTATTGGAGGCTGAGTAGAAGTATTCATTTCTTTTATTGTATAATCATTTGCTGTGTAGTTCTCAAAATTCTAGGAAAAATATTTTACTTTTTAAGTTATCAGATATACTATCTTGAAATCTATTTTTAGAATTCAATTAAACATATCTAATACTGCCTTTGAATTTCATTATGATTTTTTTTTTTTTTTTTTAATTATTTCCAAAACTTGGAAGAAATATAATTTACTCTTCTGCATTTTTGCATCTTCGTGTTCCTCTGTTCTAAACACTGTCTCTTGAATGCCGTGAGATCTAGTTGGATGATAAAAAATCGTTAAAAATGTATTTTTTTAAAAATATTTTTACTATTTTTTTCTTTTTGACAGGGTTGCACTTTCAAAAATATGTACCATGAATTTTTTTAAACTATTCTCAAAGTGTATAATTTAAAATGCATAAAGATTAATTAACATTTCTAAAAAATTAATGATTTTGATAAAAATCTAGTCTTGCACCCCCCTGCGAATATTTTTGCTGGCGCCCATGCATAGACATGTGTCCGTGTGTGATCCTAAAACTTGATGAATGCATTATCACTGGCATAGAGGTTATCTGCCAAGTTTCATCTCCATTGAATGACTGCAAATGGGTTAATTTTAGACTTTCAAAGACCTTGTCCCAAGAATCAAAATTAATATAATGAATTGAATAAAAGGGAAATGTTCCAATTCATTTAACGTAGAGAACTTTGACGTCATGGTTCCCATATCAACATATATAATGTTTCATTTCAATCATCAGTTAAATAATCAATGAAATGTTAATAAAATTTGAGTGATTAAAAATGAAATAACCATATTTGTGAATCTTTATTATTATATTGCATTCTGCATCGTACTTTTGTGTTTAAGATCTGTTCACCAATTTTAGGTGGTTATAAAACGGGGGAAGAAAAAAAAAAAGAAGCTTATTATAGAAACTTTGAAAATTAGAGATTGCTTTACAATCCAGTTTGGTTTTCAATACTGTAACTACTTTCTTTAAGTTTCTAATCCACTGTAACAGATCTAAGTATTATTCGTTTAATTATATATTTTTTAATTTCAGAATTTTCAGATTTCTGCGGAAATATTTCAATGCAACTTTTTCTTAAAGAAATTTTCTCATGATCAAGCATAAAGATAAGAAAATGTCGTGAAAGGTAAATATTAGTACAATTAGATCAATTATTTAAATGCGTATTATCTTTTTACTTTAATAGATTATATTTCCTGTCGTACACGTTTTTCTATAAATTTAAATCACGTGGCCAGAAGATTTTAATATTCCTCGCATAGAAAATTACACAAAGCACAAATTTAATATTGATAAGCGTATATTCTCATCTAAGATAATTGCATTAAATGCCAATATCTAATGAGCCGAAGTGTATGCCTTGTTTATCGGATCATGGTAAATATTAATTCTAAGGACACTTTCGATCTTTTGGATGTACTTCTTTAGAATACGACTTACTAAGTAAACCTTGAATATCGATTAATTAATAAAAAAGTCAACTTTGTGTTTTTTCGTAATATTGTTATGAATTTTTCCGCTGAGGCAATGATGGCACAGTTTTTACAGTATAAAAATATTTATTCTCTCTTCAGAAAACTCACAAAATTTATCCCCAGGCAACAGTGTAATCGCTCCCAAGCTTCAACACAAGCTTTAGCAAAAACAACTTCGAATACAGCGATTATACAAGCTCACTCCAATAGGTAAACAAAGCGATACGCTTTCATCGAAGTCCAAAGTCAATCTGAAAACTTTCCCGTTCTCCAGTCTTTTATATACAAGCGCGTGAGACATTCTCGAAATTTCCAGCCAATTCATCGGAAAAGAAATTTCTCGAAACTTCTCGATTACTTCAGGTGTTGCCACCTTTTTCTAACTTGTATAATCACTATTAATTAATAAATAAAATAAGATAAAAATAAATTACAATAGAATTTTGAAATAATACGTCACTATTTACAATATATACAGACAATTTGTGCAACATTTCCCCCTTCTTAAAGACTGCACGTCCCGGGCAGTGAAGTCCTTAAGCCATTCAATGACTTCTACCATAATATGGGGCTAGCCTATTGTAGTGTACAACTCTAGGTTTACAGGAAGGTGTCCGTTGAATTCTCACCACGACGTCGTTGATCTTCTTAAGGATCCCATACGGCCCTTCCCAGTTCGTCTGGAGCTTAGGGGAGAGTCCTTTCCGACGTTTGTCACCTTCCTAGAATGAACGGTCCATGGCCTTGGCATAGTACCGGATCTTCACGCGCTCGGTCATGATGTTGTTTCTCTCTCTGGCGAACCGATGTAAGGCTTCCAAACGTGCCTGCAGACCATCTAGATACTGGACAGGCGAGGAAGGAGTGTCCTGTGGTTGTCCAAAGAGGAGGTTGCTGGGGAGCCTAAGGTCTCTTCCACACATCGTTAGAGATGGAGAAAATCCGGTGGTCTCGTTAGTTGCACTCCCGTATGCCAACAGAAGCGGTGAAAGTTTCTGATCCCCATCTTGCTGGTTATATGATTTTGAGATTGAGTCCGAATCATCCGCGGGTGCAGCTGATAGATCCCGGGACCTCCGTTCGATGCTTGTAACAGGAGTACGGATGTCGATTACCTCGTCACTAACTTTGTCCATTTCTACATGAACCACTTCCTGGGAGGGTTTCATCAACGTCGCTTTCTTCGGTTCTCTCTCCGAGGCTGGAGAGGTACTTTCCATAGATGTGGACTCTTCAGCATTCTCTATGACATTGTCTTCATGAGCTACAATCCGATATACGCACAGCTCTTTCATGTCTAGATCGTGCAAAGGAACTTCGCCTCTCCATGTTTGCAGCTGGCTTTTCTCAAAATTCAGCGTAATTCCATTTTTCTTCAAAAAGTCTAGTCCGAGAATGCACGGATCTACAATTTTGGCAACATAAACGGTGTGCTTGTAGGTGTTAAATCCAAGGGCAATGTCCACTTGCAATTTCCCATGAACAGAGATATTACCACCAGACACAGTTTGTAGAGAAACAGAGGGCGCTGTGTAGAGGAGTCGGCTGTTCAGGCGACGAGCCACGTCCGTCCTTACGATCGTTACGTTCGCTCCCGAATCGACGATTAGACGACATGGAGTTCCGTTGATCTCCCCCTTCACGAATAAACCCTGGTTTCCTCCTTGTCGGGATGAAACGTGGAAACGACTGGTCGGGGCTTCACCTGTTCTACATTGCAGCTTCTGCCCTGCGAGATGACATCTTCTTAGATTCAGTTGTGGAGACTCCGTGGTAGTGTTATCCCTTCTCTTTTTCAAATCAAGGCAGTTTCGTCGTAGATGCCCTTCCCGTTTGCAGTACCAGCAAACGACTCTGGTCCTTCGATCCCTGGCTACGGGATAGCTTCTCATCATTCTATCAATTTTGCTCTCCAGTTCTCGAAGCTTATTGGTGACAAAGTCAGAAGAATCCTCGGCTAATGCACCACGCACATATCGTCGGTCTTTTCCAGAAGCTAGCTGCGCGGCTTCTACTCTCATGGCGTACACGAGGGCCGACTTCAGGTTTTTGTTTTGGGATAACCTTACCGCCTGCTGCACATCGGGATCTTGAATAGCGTCGATGAAATACTGCAGCGAAAGATCATCTCGTACATCCGGGGGACAGTCTGGGAAAGCGAGGAGCGACAGTCTTTCTATATCCGACGCCAACTCTTGAAGAGTTTCATTGGCCTTCTGTTGTCTCACTTTCAATTGCAGTCTGTTGTAATCCTTTAGATGCTGCTCCCCAAACCTTAACTCCAACGCACTTGCCAGCGCCACGAATTCTCCCCGCTTCTCTTCAGGTAGTGTCTGTAAAATGTCAGCAGCTTCACCTCGAAGAGATGCTGCGAGATGGAATGCCTTCGAAGTATCGTCCCAACCATTCGCAGAAGCAATAATTTCAAACTGCGTTTGATAAACGCGCCAAGACGATCTCCCATCAAAAGTGGCCACTTTGATGTTGGAACGTGGCGCAATGAAGGGAGTGGAAACATTATCCCATTTAGGAGTTGCAATGGTCGCAGCTTCGCGAGTTTCCATTTCCCGTAGTCTTTCTTCTACAGCATTATGAAACTTTTCAAACCTTTCTTCAACAGCGTCTTGAAACTTTTCCTGTTTCTCTTTCATGGTGGAAACTTTTTCTTCGATTTCATTCCTTACAGTCACAAGATCTTCCTTCACTGTAGATACCTTTTCTCCCAAGCAGTCAACTTTCCCATTAACCGCCTCAAAATTATCACTGATTTCTTTTCTTACTTCATTCAGAACCTCTTCTTTTACCGATTGTAAAACACTTGTAGTAGTCTCTATTATCGTAGATTCCGCCATTGTAGTTAGCTCGGATTTCATTTCTTCTTTAATCCCAATTATAGCTGCTCTGATGTGGATTCTCGGCAGGCTTTCAGTTCCGTAGCCGCAGATTCTTGTCCGGCTTTTATTTCGGCTGCGGTAGCTTGTTGATTAGCTTTCATTTCGGCTGCGGCGGTTTCTTGTTGGGCCTTCATTCCAGCAATCATTTCCATCAACTGCTTCATTTGGTCTTCCATCATTCCTCTAGTTGTCAAGATGACTAAACCCCACTTCTGACACCACTGTTATGAATTTTTCCGCTGAGGCAATGATGGCACAGTTTTTACAGTAAAAAAATATTTATTCTCTCTTCAGAAAACTCACAAAATTTATCCCCAGGCAACAGTGTAATCGCTCCCAAGCTTCAACACAAGCTTTAGCAAAAACAACTTCGAATACAGCGATTATACAAGCTCACTCCAATAGGTAAACAAAGCGATACGCTTTCATCGAAGTCCAAAGTCAATCTGAAAACTTTCCCGTTCTCCAGTCTTTTATATACAAGCGCGTGAGACATTCTCGAAATTTCCAGCCAATTCATCGGAAAAGAAATTTCTCGAAACTTCTCGATTACTTCAGGTGTTGCCACCTTTTTCTAACTTGTATAATCGCTATTAATTAATAAATAAAATAAGATAAAAATAAATTACAATAGAATTTTGAAATAATACGTCACTATTTACAATATATACAGACAATTTGTGCAACAATATTTTATTATATTAAAAATAAAAGATAACTTATGTAGGATTAGTTTTTAAAGTCTTGTATGCATGCCATGTGTCTAATGTTAAAGCTTTGTTTGTTTAACTTTGTGGATGTATAATCCTGGGAAATAATGTTTCTTTTCGTGCTTAATATTTATCTTTTTCCTATACTCAACACTTTATTTTGGGAGGTGATATGAAATCAAACTCTATGATAATATCAAATTTAATTTTAAAATTCATTCCAGCTCATTTATTCTCGCTCATGTATTGCTTGAGATAAACTATAATCATGCGTGGGAATTTTTATCCAACAGTCCTTAAAACAAGTTAAAATTTATGAATAGACAAATGCACATAATTTGAATAACTAAATATAAAAAAGGGGTCTTGTCAAATTTTTTTTAAGTTTTCAGGTCAGAGAAAAACCTTACACTTTCTCCAGTTGTACGTTTTTATTTAAAAAAAAATATGATTGTGGTGCATGTGGGATATGTTTAAGGAAGTTTTGCTATGAATTTATAATTTTAACAGCTTAAGAATAGCCACGAGAGAGCTGTTTTACAAAGACACTAGCTAAATACCCGTGCTTCACCACAAAATTTTTCCACGTGCATTATTTTAGCCAGCTGTGAGGCCCCTCGTTCCGAAAATACGTCATTGGTGTATAGACCCCAATTTTTGGCGCTTCGCTCGCAGGAAGGTTCATCGCAACGCAAAATCCAGCTCGCTTCGCCCCCTGAAAAAGTCATTGACACATAAGCACAGGCTTACTTAACTCGTTGAAAGGTTCATTGCTATGCAAACATGAGCTCGCTTTGCTCGGTGAAAGGTTCATTGCTGCGTAAGAGTAAGGTCGCCTCACACACTAAAAACTAATTGCTACGTAAAGCCTTAGTATTAGAAGCCCCTCTCTTAGTCCCTCCCTTGTCGAGAAACAATAAAAAAAATTCCCCGTTAATAACTATAATATAGCACCCTTTAAAGAATATTTTTTAGACGTTTTCTTAGTGGGAAGATTTGTGAGCTAACGTCATTGATATTTTGTGTACTTTTTTTTAACTTTTAATTTTCTTTGTTTTTTTTATCATCTTCTGGTTATTAGACGTTACTCTTTTAAACTAAAAGCAACGCATTGACTTCTCCATTACATAAATTCATCAGAACATAAAAATTTAAAAAATGTCACATTACCCCTTTTTTCATTTAGCGTTTCATTTATTATGTTTCAAAAAATTATGTGTATTGCAAGTATAAATTGAAAATTAGGTTTATGCATAAAAAAACAGCATATAACTTAACCTCTTTTGTATGCAATAAATTATTTTCTTTCGCTCAATTTCTTTTTTCAATTCTTTTTTGGATGTTGAAAAGGTTTTAGTTGGTTGGATTTGTAAGCTCAACGACCTATTTTTATGTACAATGTCAGATAATCAGGCCGTGACCTACAGCTTAACGTGGATTCCGAACTACAACGAATATCTAACACGGGATACAAAGCCGGCATGTTCTTGAGAGGCCAGAGTATTGAAAAGGAATGTTGTATTTGTGTATTTCTAAATACATTCGCTCAGGAGATTGCTATCGTATAACATTTAGCATTCAAATCCATGAGCCCAGTAATATGATGAAAAAATATCGATGTATATAATTCATATTGAGTCTATGGTCTAATAAGATTAATATCGGGGTGATTTATCTGAGAGAAGATATATCCCTTGTCTCACTTCTTAGCTACAGTCCGAGAGGCGACTGCAATTTTTGGACCCCATCGAACATCATTCTGGATTTTTTATAAAAATTGGAGAAAAGTGAGTAGATTAGGAATCCACTGGTCTGCCGTGGCAAAAATGGCCGAAACTGATCAATAATCGACTTGGAATGAGTTGAACTAAAATCCGATTGCCAAATATGTCATAACTTGTCAAAAATAGAACAAACTTATTCATCTGGCAACCCACTTCATTTTGATTTTCAATGAGAAAAAGCGCAAACGATTTCTGATCTTTGGCTCGGAAAACTTATATCTTTTAAAAGTAAGCCAAATTGGCGACATCAGTTACGTCATAAGTGACGTAATATTTTTTGCCAACTTGGCTCCCTTTTAATAGATGCAAGTAGACTGTCGCCAGATATCTGAATCATCTGCAACCGTCTTAATTGAAAATTAAAGAGTGAGGGTTACCAAATAAAAAAATGCTCATTATTTGGCAAGTTATGGCGCATTTGCAATTGGATTTAGATGAACTTATTAAATGGCGATTTTTGACCAGTTTCGGCCATTTTTGCCCCGGCAGACCAGTGGATTCGTAATCTACTCACTTTTCTCTAAATTCTACAAAAAATTCAGAATGATGTTCGTTGGGGTCCAAAAATTGCAGTCGCCTCCGTCTACTATGGCTATACGCCTGTCTGGAATATTTAAATGTGGTGCTGCCATCTAATGAGCGATAGAGAGCTTATTTCAGTGTCGAATTGCTGTTAGTTTCACAGACGCACTGCACAACGCGAAAAAGTAATTTGTAGAACTCATTGACTACCATACTACATTTTTACTGTAAAATAATACTTTGATAGTTTATAATATATGTCATATTTTGCACAAATGCATATTTAAAAAAAAAAAAATCGCAAGAAAATATTTAAGAAAAAAATTGATTTAAAATGTCAGAATGCTTTAGAATTTGCGGGTTTTTTTCCCAATTCAAACACATAACACTAATTCTTTTATGAAATATCAACATAAATATGTAATTGTGTCTTTGAATTGTTAAACTTTATATTATCCAAATCAAATATATTAACTTAAGTTGAAGATTTGTATTTTCAAAAATGAATAGGTCTCCCAATATAATTTGGTTTCTTTACAGAACTCTAATTAAATCCTTATATTTAAATGAAATTTTGTTGAAATTTTTAAAACCAATGTCATATTTTTGTATCCCTCGAATTTTGAAAGTAGATTCTATTATTTTTCATATTTAATAAAAATATTGATCTGTAGATATTTGTTGTAATGCTGAAAATATATAGAAGTAAACCTTTTATTCCAAGTAATTTATAAACAACAATTTTAAATAACTATTTGCATTAAATTTCATTGTAGCTTTTTGATATCGATTTTATACGAGATGCTTTCAACTTCTTGCACATTTTAGTTAAATTTTTATTATTCCTTTAACTAATTTCTTACTATTAATTTTAGAATTAAATTCTAAATTTAATTAAATAATGATTATTAAAATTATTATTTTATTTTAATCACTATCTTACTCCACCCTATATAGACACAGCATAAACTATAAGAATAGATTTTTGTTACTTATAATATATGCAGATGGCAGCACCAAACATTTAATCTAGTTCTTAGCTGAAAAAGTGTGACTATTACATTGGATTCATTAAAAAATTCCTCTCTGTATTTCCTAACAAATCGCATGATAATAAGCCTTATTTAAAATTAGGGAATAGCTTGTTTTGAATATCCATTGAAGCATAATTTAATATCCCTCTTTAGTTTACACTCTTTATTTTTTCATTTTATGTTTTAGTGCTTGAAAACTTTTTAAAAAAAAACTTTTAATGATTTTAAAAAAGGTAAAAGTTAAAATACATTTACAATTACAATCCTCAGTCATATGTTGTAATTTTTTTTTATTAACAGTTTAATTAAAAATATTAATATTAGGTGTTCTACACCATATTCGTTAAATCTCTTCAGTCCTGAAAGATGATTCGTAGGATTCACAAACACTCTATTATAATAAAAAAAATATTCATATTCAGGATATTATTAGCTTTTATTTTTAATCTTCTTTAGAAAAAGCTGCTATTAAATTCAATCTTTAATAGTAGTCAGAGAGGCGACTGCAATTTTTGGACCTCATCGAACATCATTCTGAATTTTTTATAGAAATTGGAGAAAAGTGTGTAGATTACGAATCCACTGGTCTGCCGTGGTAAAAATGGCCGAAACTGGTCCAAAATCAACTTGGAATGAGTTGAACTAAAATCCGATTGCCAAATATGTCATAACTTGCCAAAAAGAGAACAACCTTTTTCGTCTGGCAACCCACTGTATTTTGATTTTCAATGAGAAAAAGCGCAAACGATTTCTGATCTCTGGCTCGGTAAAACTTGTATCTTTTAAAAGTAAACCAAATTGGCGACATCAGTAACGTCATCAGTGACGTAATATTTATTGCCAACTTGGCTCCCTTTTAATAGATGCAAGTAGACCGTCGCCAGATATCTGAATCGTCTGCAACCTTCTTAATTGAAAATTAAAAAGTGAGGGTTACCAAATAAAAAAAATGCTCATTATTTGGCAAGTTATGGCGCATTTGGCAAATGGATTTAGTTCAACTTATTAAAAGTCGATTTTTGACCAGTTTCGGCCATTTTTGCCACCGCAGACTAGTGGATTCGTAATCTACTCACTTTTCTCTAATTTCTATAAAATATTCAGAATGATGTTCGATGGGGTCCAAAATTTGCAGTCGCCTCTCAGTCTATAGTCTCTTAAAAGTTTCTTAATTCAATACGTAAAAATATGAGTAAGTAATAATCTTCTTCACCAAGAACTGAAATGTCGAAGGCAGCACCAATTCTAAAGTTTTGTTTGTTTAAAATAGTAAATTTTTAAAAATATTATTAAATTTATAAACATATCTAGAAAACTATACCTGTTATTTGGACTACTAAATGCATTCGGCATTAATAACAAAATATATTATGATTTGTTGACTTACAAGTTCATATCCGATCCCAAAAAACCCCACGCTAAAGCCTTGATGGTCGAATGTGTATTATCATATTACTTTGCCAGAAACATATCCAGCGAAAATTTTCTTAAATTCTTTATTACAACCCAATAACATGAGAAGGAAAAAAATTCCCTGTCAATGTATCAAAAACTGCTTTTCAGTGATTTTAAAAATTTAATATGTACGATATTCACTAAAAGAGACGATATTGTCAAGAATATAAACCATGTAACAAGCATGACAAGAATATAAAGCACGTTAATCCAATTAAACAATCAGTATACCAGTGAGGTTTGCAATTAGTTTTAGTTAATCCGTTTAAACTAAATAAGTAGTTATTAACAACTAGAAAATGTGGGTCAAGTTTGAAAAGTGTTAAACAAAACAAATCCTGAATCCTGTTGGGTAGTACCATTCAGATTTTCGAAAAGTGCAGTCGTAGTAGATGCCCGTTCTACCGTGCAATTATGGAGAAGATTGGAATTTTAAACTAATGTATAAGTCCTTTAATTTCACTTTTGGCATATTTTGGAATTTCTGCAGTTAAATCCCTTTCAACTGACTCCTTGATAAAAAATTGATTGAATAAGTTAGAAGGAGTGGACGTAGCAAAAACACGTCTTTCGTATTGAGTAATATAGATTCAGGCAAACTTAATATTGTGCAAATATGTAATTGCAAGTAGGGGAGTGAGGCATCGTACAATTTTCAATTACTCTATAATACTGGTCCCTGCATTTAAATTTAACATGAATTGGTGTAATTTCCCATTTTTGTTTATATATATATATATATATATATATATATTAATAAATGAAAAGTTGTGGGCGATATTTTTTGCGATAATTATTATATTAAAAAAAAAAAAAAACACCTCCTCCAAAACGGTGAATTGAGAAATATGTTTATTGAAAAACGTTACGATATCCTTTTTTGTAAGTGAAAATAAGGAGAAATAGTCGTTGATTGGAAATGCTCCAGAAAAGAGTATAAAACGTTAAAAACATTCGTTTTTCAAAATTGTACCCCTTTATGTAATTTCTGAGGAAACTTCTCAGTGATGTTGATCAAAATCGTTAGAGCCGTTTTTTTTTTTTTTTTTTTTTTTTTTTTTGTACTTGCTGAAAAACATAATTTTTTCAATTATAAGGATGCGCAATCTTAAAGAAAAACTTAATGACCGGCCACTACCAACCCGTTTACTAAAATTAAACATCGTAGGTCAATCTATTTGGTAGTTATACTTATCACAAACAGAAAGACATGCAAAAAATTTTTCTAGACAATTATTTTTAACTCAACATTTTCCAAAACGTGTCGGTACTCAAAAATATCGAGGCATGTTTTTTGACCGAAAGCAATACTTTCCTTGCCAAAATTGCATGAAAGGATAATTAAAAAGAAAAATTACGTATAATTTAAAACCTTGATACGTAAGTTTTAATAATGTTATACATTTAGAGTAGTTAGAAAGTGGGGCTCCTGAGCCATGGCGCAATGCGCAAGGGACGGGGGACGATGACGTCACCGGAAGGGGGCGTGACCGGATATGACGTCACAGGAAGTGACATCACCGGATATGCCGTCACCGGAAATCACGTGACCGGAAGTGGAGTGGAGTTGTTTCCTTCCTGCTGCTGTTTTAGTTTCGGTTTCATTATAAGCTGTTTGTGTATGACGTCACAGTGTGAATGACGTCATAATGTGTTTTATATCAAAGTTTTGAGTGGTGGCAACACTTTTTAGTTTCGGTTTATCTAACAGACGGAGTTGAGTTGTTCTAGGACTACTTCTTAATAAGAACGTTATGGTGATAGGCTTTTATTGCGTGACGTCACAGTAGATATGACGTCATAATGTGTTTTATATCAAAGTTTTGAGTGGTGGCAACATTTTTTAGTTTCGGTTTATCTAACAGACGGAGTTGAGTTGTTCTAGGACTACTTCTTAATAAGAACGTTATGGTGATAGGCTTTTATTGCGTGACGTCACAGTAGGTATGACGTCATAATGTGTTTTATATCAAAGTTTAGAGCGATGGCAACACTTTTTAGTTTCGATTTACCTTTAAGATAGAGTTGAGTTGTTCTAGGACTGCTTGTAAATGAATAAGTTAGAGTGATAGGTTTTTATTGCGTGACGTCACAGTAGGTATGACGTCATAATGTGTTTTATATCAAAGTTTAGAGCGATGGCAACACTTTTTAGTTTCAATTTACCTTTAAGATGGAGCTGAATTGTTCTAGGGCTGCTTCTAAACGAATAAGTTAAGAGTGATAGATATTTTTACTAGTGACGTCACAGTGGGTATGATGTCATTATATGTTAAAATTTACGTTTTAAGTGATGATAACACTAGATATATACCAAATTTAGTTTTCAGGTGTTGGCAACGAGTTCTGATCGGTCAGCTAAATGCTCGCTTGTGACTGATAAGTTTTAAACATGTGACCAAAAGTTAACTTCTGATTGACTGTTTGGTTTTCTAGCGAGTTACTTACATATCCTTTAATCAAGTTAAAATACCTGCAACAAAGTTACACAAATAAAAAAAAAAAAAAAAAAATGTTAAATTTGAAAAGTTAATAAAAGGAAGGCCATTTGCTAAGGGTCTAAAGAACCCTAACCCCGAGCTACACGTGACATTTCAATATTTTACCAAACAATTGTTAAAATATCGACTATCGGACGTTGCCTTCATGGTAACTCATCTACCCACCCCCCTTCCCTAACCAATTTTGAATAAGTTAATTTGAAAGACTTTAGAAAATGTTAATTATTTTGAATTTAAATTTTAAAAGTGAGGACCCTCCTCCAGCCCGATACCTCTTTTAGGAAGAATTGGTACCGCCTCACTCCACCCTATCAAAAAAAAAAAAAAAACTTATTCCAAAGAACGTATATTTCCTTGAAATATGAGGTCACTAACCAACCATCCAATAATATCTTATAAGAAGACATCATTACCTTAAATCCTAAACAATTTTAAATTTTAAAAAAATCTGAAAAGAAGACTTGTGAGAACGTATATTTCTCTCATGAATTAAATTTAATGATCACATACATAATCCTGAAAAAAAAATTAACGTTAAATAAGTTTTTAAAAATTTAGTTAAAGTAATATTTTAGTTAAATTAAGGCTTAAAGAGATAAAAAAATAAATAAAATTTAACGATTAAATGAATGATTTAAGGAATTTTGAAGTGACCATAGGCATAGCTGGTTATGCCATCTTCCAGCAGATACCGCTTGTCGTCATAGGCCGACAAGGCTCTCTTGGTTTGTTGGAGTGAGAAGATGTTTAAAAATTCACTTACCGAATAATCGAAACGAAATCTGCGAAGCTAAAATAACTGTGAATAACTACACAAGTACGAACAAAATCGCGATGAGAAAAAAAACACGAAGTATTAAACACGTCTTTCACACTCAGGTATCTAAGTAGAAATGGCGAGACGGCAACCGGTAGCGTCTATATATGAGGGGTGATCACGTGACTTCACCGACCAATCAGGTTTCACGGTAGAGGGTGCTACTGACTATCGACCCGTCAGAAGGGAGGGGAGCGAGACTAGGGATGTTTCAACACGCTTCAACGCGTTTGCGAGTTGAGTTGTTGTGTAACGATCTTGCTTGAAACAGTTAAAGTGATAGATAATTTGTTCGTGACGTCATAGTGTAGCGAATGGGTTTTTAGCGTAGACAGTTGTTGCAATTGGAGTAATTATGAGATTTATTAAATATAAAGATAATATTTAGTAATAATTATCAGATTTTATTATTATTATTATAAAAAATAAACTTATAAAAAAAGTGAACGTGAAAATTTACTTTACGAATAAAAATCATGTCTTTAAAATGTGTACGAATATCACTAAATAAGAGAAAAAAGTAACATACTTAAACTCTTTAAAATAATTAACTTTAACATTAACGTAAAAAATTTACTTTTCACATAAAAATCACTTTAAAATGAGTAAAAATATCGCTAAATAAGAGGAAAAAAAGTAACTTACTTAAAATTTCTAAGATAAATATTTAACCTATACTCGAAAATTCCCTTCATATATAAAAATCACGACTTTAAAATATGACATGCAAGAGAAAAGTAACGTACTTAAACTTTCTACGACAAATAACTTTAACATTAACGTAACATTTTACTTTACACATAAAAATCCCAACTTTAAAATATGTAGAAATATCGCTAAATAAAAGAAGAAAAAAAAGTAACATACTTAAACTTTATACGACAAATAACTTTGACATTAACGTAAAAAATTTTCTTCACATATAAAAATCACGACTTTAAAATGTGACGTGTAAGAAGAATTAGCATACTTAAAATTTCTACGACAAATAAATTTAACCTTTACGCGAAAATTTACTATATACATAAAAATCATGTCTTTAAAATATGTAAAAATATTGCTAAATAAAAGAAAAAAAAACTAACATACTTAAACTTTGCACGACAAATAACTTTAGCATTAACGTAAAAATTTACTTCACATATAAAAATCACGACATTAAAATGTGACATGTAAGAAGAATTAGCATACTTAAAATTTCTACGATAAATAATTTTAACATTTGAGTGAAAATTTACTACATATATAAAAATCATGTATTTAAAATATCGCTGAATAAAAGAAAAAAGTAACATACTTAAACTTTCTACGACAAATAACTTTAACATTAACGCAAAAATTTACTTTACACATAAAAATCACGACTTTAAATTTGACATGCAGGAGGAAAGTATAACATACCTATAATTTCTACGACAAAGAATTCAAACATTGCCATTCATGTCTTTAAAATGTATAATGACAACTCTAACTTTTAGAAAAAAGAAACACTAAAAATTTACAAGGCAAAGAATTTAAAATTGAACGTGAAAATTAACTTCACATGTACAATCATACTCTTATATCAACGATAAATAAGATAAAAAAGAAGCTCTAAAAATTTATAAGGCAAATAATTTAAATAATACGCGAAAATTTACCACACATATAAAAATTATGTCTTTCAAATGTGTAAGAATAACGCTAAATTAGAGAAAAAGAAATACTAAAAATTTATAAGGTAAGGAATTGAAACAATATGCGAAAATTTATTTCACGCATAAAATTTTTATCTTTAAAATGTGTAAGAATAATGCTAAATTAGAGAAGAAAAAAAAAAATAACCTACTTAAACTTTCTTCGACAACAATTTAAACAATACGCGACATTTTCATACACAATTATTTTCTTAGGTTAATGTTAAATAATGGGAAATTTAACAGAATAAAAATTTCAAAGATAAAGAATTTTAACCTTTACACGAAAATTTACCTCACAAAAATATCATATCCTTAAACTTTAACGTGACAATTTACTCTTCATATACAATTAAACTCTTAGGTTAATGTTAAATAAGAAAAAAAATAATATACTTAAAATTTCTAAGATAAACATAACGTAAAAATTTCGTATCATGTGTTTAAAATGTAACATATAAGAGAAAAAAAAAACTAACATACTTGAACTTTCTATAGCAAAGAATTTAAGCATTAGCGTAAAAATTCACTTTACATATAAAATTCATATCTTTAAATGGGAAGATAAGCAGGTGACGGTAATTAGCCAATCAGGGTAGCGGTAGGTGATACGCCATTCGCCGGCATTTTTAGATCGGAGGATGAGTCACGCTAAAACTTGTTGGAACAGGTCGGGAGATTTGTACAGCAAGAACAACAGCATCGACGCGCAAGCAGCGGGTGATGCTGTGATGTGTCAGCAGGTCTTTGAGATTATCGTTTTCCTACTTTGCCGTTTTCATAATGAAATGTTTGTGAAAACTTGGAATGAATAAAGTGGATTTCAAAGACATATTAGTAAGTGAAGGTAGAATTCGCATGGACTTTCTTCCAAAAAGTATGATTCACTTGGAGAATTTAAGATCATTTCTACTTGAAAACTTTTCTATTATTTAAAACATTGAATATTGTTCAAACTCAGTGGGATTATATGCTACAATACGGGTAAAACTTAACAAAATTGTTACATAGAAGAAAAATAGTAAGAGATTTAAAATAAATATTAGTTATAGATACTCCAAAGAAAAAATTTCACCTCTACTTTTCAATCGGAAAATCAATACAAGTTGGAAATTTATGTTACTTCAAGAAAGACTTGGACAATTTACTTTGTAATAATATACGTTAAGGTGTCGTATTAACTCGTGCAATACATGCTGACTAAGGTTTATTTTACTTGAAAGGTGAATTGGGGGAAAATATTAAATAAATTGTAGATATTAAATACATTGTAGATATGCATTCAAGTTTTGAAAATCACCTGCAAGACTTTTAAAACATCTTAAGATAAATTGAAAGAATATTTTTATACTCTGAAAGGAAATCACAAGTAATTTAGTTAACTTTTTTCATGGTAACACTCATATTCAACGACATGTTTTTAAAATTTAACCTTCTTTACATGATAATAGTTATAATTTTTTTCAATCTCAGATGCGATATACTATTATTTCTAACATATATGTTACGAATTGTGTAAAGTTTTTAAAAGAGTATATGCAAATCACCAATCAGAAACATAAAAATCTAACATCAATCAAACACACTAAAATAATAAGATATTTTCCTTAGTGGAAATAGTTAACTACTCATGTGATGGAATGTACTTAGAAAATTTAAATACTGAAAAATTCAAAACGGAATGTGTTTTACAAGACGCTTATTTTGTAAGATGAATATTCAATATTAATATAACTGAGCAAAGTTCATTACGGAAAAAACTTGTAAAAGATACTTATATTTTGAAAATAGTTTGAAATATCCTTTTAAATTTATGAATGCTCGCTTTCGAAAGACACAAATAAAACTGATATTACACATGATAATTAACACATGCATAACATTAATCAAACAAAGTGGAATTTTTATTGCTTGTGACCGATAACTTTTCAGTGAAGTAGAACTTACATAGGAAATTTGTGCAAACTTTTTCAACTTTTAAACCAAGTATTATGTAAAATTATAAATTACGATAGGAAATAGCACACTTCAGAATCGGAACAAGTCTTCTAGTTAAGCTAAATTTATTTCTCAAGGAATTGAAAGCATACCAGACAAGTCCTTATCATTTCGTATCTTTTCTCATGTTGCAAGAAGACATACTTTGTAAAAGATCGTCGTTGCACTTAACAAAAATCAGTAAAAATAAATGTATTTTCTATGGCAAAGATAAAACTTCACAACTTAATTACTGAAATTTAGCTAAGTTGCATATGGTTTATTCACATAACTCGCATATGCTTCGAATGTTGAAATATATTTGTCATTTGAAATCAAACTAATCGAAAATAAATGCTACCTACATTTTCAAGTCGGAAATTACTATTAAATAAACTTTACATGTAAAACATTGTCATGTTAAAAAGAAAAATCTACAAAAATGTAAATGATAATTTTACTGTTGGTACATAAATGATGAATAATTTATGATTTTATTCTAGGCAAACGTTTTATTGTCTAACAGAGAACTTAAACTTTAGCAGAAAAATAAAAAAATACAATTTTTATATCCTATCATGCTTGTCGAAAATTGAATTTATTAGCTGTTGTAATAGATTTTTATTGTCCAAATTTCTATAGTTTTTCTATATATTAAAAAAAATATCTATACATTAAAAAAAAAAATACCTAACTTAGACATAGCAAATTTCTTGAAATTCATGTATAATGCGAGAAGTTTTACTGGAAATATAGAAGATACAACATTGAAAGATGTGAATGTTTCGAAGTACTTTATCAGAAATAAAAAAAAAATGCGCTGAGATTCGCTATAAACTTACTTAAACTTATAAACTTCGAAAAACTTTTAAAAATTTCAATTTACACTTAAAGTTTTTTTTTTTTTTATATATATTTCAAAGAATTTTTTCAAATCAATATGTATATTTAAATACTGAAACTTATTCACTTCAATAAATGTATGTTTAAGTTATAAAACTCTTCGTATGTATTGAAAAATTGTAACTTTTCGTCTTCTTCGTATAAATCGATAACTTATACACTAGTTCTTCATCAATTAATCTTCTAAGTAAATCTTTCAAAGCTAAAAACATACTTATAGCTTTGCATTTGTAACAAGTTAAATTGTACATGTTTCATGTGAAAGTTACAAAATTTCAGATATTTTCATGGAAAACATATAAAATTTTAATTTCACGAGAAACATGTACAATTTAACATGTTACAAATGCAAAGCTATAAGTATGTTTTTAGCTTTGAAAGATTTACTTAGAAGATTAATTGATGAAGAACTAGTGTATAAGTTATCGATTTATACGAAGAAGACGAAAAGTTACAATTTTTCAATACATACGAAGAGTTTTATAACTTAAACATACATTTATTGAAGTGAATAAGTTTCAGTATTTAAATATACATATTGATTTGAAAAAATTCTTTGTAAAAAAAAAAAAACTTTAAGTGTAAATTGAAATTTTTAAAAGTTTTTCGAAGTTTATAAGTTTAAGTAAGTTTATAGCGAATCTCAGCGCATTTTTTTTTTATTTCTGATAAAGTACTTCGAAACATTCACATCTTTCAATGTTGTATCTTCTATATTTCCAGTAAAACTTCTCGCATTATACATGAATTTCAAGAAATTTGCTATGTCTAAGTTAGGTATTTTTTTTTTTAATGTATAGATATTTCATCATTGTCATTCTATGATAAGATATCAAGTTGGTTCTTAATAAGAAAGAGTGTATTTTCTTGTCATAAGCAAGAAAACGAAGTTAATATAAGTCAATGATAATTCTCAATTACGAATTTCTTGTCGTCTTCAACTTTTTTCAACACATTTCATTCAACTTCTATTTTCACTTCATTTATCACTTTGTCATACTTCTTTACAGTTATAGTATGTATCAGTTCAAGTCACTGTTTAAATTTACATCATTGATTTATTCAGTTCACTCAATCTCTTAGGTCATAATAATTTCATTAAATTTATAAGATTCATAAAAAAAAAAAACCTAATCATTACACATGAACTTAATTTTATTGCACCGGGAAGAAAAACTATAGAAATTTGGACGATAAAAATCTATTACAACAGCTAATAAATTCAATTTTCGACAAGCATGATAGGATATAAAAATTGTATTTTTTTATTTTTCTGCTAAAGTTTAAGTTCTCTGTTAGACAATAAAACGTTTGCCTAGAATAAAATCATAAATTATTCATCATTTATGTACCAACAGTAAAATTATCATTTACATTTTTGTAGATTTTTCTTTTTAACATGACAATGTTTTACATGTAAAGTTTATTTAATAGTAATTTCCGACTTGAAAATGTAGGTAGCATTTATTTTCGATTAGTTTGATTTCAAATGACAAATATATTTCAACATTCGAAGAATATGCGAGTTATGTGAATAAACCATATGCAACTTAGCTAAATTTCAGTAATTAAGTTGTGAAGTTTTATCTTTGCCATAGAAAATACATTTATTTTTACTGATTTTTGTTAAGTGCAACGACGATCTTTTACAAAGTATGTCTTCTTGCAACATGAGAAAAGATGCGAAATGATAAGGACTTGTCTGGTATGCTTTCAATTCCTTGAGAAATAAATTTAGCTTAACTAGAAGACTTGTTCCGATTCTGAAGTGTGCTATTTCCTATCGTAATTTATAATTTTACATAATACTTGGTTTAAAAGTTGAAAAAGTTTGCACGAATTTCCTATGTAAGTTCTACTTCACTGAAAAGTTATCGGTCACAAGCAATAAAAATTCCACTTTGTTTGATTAATGTTATGCATGTGTTAATTATCATGTGTAATATCAGTTTTATTTGTGTCTTTCGAAAGCGAGCATTCATAAATTTAAAAGGATATTTCAAACTATTTTCAAAATATAAGTATCTTTTACAAGTTTTTTCCGTAATGAACTTTGCTCAGTTATATTAATATTGAATATTCATCTTACAAAATAAGCGTCTTGTAAAACACATTCCGTTTCAGTTTTCTGAAATTTATGTATAAGTTATTTAGAAATTATGGGTGGAAGTTAAAAATCTCTGTATTAATGATATATTGTCAGCACCTCTCAAATAAAAAAAAAAATCATGTATAATTTAGTTTGTCCAGATGATGTTCAATTTTACGTAGTAACAAACTCTATATTTTTCAAATTTATGCTAGTTTTTCACAAGAAAAAAAAAATATATTCTTTAAGTTTGCCTAGCAAACTTTTTTCAGTATTTAAATTTTCTAAGTACATTCCATCACATGAGTAGTTAACTATTTCCACTAAGGAAAATATCTTATTATTTTAGTGTGTTTGATTGATGTTAGATTTTTATGTTTCTGATTGGTGATTTGCATATACTCTTTTAAAAACTTTACACAATTCGTAACATATATGTTAGAAATAATAGTATATCGCATCTGAGATTGAAAAAAATTATAACTATTATCATGTAAAGAAGGTTAAATTTTAAAAACATGTCGTTGAATATGAGTGTTACCATGAAAAAAGTTAACTAAATTACTTGTGATTTCCTTTCAGAGTATAAAAATATTCTTTCAATTTATCTTAAGATGTTTTAAAAGTCTTGCAGGTGATTTTCAAAACTTGAATGCATATCTACAATGTATTTAATATCTACAATTTATTTAATATTTTCCCCCAATTCACCTTTCAAGTAAAATAAACCTTAGTCAGCATGTATTGCACGAGTTAATACGACACCTTAACGTATATTATTACAAAGTAAATTGTCTAAGTCTTTCTTGAAGTAACATAAATTTCCAACTTGTATTGATTTTCCGATTGAAAAGTAGAGGTGAAATTTTTTCTTTGGAGTATCTATAACTAATATTTATTTTAAATCTCTTACTATTTTTCTTCTATGTAACAATTTTGTTAAGTTTTACCCGTATTGTAGCATATAATCCCACTGAGTTTGAACAATATTCAATGTTTTAAATAATAGAAAAGTTTTCAAGTAGAAATGATCTTAAATTCTCCAAGTGAATCATACTTTTTGGAAGAAAGTCCATGCGAATTCTACCTTCACTTACTAATATGTCTTTGAAATCCACTTTATTCATTCCAAGTTTTCACAAACATTTCATTATGAAAACGGCAAAGTAGGAAAACGATAATCTCAAAGACCTGCTGACACATCACAGCATCACCCGCTGCTTGCGCGTCGATGCTGTTGTTCTTGCTGTACAAATCTCCCGACCTGTTCCAACAAGTTTTAGCGTGACTCATCCTCCGATCTAAAAATGCCGGCGAATGGCGTATCACCTACCGCTACCCTGATTGGCTAATTACCGTCACCTGCTTATCTTCCCATTTAAAGATGTGAATTTTATATGTAAAGTGAATTTTTACGCTAATGCTTAAATTCTTTGCTATAGAAAGTTCAAGTATGTTAGTTTTTTTTTTTCTCTTATATGTTACATTTTAAACACATGATACGAAATTTTTACGTTATGTTTATCTTAGAAATTTTAAGTATATTATTTTTTTTCTTATTTAACATTAACCTAAGAGTTTAATTGTATATGAAGAGTAAATTGTCACGTTAAAGTTTAAGGATATGATATTTTTGTGAGGTAAATTTTCGTGTAAAGGTTAAAATTCTTTATCTTTGAAATTTTTATTCTGTTAAATTTCCCATTATTTAACATTAACCTAAGAAAATAATTGTGTATGAAAATGTCGCGTATTGTTTAAATTGTTGTCGAAGAAAGTTTAAGTAGGTTATTTTTTTTTCTTCTCTAATTTAGCATTATTCTTACACATTTTAAAGATAAAAATTTTATGCGTGAAATAAATTTTCGCATATTGTTTCAATTCCTTACCTTATAAATTTTTAGTATTTCTTTTTCTCTAATTTAGCGTTATTCTTACACATTTGAAAGACATAATTTTTATATGTGTGGTAAATTTTCGCGTATTATTTAAATTATTTGCCTTATAAATTTTTAGAGCTTCTTTTTTATCTTATTTATCGTTGATATAAGAGTATGATTGTACATGTGAAGTTAATTTTCACGTTCAATTTTAAATTCTTTGCCTTGTAAATTTTTAGTGTTTCTTTTTTCTAAAAGTTAGAGTTGTCATTATACATTTTAAAGACATGAATGGCAATGTTTGAATTCTTTGTCGTAGAAATTATAGGTATGTTATACTTTCCTCCTGCATGTCAAATTTAAAGTCGTGATTTTTATGTGTAAAGTAAATTTTTGCGTTAATGTTAAAGTTATTTGTCGTAGAAAGTTTAAGTATGTTACTTTTTTCTTTTATTCAGCGATATTTTAAATACATGATTTTTATATATGTAGTAAATTTTCACTCAAATGTTAAAATTATTTATCGTAGAAATTTTAAGTATGCTAATTCTTCTTACATGTCACATTTTAATGTCGTGATTTTTATATGTGAAGTAAATTTTTACGTTAATGCTAAAGTTATTTGTCGTGCAAAGTTTAAGTATGTTAGTTTTTTTTCTTTTATTTAGCAATATTTTTACATATTTTAAAGACATGATTTTTATGTATATAGTAAATTTTCGCGTAAAGGTTAAATTTATTTGTCGTAGAAATTTTAAGTATGCTAATTCTTCTTACACGTCACATTTTAAAGTCGTGATTTTTATATGTGAAGAAAATTTTTTACGTTAATGTCAAAGTTATTTGTCGTATAAAGTTTAAGTATGTTACTTTTTTTTCTTCTTTTATTTAGCGATATTTCTACATATTTTAAAGTTGGGATTTTTATGTGTAAAGTAAAATGTTACGTTAATGTTAAAGTTATTTGTCGTAGAAAGTTTAAGTACGTTACTTTTCTCTTGCATGTCATATTTTAAAGTCGTGATTTTTATATATGAAGGGAATTTTCGAGTATAGGTTAAATATTTATCTTAGAAATTTTAAGTAAGTTACTTTTTTTCCTCTTATTTAGCGATATTTTTACTCATTTTAAAGTGATTTTTATGTGAAAAGTAAATTTTTTACGTTAATGTTAAAGTTAATTATTTTAAAGAGTTTAAGTATGTTACTTTTTTCTCTTATTTAGTGATATTCGTACACATTTTAAAGACATGATTTTTATTCGTAAAGTAAATTTTCACGTTCACTTTTTTTATAAGTTTATTTTTTATAATAATAATAATAAAATCTGATAATTATTACTAAATATTATCTTTATATTTAATAAATCTCATAATTACTCCAATTGCAACAACTGTCTACGCTAAAAACCCATTCGCTACACTATGACGTCACGAACAAATTATCTATCACTTTAACTGTTTCAAGCAAGATCGTTACACAACAACTCAACTCGCAAACGCGTTGAAGCGTGTTGAAACATCCCTAGTCTCGCTCCCCTCCCTTCTGACGGGTCGATAGTCAGTAGCACCCTCTACCGTGAAACCTGATTGGTCGGTGAAGTCACGTGATCACCCCTCATATATAGACGCTACCGGTTGCCGTCTCGCCATTTCTACTTAGATACCTGAGTGTGAAAGACGTGTTTAATACTTCGTGTTTTTTTTCTCATCGCGATTTTGTTCGTACTTGTGTAGTTATTCACAGTTATTTTAGCTTCGCAGATTTCGTTTCGATTATTCGGTAAGTGAATTTTTAAACATCTTCTCACTCCAACAAACCAAGAGAGCCTTGTCGGCCTATGACGACAAGCGGTATCTGCTGGAAGATGGCATAACCAGCTATGCCTATGGTCACTTCAAAATTCCTTAAATCATTCATTTAATCGTTAAATTTTTTTTATTTTTTTATCTCTTTAAGCCTTAATTTAACTAAAATATTACTTTAACTAAATTTTTAAAAACTTATTTAACGTTAATTTTTTTTTCAGGATTTTGTATGTGATCATTAAATTTAATTCATGAGAGAAATATACGTTCTCACAAGTCTTCTTTTCAGATTTTTTTAAAATTTAAAATTGTTTAGGATTTAAGGTAATGATGTCTTCTTATAAGATATTATTGGATGGTTGGTTAGTGACCTCATATTTCAAGGAAATATACGTTCTTTGGAATAAGTTTTTTTTTTTTTTTTGATAGGGTGGAGTGAGGCGGTACCAATTCTTCCTAAAAGAGGTATCGGGCTGGAGGATTGTCCTCACTTTTAAAATTTAAATTCAAAATAATTAACATTTTCTAAAGTCTTTCAAATTAACTTATTCAAAATTGGTTAGGGAAGGGGGGTGGGTAGATGAGTTACCATGAAGGCAACGTCCGATAGTCGATATTTTAACAATTGTTTGGTAAAATATTGAAATGTCACGTGTAGCTCGGGGTTAGGGTTCTTTAGACCCTTAGCAAATGGCCTTCCTTTTATTAACTTTTCAAATTTAACATTTTTTTTTTTTTTTTTATTTGTGTAACTTTGTTGCAGGTATTTTAACTTGATTAAAGGATATGTAAGTAACTCGCTAGAAAACCAAACAGTCAATCAGAAGTTAACTTTTGGTCACATGTTTAAAACTTATCAGTCACAAGCGAGCATTTAGCTGACCGATCAGAACTCGTTGCCAACACCTGAAAACTAAATTTGGTATATATCTAGTGTTATCATCACTTAAAACGTAAATTTTAACATATAATGACATCATACCCACTGTGACGTCACTAGTAAAAATATCTATCACTCTTAACTTATTCGTTTAGAAGCAGCCCTAGAACAATTCAGCTCCATCTTAAAGGTAAATTGAAACTAAAAAGTGTTGCCATCGCTCTAAACTTTGATATAAAACACATTATGACGTCATACCTACTGTGACGTCACGCAATAAAAACCTATCACTCTAACTTATTCATTTACAAGCAGTCCTAGAACAACTCAACTCTATCTTAAAGGTAAATCGAAACTAAAAAGTGTTGCCATCGCTCTAAACTTTGATATAAAACACATTATGACGTCATACCTACTGTGACGTCACGCAATAAAAACCTATCACTCTAACTTATTCATTTACAAGCAGTCCTAGAACAACTCAACTCTATCTTAAAGGTAAATCGAAACTAAAAAGTGTTGCCATCGCTCTAAACTTTGATATAAAACACATTATGACGTCATACCTACTGTGACGTCACGCAATAAAAGCCTATCACCATAACGTTCTTATTAAGAAGTAGTCCTAGAACAACTCAACTCCGTCTGTTAGATAAACCGAAACTAAAAAGTGTTGCCACCACTCAAAACTTTGATATAAAACACATTATGACGTCATTCACACTGTGACGTCATACACAAACAGCTTATAATGAAACCGAAACTAAAACAGCAGCAGGAGGGGAACAACTCAACTCCACTTCCGGTCACGAGATTTCCGGTGACTTCATATCCGGTGATGGCACTTCCTGTGACGTCATATCCGGTCACACCCCTTTCCGGTGACGTCATCGTCCCCCGTCCCTTGTGCATTGCGCCATGGCTCAGGAGCCCCACTTTCTAACTACTATTTAGAAAACATAAAAAAAAAAAAAAAAAAAAAAAAAAAAAGCGCTAAGCATAGATGTATTTATGAACATGTAAAACACTGAAGTTATATCATAATGCTGTTTTAAGTGGAACAAATAATGACATTTCTGTATACTTGCTCTGTCCTATTTATTTCGTGATTTCGAAACATCAAAACATCACTAGTGTCCCGGAATTCCCCATTTGAAGAACTTGGGCTGCAATTAAAGACTGGTAATTTCATGCTTCGGACTCATTGGAGTTGTGTCCTTCACTCACCATCTGCTTATTCCCACACTATTCGTCTCTAGCCCAAAATTATCGATTTCTCACAATTCCAATACCACGAATCACTCAGAATCATTTCCAAAGGAATCTCTGACCATAAACGGTCAATTTGACGCATTCCGTTTTCGATATTCCTCAACGGTTAAGGGTCACGATTCCCGGTTGGTTGAGGTCAGGAGATGACCACACAGGATCGTGATCCCAACATTGCCATTTGCCTCTTCGCAATGACTTCCCAACTGGGACGGTAACGTGGGAACTGAACGGGTCTCTCGGACCGATTCGAAGAGAAAGTTATTATTAGAGACCCGTTTTGTTTGCGATCGTGAAAACGGGTCCGTTTGTTATGGGGAATGTGGAGGGATATAATGGATTTATCAGAGGTAGCTGCATTCGTATTGCCCACGTTTTACTCAGTTGTTTTATGTAACTTATTTGTATTTTGGAGGAAAGAAGCTATACGTTATAGGCTAGTTGTGCTGCTTGAATAATCGTATTGTTGCTAAAATTATCAATTGAGCGACTGGAAAAAAATAAATTTCGTAAAAAGAAGTTCCTAGACGAGTTTTTTTTTGTTTTTTTTTTGCAATGTTAATAGTACTAATAGTTTAAGAACAAACTGGCCTGTCTGAAAATATGTGCTGGTCATTGTTTTTTAATGAGTAATTAAATTGATACCTCTCTTGTAAAAAATTCTCTGTTTTCCGAAAATTTTGTCAATTTAATATATTAATATGGCATCTTCAAACCTGGTGATCTTTTTTCTTTCACGGAAAATAAAATTGATATTTCTTTATTGTCAAAAATTCTCTGCTTTCCGAAACCTACGCCAGTTAAAAAGATTAATGATTCTCATTTGAAAAGTAGATAATATAGCGAAATATTCAGGCTATTCGAATATCAGACAATTGTCATTCTTCTCTTTGAAAAGTAGAGTAGGTGGCCTGACAATAATGCTTTTTATTTGCCTTTTATGCCAGTTTAACATCAGTTTGTACTTCAATTAATTAGGAGTATCAGTTTGAAAATTTCTACATAATTTTCTTCGGCAGAGAAGAGTAATATTAAATTACTACACTAGTATTTATTTATATTCTATTTCGGTACAAGTAAGTCTTAAAGAATTTTTTATGAAAATTGAAACTTTGTTCTGCAAAATTTCTAACACATAGATTACTCAAAGTATTTTCCATCACTATAGCCATTACCTTTTCTCCTCATTGATTGAAACAATTGGTTGTCAGCTATATTTGGGGGTGCTGAATCTAAATATGAAATCAGTTTTTCTCTATCAACTCTACTTTTTTAGATCAGTGCGTTTTTTTTAACTTGTAGTTCTATACGAAATGTGCAATTTTAACTCCTTTTTGTGAAGTTCAGAATCATATATACATGGGCAAGATATTTATTCTGTCTAGTAAATATTATTGGAATCAATCGAAACAACCGTATTAAGAGGACTTATCTGAATTTAGTGTCTACAAGACGTCCGGTCTCTAACTCAGATTAAGTTCCGATCCAAAAGTTTCACCATCTACCAAAGCTCTGTGAGGACGAGCACTGTCCTTCTGATCACCCTTCTGATATTAATGAAGGTGATAGTGATGATGAGGGGATATCATCAGTTCTTCAACGTTTCAACCAAGTTAAATTTATTGACCTCTCCAGAGATCTCAACCTTTCTAAAGTAGCTTCTGAGTTACTGGCTTCCAAGTTGAAAGAAGAAACTTTAATGGAACAAGGAACCAAAATTACTTTTTACTGTACAAGCGAAAAGTATCTGTTATTCTTCTTCTCTCAAGAGGACCATCTTGTATTTTGTCATGAAATTAGGGGATTCTTGGAGAAAATGATTTTCCCTTAATAGTTTCCAGATGATTTGCTTCTATTTATTGACAGGTAAAAGAGAAGTTTGAAATGAGTCTTTCTGCACAATTTGAACAAATGTGGTTCAATATATAATTGCTCATTCAACAAAATTGAAAGAAGGGTAACAGCTTATCTTTGGTATAGGAGAAGATTAAGTTTCATGAACATCAATGGGTGATTTGAGTGGATTTAAAAATGGTAAACTTTCTCCTTGGACAGCAAAGTGACTGCACAAAATATTCTTGCTTCTGGTGTCTTTGGGATAGCAGTGACAAAACACACCACTGAGATTAAAAACAGTAGCTAAAGAGAGAAAACATGGACTTAGGAGACATTGAGCGAAAAGCACGGAAATTATGTTGAACAAAGCTGAAAACTATGTTGAACTGGTAAACAAGATGCCTAACAGTTTCAAATCCTTAGTTGCAACATGAGTATTAAGGTACACAATTTACACAGTCACTTAAACAGTTTTCCTGAAAGTTTTGGACACACCAGTGAGGAACAAAATAGAAGATTTCAACAGCATATTAAGATTATAGAGGACCTCCATATGATGGCAGATTACTGCTAGAGCTCAAAAAGAAACTGTTCCAAAATACACTCAAGAATGTCATGGAAAAGAAACTTCCGAAATATTCAGTGATTATATTTAGTTTCATCGATTATATTCCCCTCTATCTTTGTATATATTAATATTGCAACATTTATTAATAAAAATCCTGTGTTTAGTTTTGTATTTGATCCATGGATTTAACTTAAAATAGTGTAATGTATTATTTACTATAATCTTTTATCTCATGACATTTTTTGAGCTGATAGGCAAAAACTAATGCCATATTTGAATTCAGTGCATCAAATTTATATGAAATCAGCTCCAAATACTCCTGCACAAAAACCATTGTTGGCCTGTGTAATAGTTGGAATGCATAAAAAGGATTTATAATAAAAACATTTCTAGAGGTTTTGTTAGTTTTATCTTTTCTTTAAATTTGAATTTTTTAAATAGACAAAGTAACCCCAGTTTTCGGTTTATTAATAAATATTTTTTTCTTACTGGCAAAAATTTCAGAGTCCAACTGTCAACTAATTGGAATAAGAATTCAAAAAGCAAAAGTAAAGCTTGTCTTTTATAAATATAAATTTTTAGATACACCATGTGATATTTTTAAAATTTTTTATAAACCTCTTAACAAACTGTTATTGGTCAATTTAACATATTTTTTTTTTTTTTTTTAGGTTTAATTTTATTTCACATAACATTTACCCGAAACTAGAACAACATATTCTTTTTTGTTTTTAATACGCTTTTATTAGCTTCAGATATATGTATGTAACGGAATCTTTGAACATGATTTTGACCCCCTTCAAAACGTCGGATTAACTCGAAATTTGGCATACTTATTAAGGACCGATGACAATTCAATAAGTTTGTCGCTTTATCACAAGGATTAACTCGTGTTGCCCTTGCGCCGTTGAATTCCTACCAACCAACCTTCTGCGGAATCGAACCCTGGTGTGCCGTTTGAAAGATTTGTCGTTTGAACGACAGTTATACAAAGCGTGTTTTTTTTAGTCCCATTATCCTTACCAGGATCTTCAGGATTAGTGATTTTTCATATTCAGAGACACGGTAGTGTTTTGTGCCAAGTAATACGGCGTGTACTAAGGCATACACATGGCTTACATTTGAGACAAGCATGTGACTATTGGCAGAAACAACTGGAGAGTTTTGTACACTAACTAAAAAAAATTAGAGTTTACAGAAAAAATAATTAATAATTTAAAAACTAAAAAAACACGCTTTAATAGAAAACCAAACTAAAAAGTAGAAAATAATTTTAAATAAGTTTGAAATAAGAATAGAGTGATTAACAAGAAATATTTATTTTATCGTAAAAAAGCGTGGGGTGCTTTTTAAGATATTTTCATAATGGCTTTACTTTTACGAATATCTGTCATTAAATATTTACAACAATTGACATCAAGCACCCCACGCTTTTTTACGATAAAATAAATATTTCTTGTTAATCACTCTATTCTTATTTCAAACTTATTTAAAATTATTTTCTACTTTTTAGTTCACTTTTCTATAAAAGCGTATTTTTTTAGTTTTTTAAACTATTAATTATTAATATGAACACATTGCAGTAATCATGCTTTATCAAAACTTTTTTTACAAATCAAAATTCGAAAAAACTAGAGCTTTCATCACTTTTCAAATCAATGAAATGCGAATATTTCTAGTATCACAATCAACTGAAATATCGTCCATCCACCTCAAATTATGATTCATATACTTGATACAGACATGCAGCATCCGAAACTCCCTCTGAGGTTGTTTACCTCTTTGCAGTTTGTTTACCCCTTCTTTTGATTGGATTCCAACACTTCTGCTGGACAAGTCCAAAGCTCACGCGCCTCATCCTTAGCAGACGATTAATTAATCACTTTTATCGAGGGGCGTGACGTAGATGACGTCACAAAATTAGACCTGTATTCCCCTGCGGCGTAGGTTACGTGATAGATTGTTTGCAACCCACTAAAAACCACGGAAATTATTTTTTTTTATCTAGTCGTTAAGTCATTCGTAACAAATAAAGGATTTGTTTGTATAATTTTTTAAATAAACAAATTCTTCCTTCAGTCAATTGCTGGAAACATTTAGAGCATTATTTTCTATCAAATATATTAAACAAATTTAAATTTTTGAAGCTGTGATTTGGAAGTTATTGTATTTAAGAAAAAATAACATATATGTTATTACATTTAAGAAAAGATAGCATGGATGTTATAATATGTGTTATTATATTAAAGAAAAAATAGTATGCATGTTATTGCATTTAAGAGAAATACCATAAATGTTATTGTACTTAGGAAAAAATAGATTCAAAAGTATAGGGGTAAAAGGTGCAAAATTAGTATGTAACTAGCTCTAGTGGAAAATCTGAAGGTGAAATTAAAAAAAAAAAAAAATTAATTGAGAGTCTTGCAAACCTCATGAATTCAGAAAAAATTATCTCGAAGTTTACAGGTTTTCTTACATTTGTTAACATGTATTGGAAAGGCACACTACATTAGGTTGAAAAATACTGAATGTACCAATTATACTTTTACAAAATGATGTAAAAAAAATTACGTATTGTTTATTTTTTTAATATAGCTTTCATCTCAAGGTAAGGAACAAATTGATGCATTTTCTATTAAAATATGCAAAGTAATAAAAATTATAATTAAAAAGTTCTTTTTAAAAAAATTATGTCCGAATTTAACTGATGTCCAAAATAAGCAACAACTTGTTAGCTAGCAAATAACTAAATAGAAATATTGCTATAACTACTATAACTAAATACAAATTTAAAACGCTACAGACACAAGTCTCATCCTAGGTTGATTCAATGGACTCAAAAGGTAAAGATTATCAATTGGAATCAACTTTGATTTCGTATTGAAATTTACTGCTGGAGAAAGCTTCACTGATTCATGTTAGAGATAGTTGATATTTATTGGCTTCATTTTCATTTGATTCAGAAAGACCATTACATTTACTTCGTGTTAAAGTAAAGTCTAAGAGTGATGTTTCAAAAGCACGTTTATTACATAAACTTTTATCCTAAATGGTCATTTATAAATATTTATTGTTGTACACTCCTTTTCACATGCTGTTCTCGATGCCCTTTCGATAAAGCTGCATTCCAGATCGTGGTAACCCTTTCCATTTTTATTTCCAACACTTCCAGCTACCAGATCGGTATCGTTCTGTTCTTCAAATCAAGAAAACAAGCTAATGCCTGTATAAATTACGCGGGAACTCAAAATACAATGCATAGGACGAAACCATGAAGTAAAAAAAGATACTTTATAGCGTTGCCGAATACTTAATTTAAAAGCTTAGATGTCCTGACTCTCAAATTATATCGATACAGATCTTCGACGCCATCGGAATTGTTCGACTATTAATTTTAACCGCGCGCTCTAAGCTGTGGGATTATTTTTTTGTTATGTAAATTTTGTTGTGGTTGCGTAATACTTTGTAAAGGTTGGCAGGCGATAAAAGTTCACTGGATAATTTAAGCCATTTTACTAAGGTCATAGGGTAGAGAAGTACATCAAATATATAGTAGGTGAGTTTACTGAAGAGTTGAATTAGTAGGCGGCATTGAGGAATTTAGTTTTATGGGGAGGGATTTAAAGGATGAGGGAATTTTTAGTGTCTGAATCTTTTATAGAGTTTTTTTTATCAAGATTATTTAAAATTATCTTTAACTAAATATTCAATTTAGTTACATAATATTCTTGATATTTACTTAAGGCTTTTTACCAGGTTTAATAGATCTTTAAATTGGTATTTTGGTATGGAATACAAATCAAATTCGGATGCATGTTGATATACTTTAAGCTATGTACTTCTAAATGAGAACATAATTATAATCTTGAACAGTATATATTTCTGAATATTTACTTCTTGTGATCGTTTCTATTAAATTAATATATCTTTTAAATTAAAATATCTTTTAAATTAAATATTGTGAAACACATATGAAGTGTTATTTAAAATGAAGGAGCATATTTTATATATTTATTTCCAATGAACGTCAATAAATTGCGCTAAATACTACACATCAATGGATAGAGGAAGGTTCAAAGTTATTTTATGCATTCAACGTGAGCGCCATTTGTTTTGCGACAAATATTGAATCGTTACTCTATTTCTTACCACACACATCTGCTCCTTCACTTTGAATAACCCGTGTTAATAAAGATGAATGTCTGCTTTTTTAATTTTTTATTGAAATTGACAAGATATTGATGAAATTTCAAACTCATTTTCAGAACACGAGTTCACTATCTGCACGTAAGACATTGAAACACTCCACCATTCCTAACGTTAGGTTGTTGCACACCTCTTTAGAAGGAATTGGGTTTATTCGAAAACTGCTATTCTGGTCTTAAAACTCTTGTGCTATGATTTTTAAAAACTATAATTTTCTATACAAAACTCTCGGGTGAATAGCAAAAAAAGTTCCGCCTATATTTTTTTCAGAAACACCATTCTAGTACTTCTAACTGGCTAAATTTCGACCACAAAGCCAAACTCATTTGAAACCCTTAAATTTATTGAAAGTTGAATGTCATAAGAGTTGAATGTAACAAAATTTGGGATTGATAAAAATATATCTCTAATGACAGCCATAAACATTATATCAAATCATCTCAAGCAGTTGTGTGAATGTTATATGAACCCTACTATGTAGTAACTAAAATGATTTTGAGCAGTTCTATAAAATATAAGCGTAATCTAATTAAACTAATTATAAGCGTTATCTAAATCAACTAAGTATAAGCGTCATCTAATAAATCAATTAAAAGCATTATCTAAATCAACTAATTATAAGCGTTATGTTAAAATTCAATTTGAATATTTTTGTATCTTGAAAAACGAGTAATCGTTATCAATAAATTCAGTTCTGGTACGGAATCTTTCACGATTGAAAACAGTGTTTTATAACGCGGTTTAAGAATAGTGGAACAACTTCAAACGAAGCGCTAATCTGTCCTTTGAATGACCTTAGAGAAAGTACAAAAATACCAAAGTCTTTTTTCCCCTTCTTAATTACATTGCAACAAAGATATAATCACAGCAAATTGTCAGGTTTCACCGTAGTGTAACAAAGACAGATTTTTTTTTAAAATTCAACTATAAGATTCCTTTAAAAAAATCATCAGTATAAAAACTTGATTCTTTCTGTTGATCTTGAATGAGGAGAAATCGGTGTTTATAAATGTGGACAAAAGGATAAAATATTGTGAAAAAGGGGAAATAATAAACACTCTATCAATCACAATTATCTCTAATGTGTTCTGTAGGAAAATACCTGAACCTGTGTTTTTGTGTCGCATGTATAAAAAGTACCGCCACGGCTAAGTAGCAATCAGTGTCACAATCCTTCATATTCTACTACTGACTTGGAATGGTGTACTTAATTATATGCTTTATTAATGTTAAAAGTTGCATAGAAAAGTAGAATGTACAACTTTGTTGCCTTCTATTGAAGAATGTAACAAATGTACATGTTTTACAGTCGGAGCGTGTATTGGTAATTTGTATTTGTCATGACTTCTTAAGCAATTCCAGAGCATGTCCGCGACATGGGCGTGGGTTGAAGTGAAGGTTAAAGGTTGAAGAGAAGTTATTGATGCATCCTAAAACTAAACATGTACTGGGATAGTTGTTGAAATGAAGTGGATGAAATTGAGTGTGGAGCAGAAAAATTTTTAGCTTCGTAATTTCCCGTGAATAGATTTTTCTGGATGCTGATGTTAGTATGATATTTACCGACAGAGTTAAATTCCACATAATTATGTTAATTGTACATTTTCATTAATAGAAATGCTAAATTTGATTTTTTTTTTCTTTCTTTTTTTTTTTTTTTTTGTACATAATAAGTTGCATCCGAGTTGTTAGTACGGATAATACAAGGTCCGTCTATTAATTTCCAGGACTGACGTAACTGTAGGAGAACGAAAAGCCGGAAGATGGCGCTAATGATTGCATATTGAAGAGCGTTTTCTTGCGCATGTGCAGTGCAATCGGCGCCATTCTGAAGTAAGTGGTTCTCGTGGAAAGGCGCATTAAAACGTAGCTCTTAAATTCCTGTTGTCGAAGTGAAAATGGAGCAAAGAATTAACATTAAATTTTGCTTCAAATTGGGTATCCTATCCAGGTACGCAGGGTCAGCATCAGCGTGGTTGATAAGTTCGCCACATACGTCCAGTCTCAATTGCTTTTGTTCGTTCCTTAAATGGTGAGGAACGAATCTGGAACAAATCTTGCGTTTGCCTAGGTCTTGCGTCAAAATTCGCCAAACCGTTTCTTTGTCCATGTTCAATTCATTGGCGAGTACTCGAATAGTCAATCGACGATCACATTTCACCATATCGCGAACTTTTTCAATTGCTTCCGGCGTGCGTACGGACTGCGGCCGACCTGTGTGTGAATCATCTTCGACGCTTTCGCGCCCGTCCCGAAAGCGTTTAAACCATTCAAAAGTTCTTGAGCGGGATAATGCTTCCTCGCCTTAAACTTGTTTTAACATTTCGTAGGTTCCCGCAGCTATCTTGCCCAATTTGAAGCAAAATTTAATGTTAATTCTTTGCTCTATTTTCACTTCGACAACAGGAATTTAAGAACTACATTTTAATGCGCCTTTCCACGAGAACCACTTACTTCAGAATGGCACCGATTGCACTGCACATGCGCAAGAAAACGCTCTTCAATATGCAATCATTAGCGCCATCTTCCGGCTTTTCGTTCTCCTACAGTTACGTCAGTCCTGGAAATTAATAGCCGGACCTTGTAAAATCCAAGTTTTGATATCAAGATAATACTTTATTTTTAATAGTCGTATAAAAGGATCGTTCATTTTGCCGATAAATTAGATTTATAATTCTGGTCAAAATTTTGTGATTAGGCAGGAATAAATTGAAGAAATGGGGGTGATAAAAATATGCCTTGGTCTTACATGGCTGCTAAAAGTGCTATAAAAAATTCCCTTCAGTAGAGTTGAGTTTTTTTTTTTTTTTTTTTTTTTTTTTTTTAGGTTTTTTTTATTGTTCTTGAAGCTTGCAATTATTGTTCCAGTTAGTGGCTTATAGTCTAGCACAAATTTTCACTCGTAACAGTAACATTTTAAAAACTATTCTAAATTCTGTGTAATTTTTTTTCTAAGAGACACTTGTTTCCTTGTAACACATTCCAAATGTTTTTTTGTTTTTTTCCAAAAATGCAATTAATTTTCTGCGCTGAAATTTTAACTTCCTAAATAACCTATTATTTTGAACTCTTCCACGTGATTTCAAATTGCTTAGGTAATGCGTCAACGTTAACTGCATATTAAATGGCTACTCATCTGGAAACAATTCAAATGAAAAGGTAAACAATATGAATCGTAAAAATTAAGTTTCATTGATATTGTATTTAATTGTATAAACATCTCTGAATTTACAAAATATTTTGATTAAAACTAATCGGTTTAGCTAATTTCTTCCAAAGAACAAGTCAGCGACTAAATTCGTTTAGTTATAAACAGTATAGAACATTAAGTTGTATTTTAAAACAATTTTTAAAGTAAAAACTCGATTCCCAGCAGTTTGGTTTAACTTTTATTACTTAATGGCCACCAGTCAATAATCCATCCCTTCATATTGAGTTCAGAAGCAATGACAAAATTATTAAATTAAATTTATTTCTAAAGACTATTATCATATAATGAGCTTTTTATTCAGTTCAATATGATTGCTGAAAGAAATTGTGAAGCTTAGAGGACACTTGTGTACCTAGGGCCACCCCACTTTTATTGAATAATGCTTAGTTTTATTGAATAAGTTTTTTTACTCACTTGGGAAAGTGGCAACATCCAATGCAGCCATTTTGAAATCTTAGAGGAGAAAGTTGTAACAAGTTATAAGTGGAAAACGTTTTTTTATGGACTGAAGTAACAATTTGCAAGCCATGCCTTTTATTATTTTACAAAGTTAAGTCAAATACTTTTCTTCGAATTCTAGTAAATAATTTTGTTTGTAACATTAAGTACTAAATGAGATGCTTAAATAAGTCCTTTCTCCAAGTGCATTTTTAGTAGAGGATATTTTATATGAAATTACCAAGTCGTGTACCTACCGCCACATAGTTGCTTATTGTGTTCAAATTGCCAAAACCAAAATCTGTTAGTGCTTCAAAGCGATAATGCATGCAGCTCATTTTTTTGGAATCAGTTTTTCAAGTTATAAAAATGCTTGTAATTCACTAATAATTTGACACATTGCAATTTATTATAATTATTATATGATAAACCAATGACTATAATTACTCGATATTGTTTCTTTTATAAAATTCATCTGTGTATGTTTGTTTTCCATTCATTATGGACTGAAACCTCACTTAAAGAGAATGGTCCTAGGTACAGTACGCAAAAAAAACAAAACAGAACGATGGCTATATCTTCGGTTCTAATTATCGTAGAATCTTACGGTTTGCACCAAAATGTTTTGCTTACGATTTTCTATATATCTGATGCAATTTTTTTTCTTGGGGGACCGTTTACTAAGTAAAAGTAAAGCTATCTTCGAAAATTTCAATACGAACCCTTATTTTTTATCATTTCACTCGATTCAAAATACATCATTTACCCTAAATAACAAATTTCAATGCATTATGTTGAAAAACACGTCACTTATGAGCGAAAATATTTCGACCATTTTTTGACCGATCTTCAGGGAGAATTTCCATAAAACGAAAGGTATTTTTAAGCTTCTTCAGAGCGGGAGAAATCGAACGGTCAATGTGGCGCGTTTCACGAAGATTAAAAAATACAAGTATTAGTCTAAAATTGCATAGAAACTACTTGAATTTATAGAGTCATGTTTAAGATTAATATAAAAATAGCAAGTAAACGTAAAAGTAACATAATTTATTTACAACATTAAAGATGTGCATTCTTCACACGAAATAAATAAAATATCGAAAACTGTAATTGTAGAAATATAACGAATACTACTGATAATTAGAAAATTAATAAATATAAAATATAGGCATTAGTAAACAGTATTTAGCAAAGCATGAATATTTTACAGAAATATTTCACTATAAACACAAATGTAACTAGATCGCTGAAATTATTTATAAAATGAAAAAGTCACATGATTCAGTAAAATTTTTAAAGGATAACTTATTGAAATTGCTTAAAAAATGTTGTTTTGTTTTAAATAAATGGAATTTAAGAAAGCAAATTAAAAAAAAAAAAAAATGATAGTTTACAGAAAAAATAATTAATAATTTATAAAACTAAAAAACACGCTTTAATAGAAAATCAAACTAAAAAGTAGAAAATAATCAATAGATTAAAAAACTAAGAAACACGCCTTAATAGAAAAGTGAACTAAAAAGTAGAAGATAATTTTAAATAAGTTTGAATTAAGAATAGAGTGATTAACAAGAAATATTTATTTTATCGTACAAAAGCGTGGGGTGCTTTTTAAGATATTTTCATAATGGCTCTACTTTTACCAATATCTGTCATTAAATATTTACAAAAATTGACATCAAGCACCCCACGCTTTTTTACGATAAAATAAATACTTCTTGTTAATCACTATTCTTATTTCAAACTTATTTAAAATTATCTTCTACTTTTTAGTTCACTTTCCTATTAAAGCGTGTTTCTTAGTTTTTAAACTATCGGTTATACGATAATTGAAAGTTATGCGATTTTCCACACCTCCTAGTTTACCTTGAATTAATCTTTCATAGTTTTCAAAAGTCGTCTACTATACGGTCCCTTAAAGTGAGCGTTTTTTACATTTTCTCTAAAAAATCGAGAACTAATAGTCAAAATCGAAAGAAAAAAATTATGGGGGGGGGGGGGGTTTAGACCATGGTAAATCTAATGAAAGCAAAAAAAAAAATATATGTTTCTATTAAAAAAAATAATTTATTGCTTTATTAATTAATAATTAATTATTAAAAAAGAAATTGATTCAAAAACTGATTGCTATTTATGTTTGGCCATTTACAAACTACCTTTTGAAAAAAAAATTACTGAAATATATTAATTATTTAAGTATTTATGGCCAAAAAAAACCAACTTTTTTATTTAACATTAATTTATCATTTTCTTTTTATCATTTAAATTACAAACCATTAATTAGAAAATTACGAATTTTTGTATTTCGCCTTTTTTAATACTGAATCCAAATATGGAATAATATTATGAGGTTGCTATTGAACTTTTTAAAGTTTGGTTCTGTTTTAATATGTAGATGACCCCTCATGATAAAAAAAACTACATACAATTATTTAAAACCTTTCACGATTTACAACGGTACCTTTTGTTTGTTATTTCAACAATTAGAACAAAAGATATAGCCATCGTTCTGTTTTTTTTGGGAGGGGGGGGGGTACTGTACATCAGCTACTGGCCATAGGTACATCGAGGTCTTGTACCTAGGACCATTTGTAAAATTTCTTTAAAAACCTTCTATTTGACAGAATCTATTATTTTAAGTACTTATTTTAATCCCAATGAGAAGTAATTACTATAACGATGCATGCATATCAGTTTCACATTTTTAAACGGCTCAGTGGCTCATTTTTTTTGCATTGAAAAAAAAGGCGGCTCTAGGTACACAGTTCTTCCCTGTAAATGAAATTTTTTTTATATTAAATGAGAAGTGGGTATCGTAAAAACTTGCAGGAAGTATTTTCTGGGTTTATAGTGTGTACATTTGGATTATTGTGAAAGATGCAGACACTCAAACATGTTGAATCAATTTAAAATATGCATATGTAACTTTGCACAGCTTTCAATTACACTATTTTAGCTCTATTCCTTTCGATAAAATGGAACGGAGTCGGAACACTTGTTGAAAAGGGGCAATACACAAACAATGAGAACTCTGTAGACGTTTGTTTAAGAACTTTTTATGCATTAATCCAATATTTATGGGAATATCCGAGGTAGGAATGTTTAGAGTCACATTTTGGCAAATATTGACTTTTCAGTGGTAGCTAGCTGCCTTAATGCGCAATATTTTGAATTAAACCTTAATGACAGTCCTATGACCACCACGGTTCCGTACACAAAAGTTGAACTTAAACATAGAAGGTCAATTTGTTTGAAAGCTAATGTTTACCACATACACAGATATTCTGATTAATCGTAAACACGTTGAAAAAAAGGAAAAATCTGATCCCACGTTAATCTTATTTCCTGAAATGAAGGTAACAATTCCCAATTACACTTAATTTTAATTGAGAAACTTTCTTTTCGATTAATTTTTTAAACAAAATGGTGTAATTAAATGGTCGGCTGAAATCTAAATTGGCGATAAGGTCGGGTCAAGTGAACGGCCATCGGATATCTAGACGAAGAAACTCCCACGAGAACGCGAAAGTTCTTTTTGTTGTAGGTGATTCACGGCCTTCCAGTAAAATCCTACTTTTGATAAGCGCATACGCCTAAAAAGCACTCTTTAAATAAAAATTATCTTATTTCCGAATGTGAGTTGTAATTTTTTTTAATGTTAATTAGCATATGACTCGTTTAAAAATCAATGACACAAAATCTGACGGAATAGTGAACTTAATTTTTAAATATTGTCACTTCAATTAGTAATTTATATTTTTAATCCCCAGCAAGTTAGAACGTTCATAAAGTGTTTCGTGTTATGAAGCATTCGAAATCGTCTTTTCGGTATTTTTTGGACTTAAAATATTTTTGGTTTTGAAATGTAGGGCTTTCTAAGGACAATATCCATGGTATTCTGTTCATGGAGGTAATTAACTTTTCTTCCTAATTTATCAAAACAATCAAAACATCAAGCTGTATATATTAACCCTATAATCCTAAGACCCAGAATTCTAATTGTAAGTTTATGGGCTTCAAAACAACAGTATTAGGAACCTACGATTTTAGGTGGTCCAAGGTGTTCCTGAAGTATTTCGAATTCAAAATATATTCTTACGATTGTGTGACCTACAGTGCTAGGCACACAGTATAACATAAGCACAGTTATATACGCAAATGATTTTTTTTGGTCAAACTGAGTTATTTTTATCAGGTACTCTGTAATTTGTTCCACACAATGATGAAGTTTAATGGTTGTATTTGCACGGAAAATATTTTTAAAAAAATCAGTCAATAAATTAGAATCAGCTAAAAGAAGTTTCTCAACTTTAAATCGCCATTTCTTATTTTGAGCTCAGTTTCATATGACTTTTAACTTAGCACGGCAGTGTAGTCAACTTAAATTCCGAATTCCAGCTTTCTATGTTTTCTGTATTTGAATCTGATAATTAATGAAGCATGCGTGCTTTCGGGCATCCATGGCGTCGTATTTTGCGTTTCAAAATAAATTCGTGTTCTTGTGGTCGATAGCGCATTTGAATTTCTTATTTAAACAACCAAATATTAGCTTACTCCCAAAATTTGTGAATTTGAAGCCCAGCAGACATAATTTTTTAATATTTTTTTGGAATAAGCGTTTTTTTGGTGTTCCATTGTATATTTTGCGTTCCAAAATATATTCTTGCATTCACACCATCTGCAGACTACTTGACGAGCGTTCTTTTAGCATTCCATGGCGCTTCTAAGGTATTCAGATTTCTAAACTATTTCCATTCACCATCTGGCTTTTGTAGACTACAAATTTCAACTTTTTTTATCGTCATAGCTCCAAAATAAACATTTGAACGCTTTATTTTGTCGTTATAAGGACACCTGAAAGATTTAACGGCCCAAAATATCATCAGGTCCTATTTGAACTACAAACTGCCTAAATTCCACATTTTATCCTTCCAAGCTTTCTGAGTTTGTTGCAAACAGATATTTCTAATTTTATATGGAGTGAATTTTTCCAGTACTTGATATATATTCCAATATATTTTCAAGTTGAAATGTTACAGTGAGTTCCAAAGAGGAGTCTTTTAAATATAGATATGTGGTATTGGAGTCAGAAAGGGATGTAAACATTTTCAAGAAAATATTTAAAACATGCTAATGTTTGTATAATTTATTTTTAATTTGAAAATGTTCCAACGGAGTTGTTGTACAGGCATTTAGACGTCTTGTTCATGGGGAAATCAGCACTACAAAAATCACTTCTAAGTATGATCTATTAGAAAAATTTCCAAAACAAGAGTTTAGTGCTTGGTTGTTGCCTTTATTCTACAAATATTTATCTTAAGTAATAGTAAATATTTGCAATATGTAAGAATATTATAAAGACTATAAAGAGAATTGTTTGTGTTGTGATTTCAAAAAGTTTTATTTCAATGTTATTTTAAATTACTTTATTGGCTAGATAAAATCAATGTGTAACGATGTTGATATTTATCTGAGAATAAATTAATCATCACATTTAACTTGTTTCGAAAGTTGCTGTGTAATGATTGCATTTTTTATTCTGCTTAAAATGTATGAAATTATGTAAATACGGGAAATTATTTTTAATTTTATTAGCTTATATTACTTTTAAGTAAATAAGCAATTTTAATATTTAAGTAACAAATTAAAATATTGATGCAAATGTAAATACTTTACTTAAAATATAGCATTAACGGGAGGTGAAAATCATAAAATAAAAATAAATAATTGCGAGTAATTTAAATTAACGTGTTTAAAGAGCGTTTTATTTAAAGTAAAACGAATTTAAAATAATAAAATTCTTTGAAGGATAAATTTAGGAGAATTAAAAGCATTTTTTCAAATAAAAATAGAATCAACAGTAGGAAAAATAAGATTTTTTTTTTTTTTTTTTTTTTTTTGTATTTTAAAGCAATATAATGTTAGAGAAAAAAAACACACACACTCACTTTTGGAAACTTTACCTTGTTAAGAAAGAACCTATATTTTGTGTCATTCCACAAAGCTCCCAACACGACCCGTTCAGAATTTAATAAAGTTTTACTCACTTCTGAATTTAGAAAGAAAAGTAAAAAATGGCAATTATCAGGTTATAATATTGTTTGATTTTTGAAATACGGAACTTCAAAAATGGGCCCAAAAGGTCAACATTTCTCATTTCGTGTTTTACAAATTTGAGCATATTTTGTCCCTAATTATCATATAACATTGCGTTTTGAGTTAAAAAAAAAGGTGAATATTTGAGCTTTCTTATTAGGTATTAGTTGCATATATTTTTTAAAATATCTCATTTTAAGGTTAAATAGTTTGACCATCGTTATCTCAAAAAGGGGTATTTTTTAAAAAACAATTTTTCCTTCATTATAGTTCTAATCCTGAATTAGGCATGGATGTTCGTAGTGGTTCAGAATCCATGTTAAGCTGTACATCCTGACCTGATTAGTCGTCATTATTCAGCGTACAAACCAACCAACCTACATTAATGCTCTATTAAAATCTTTTGCTTTCATTTAGGGACCGCAATGGGATGGCAGGTTATAAATTTAAATGCAAACCCTTATCCTTAATTTTGCATGATAATCGCCTTTGGGTGCAAAGTTAAGATTTCCTTATACTCGATGTACATTTCAAAAAAAAAGTTTAGGTACCGGAGTGTAAATTATCTAGTTTTTTAAAACAATTAAATGATGAAAATTTAGTTCCTTGATCTTTTATAAAATATATGGGAGAGTTACCATACTTTTTAATTGGGTTTTCCAAGTTTCCTGATATGCGACCTATTTGGTCATTAGACATGACAGGGAGAACACTTACGTTTTGTGTTTGTCATATTCATAAAAATTTGAAATTAATACTAATGGTCTGTCATTCGAACGAATTAAGTAAAGAAATTGAAACTACATTAGATTTCTATTAAACATTAATATCTATAATTGTTTGTAATTCTCCTCAAGCTGTAGGTTACCTGTGGTATGTAATAATTGTTCACAATTCGAGAACCTAAGGAAGTGTATGGAAAAGCTTTTTGATAAAAATGAGATTATAAGAGACAAACAACAAGTAGTGAAACTTCATAAACATACAAGTAGTGGTGAAATAATCTTTACAGGTCTACACTTGAAGCTTTATACACCCTTTGTAATGACTTATTCATTTATATCTGGATAAACTTGCAATACTTTTTGCTTTCAATTACCAATATGTATATTTATATATACATAGGGTAATGAAAGTATAAAATTTAGTCAAAAAAGAATTTAGATTTTTTTTTTTTTTTGCTTTTGTCCACGTTTTGAAACATCCTGATTTCAAAAAAGTGATTTAGAAAAAATGTGTGTGTATGTGTGTCTGTGGTCAGCATAACTCCCGAACAAATTTACCTACTATGTTCAAATTTGGTATAAGGGTTAGTGGTGGCCATGGGACCTACCATTAAGGTTTTTGTCACAATCGCTCATGCGCATAGGGTAGCTGCCATTGAAAAAATCATGTTTTTCAATGATGCTAAAAAACGGCTCTAACGAAAATCGCTGTGGTAATGCCTCTTAAGGTGCTCTAAGCATCCCCACCTCTGAATTGAAAAAAAATCATGTTTTGCAATGATTGCTTATAAACGGCTCTAACTATTTTGATGAAAATCGCTGTGGTAATGCCTCTTAGGTGTTCTAAGCATCCCCACCTCGAGAAATTCCCGCAAAAATGTTTTAATAGCATAAAAAGTTGAAAAATGATTGTCTTCAACACAGAGTTTTCTTTCATTGAGCATACCTAATCAACGATTGCTTTTTCTTCTCTCCTCAGTTTCGCTTATAATAATGGATAATATAAGGATTATCGGAAAGTATATCTCCAAAATCACCATTTCAGCTAAGTTTTTTTTCTTTTATTTTAAAGACCCATTCAAGAATTATCTCAAAAAATATCGCCAAACTGGCCATTTATTCTAAACGAAGGATGAAAATATACAAACGTCACAAATCCACAACAGTATTATAGTGTAATTGAAAGTTGTGCTATGTTCCACACCCCTAGTTTTTTCTCTAATGGTGGGCCCAAGTACTAACAGTTACTTGTTAGTCACTTGGCTACTCAAGGCCAGTAGCGATGATCGCTTGTGAAGGGCCACCCAGTGGGAGAGCTATCGTTGCCCCAAACTTAGGACATCCACCTCTTTACATCCATGTCTTAACACCGGATTCGAACCGAGACGCACCAGTGTTGCAGTCTGATGCGCTAACAACTATACTGAATAGGCGACAACTTGCAACACTTCAACAGAAATCCTTTATTCTTCAAGAATAGCTATCCTTCTTTTACTGCTAGGGGGAAAAAAAAAGAAGTTAAAATTAGATTAATGGACAATTCCCGCATTTTTTAAAAATGAGTGAAATTACGAAAAACGAAGAATTTTTTTCTGATTTCAAATATTCAAACAAAAGTTCTTTAACAAAATTAGTTATTTGAATATCAAGAAAAGAAAATACCCGAAAACCTCATTAGATTGCAGTTCGATAAAAACGCTACATTTTTTTCTGTGATGTCAAAACTTCCTTCCGTTTCTATGGTTATCGTGATGTTTCTGCTAAGGGGTGAGTTTTTTAGACAATGGACATTCACGCATTTTTTTAAAAAATTGATTTATTTTTTTATTCAATTCTAAATGTTTCGAAAAGGCCATAAACACAAAAATTTCTGCTCAATGCGCATTTTTTTTTTTTTTTTTTTAATTTGCGATCAAAATTACCTTGTTAAACGTTGGCGAGAAAACGACTCATTCCTCTGGCACTGAATGTGACGTCGCGGCTTCGCAAACATCTTGTCTTGAAATGCAGCAGCGGAAACCAGATTTACAAGTTTCTCACCATTCACGCCAGCCTGTACGGAATGTGGCAATGGCGTCTCCCAACGCCAACTATTTGGCAGAAACGATAATTTCACGATAACCATAGAAAGAATGGGTTCCCTTTACGTCACGAATTTTGTTGGCTGTTTTGATCGGACTGGTTTTGGGGTATTTTCTTTTCTTAATATTTAAATAACTAATTTTTTTTTAAAGAACTTTTGTTTAAATATTTGGAATCAGAAAGAAATTCTTCATAAATATAAACTAATTTCACTCGTTTCTAAAAAATGCGGGTATTGTCCATTGCCATATCCCGTGCCGGTTGGCGCGATTAGCAAACTGGTTTCCGTTGCTGTGTTTCAAGCCAAGTTCGGAACAAGTGACGTCACATTAGCTTTGAGCTGAATGAGTCGTTTTTCCCTCTAAAATAAACCAGTGATTTTAGGTTGCAAATTAAAAAAAGAAAAAGCGCAGTGAGCAGAAATTTTTGCGTTTATGACTTTTTCGAAGCCTTTAGACTTGTATAAAAAAAATAATAAAAAAAATGCCGGACTTGTCTATTGTTAGCGATTATTTTTTTTTAATTACTTTTTTATTATTCACGCTGCATTTAAAGGATTTCATTTGAGTAATTCACAAGCGATTATACATCAATTTGATGCATATAATATCCTAAAATAAACCATCGATTTTAGATTGCGAATTAAAAAAAAGAAAAAGCGCAGTGAGCAGAAATTTTTGCGTTTCTGACTTTTTCGAAGCATTTAGACTTGTATAAAAAAAATAATAAAAAAATGCCGGACTTATCCATTATTAGCGATTTTTTTTTTTTTTTTTTTTTAAATTACTTTTTTATTATTCACGCTGCATTTAAAGGATTTCATTTGAGTAATTCACAAGCGATTATACATCCATTTGATGCATATAATAGAAAAGATAATGATGTAGTCGTAGACAATTTCAGTTTCGTTATTGTTTCTAACTGTATCCATCATGACACAACAGTTCACTTCTTTTACAGGCATTTGATCGAAACGATAATAAAATAAATAAACTTAAAAAAACTTGTGAGTTTTTTTCTTACGATACAGCCTCTTACTACAAAGAAACAGAAAGAAAGAATTAACTGTGTTTCCATTAAAACAAGATTTTGGGATTCAAGAAGAATGGAAATATTTTGCCACTACCCTTGAGTAAGGATTATTAATACGGTAGCCGGCTTGTTCCAGCTTCCAACTCCCAAACCTAGACCAAAAAATGACTGTTCGTCAATTATTTGAATGAGCAACTGGTTATGATGTAGGGGGATGCAGTTTGCATTTATGACTTCCCTAGAGCAATGAGAAAAAATCTTTCTACAGAAATGCTTCTTGTCTGCCTGAACTATTCCGGGTACTTAAAAATTACATGCATTCAAACCCACTATAGCCACCAACTTATGTGAAAAAAAAGAAGAAAAAAAAAAAAAGTAAAATGGAAAAAGAAATTGAATATGATGAAATAATACGCATACTAATTTCGACAATATTTCAATGATAATACGATCAAGGAAAAAACGTTTCTATTTTTGGAAAACATAAAACCAAACAATACTCTAACATAATATTGGCCATTTTTTCTTTTCTCTATCAATCCAACAAGTGAGCAAAATTTTATTAAATTCTGAAAAAACATTTTGAAATTGTAATTTTTTTTTTTTTTTTTTTTTTTTTATTTGACATGGAATGACTCTTTTACTATTTTATATTTTTATATTTTTATTTACTTGAAATACTCGTTCCTATTTAAAGATAATGACACGATATATAAATAATACCACGTCAAACTGAAAGTTTATAAATTTTTGACCGTTAAAAATATGTCGTTCGTTTTATACTCTTACTTATGTTAGTTAAGCTCATTTAGTTTTCCCTTTGGAATGTTGTTTTCTCAAAAGAAAACAACATTCGTTCTAAAAAAAAGAATAAATAAAAAACTGCTACTTGAAAAACTAAATAAGCTCCTATGGGGGTCCTTCTAAATTTATTTTACATTCCAGAGTAAAAAGAGGTTATTTCATTCATTACGTCAGTATTTGTCCAACTAGCTTGTTTACTTTTTGCAGACTATCCGAAATAAAAGGTAAATGTTTTTCTTCCACCTAAACTGCAGCCGTAACCTTAAGAAGGTGGAATTATTGAGGCACCCACTGTGTTTAACTACCAAGAAGTTCAAATATACCCTTCCTACATGATAATAATTGTATTCACACTGTGATTTTAATGCTCAGCCGGTCTTTCTTTTTTAATCTTTTCATTTTATATCTTCTTTTCGTCGCTTTGTTTTTATTCGAAGTGTGTTACAGAGGCACTGTGAACTTTAAGTTCATTCGCATTCGTTTAACCTTCACAAATTGTAATTTTGTTTTAGCTCGATCCGAAATCTATAAACTCTGTTTTTTAAACGCTACCTCGGGAAATAAGTCGATTCAAGAGGTTATATGAGGAGTGTATTGATGTTATTAAATCATTAATTCGGAAATTAAAATTGCAAATGTGTTTTTTTATGATTTGAAATTATACGTTTTATGGAAGTTATTTAATATGAATCCAAATAATGGTACTCGATTATTTTTATCGTGCAATTTTAATAGTTCATGTTCATAAATTACATAAAGTTAACAAAGCATTTTAATCACATTTTATTAAAAGTAATCTGTGTGCAGATAATAGTTTGGAATATGAAGAAGATACCATCTTATTTCTTCTCGTTTCATAACTAATTTTATTTCCAATATTTAACTTTACAGTATCTTCTTAATTTTTATTTTATCTTTTATTGAATGTGTTTAGGTATTCATTAACTAAGTACCGAATTCAACTAAAATCATTAAAAGTCATTCATTATCTTATATGTCGATGGTCAAATAAAAAGACAAAATACATACAAGTGACAAGCGAAGTGATTTACTGTTCTTAAGTTAAGAAAAGAAAGCTATTGTACAACAAAAACACTTAAGAACTTTGTAGGAGAATCTGAATTCAACAAAATTTTACAACATTTAACTTTAATTTTTTTGCACAGTTCTCATTTATTTTTGATATTAGATTTATAAAATGTTACAAAATATTTCACACGTCAATACCACTTAGTATAGTTATTCATGCAACTAGTGGAGAAATTAATACTTTTACAAGTGAGATAAAATACTTATTTGAGAGCGTCAGCACGAGAGAATAAATTACTGAGTTTGAAAAGTATTTTGCACAATTTCCTTACAATATTTTTTTATAACAACGTGAAAAAAAAAATGAAACTTTTTTTTTTCAATTTTCTATATTTAAACATAAGGTAATGAAAGTATTGCATTTGATATTTTTTTTCTTCGCATTTTGTCACGTTTTGGAATGTGCTGAGTTAAAAAAAAAAGTGGTCTGCAAAAAGTGTGTGTGTGTGTGTGTGCGTGCGTGTGTGTGTGTGTGTGTGTGTGTGTGTGTGTGTGTGTTTACTTCGACAGCATAACTCTCAAACGTATCGTTACGAAATTCACCTCTTATATACGTTAATGGAGGCCATGGGGCCCGTTATTAAGATTATTGCGTTGGAGCATACGGTAGTTACCATTGAAACATTATAATTTTTGCTTTTAAACAATTGCTAAAAGAAATAGCTTGAACTATTTTTATCAAAATTGCTGTAGTAATGACTTTTAAAGTACTTTAGACATCTCCCCGAAATTTACGTAGGAATTCGATAAATGCGTAAAAAGTTGAAAAATGAGTATCTTTTACTGAGCTATTTTCTCTTGAGCATCGCCCAACAATGACTGTCTTTTCTCTGTTTCACTTACAACAAAGGATTTTGTAAACTTTATAAAAAAAACCCACTAAAACTCAATTTTGGAATTTTTTTTTTAAAACCAAAGTAATAATTATCGCTAAAAATATCTCTAAACTGGTCGTTTTATTATTATTATTATTATTATTATTATTTTAAGGAGCATATCAAAATGTAGGTGGGGACCATTACATCAATTCATGGCAAATACAAATGCAGTGGCAGTTGTGAGATGTAACATAGTAAGTTTTAATCAACATTTTGAAATTGACACTTTATAGCGAGGCATGACATAAAAATTATCACACTAGTGTAATATAGTACTTTACCTCAAGCCCCGTGCTCAAATTTGATATAATATTAATATAGAAATTGCATATTTTCAGACAAGATTCATAGACCGACATTAATATGTGTGTGGTGTGTGTGAAAAATATTTTGTGCAGGGTATTATAAAAAATTTTGAGAAAGAAAGCATAAATTACATGCACACTCGATAAATAATTTAACTCGTACTGACGCACTCGTCACAAAAGCAGTTTGCCTTTTGTGAAAAATCATTACCTTTGCCTATAGTTTCATAAGGAACTATTTAATAATTATTTTTAATACATACATATATACCTTCAAAAAATATTTCATTTCTATACCAAGGCTATATAAAATTGTGCGCAGGGAGTGCTGTAAAGTTATTCATATCACTAGTGTAATAAAATCTTTTTCTACACGCTTCGCGGTAACGTGTTACTTTCGCTACGAGTTTTGATTAACAACTATTGTAAATTTTTATATTATATTACCTTAATGCGATAATACATTATTTTTTGATACCAATGTGCAAAAAAGTCAACTTTCTTTTATCATTTTGAATCAAAAATAGTGGCAAAAGCAACACTTTTTCGGGCTAGGGCGAAAAAGTAACTTTCCCACACTAGCGAGAAAAAGTATTTTCTCGTTCATACAAACAAATTCATACAGTCATTTCTCAAATATCACACAGCCTTGGCATTGGAATGACATATATTCTGAAGAAATTCATCGACTCGAGTGGCCAACTTTAATAAATATATGAATTAAAAATATTTTTTGCATGTGATTATAAAAAACATTCTATGCATCACGTGGAAAAATAGTTTTCAAACCTGGCAAATCATTTGACTCGTGCTATCGCACTCGTCAAAAAAGCATTTTACCTCGTTTGAAAAAGTAATACTTTCCCTACTAGTTGCATAAGTAACTAGTTTCTCATAAAGCATCGGGAAATTGTATTGTATTTTCTAAACGAAATTTTTCAAAAATATCAAAGCGAAGTTACATTAAACTTTGTTAAATAACATTTTATGTTTTGTTTCATAGTAAACACAGAATTTAATTTATCCCTATAAGGTGTTCACACATGCATGACGCGAGCAAATTGAAATAATGATGTTAATAATTCCCAATAATTATGTTAACGTTTCCCAATAATGATGAATTAACAGTTATAGTGAAGACAATTCATTATAATGAAAGTTTCTCGTTTTTGTTTCTTACCTTCTTTTACTACGATAATTCAATAATATTCATTTCTTATAACAAATCGGAAAAAATTAAATGGCAATTTCAAACGAAATCCGAACAATCAACTATTACTGTGTTTAGCCTAATAGATATTTTAACGATAGATTTATTAGAATCTTTAAAAGCCACTTTTGCGCTGTAATGATTCGGCGTTCGTGTTTTGATGATCAACAATGGCAACGATGTCGCAACGGTCGAACAGACGATTTCGAAACTTCTCACAAATCGTTTTCTCCACCCCTGGGGTCTTGCACGTCACGACCTCTGGAAATCAATTAACTGAAGATCATAACAAAGTCAAAAGCGGTGCCATTAAGCAAGAACAAGTTTCGATACAGCCCAGCGGTTTGTCTTTCAAGTGATATTTTCGATCCAGCCTAAGCGGTATTGGTTATAACTTTAAATTTTATTTCAAACAAATATACACTAAACAATTCGATTTAAAAATAACTCTACAAGTTTCTAAAGAAGAAAAGAAATAATTTCGAAACTTTATTTAAAAACTTGATTTTGAAATAAAATGATAGAGTGCCCGTATGCGATGCATAACTATTTCAAAGTTAAACAGTTTTAATGTAATATATTTCCAATCGCTTTGAATGTCTTTGTATTTAATTAGATATAAGAATATAATATGTATTAAAAATTCAATTTAATTAGGAACTATAAATCAAGCAGTATAAATTATTAAAACTTTAATTAATACAAATTTCAAAATCGAATGGATAAAATTAAAATGATAAATATATAATATCGCATGGAAAGGGGACACAGGAAAATGCTACCTTTCAAGAAGAAATATGTATCCAAAACCAAAAACATGAATTATTTTTTTAACTCTTAAAATCTTAACATGCCAAAATATTAAAACAGTTACTTAATTGACATTCAAGTTTAGTCCGTCACCAACAACAAGAGAAAAAACTAGGGGTGTGGAACATCGCACAATTTTCAATTACACTATAATACTGACGTGGATTTGTATTGATTTACCGTTTGTATATTTTCCACCTTCATTTAGAATAAATGGCCAGTTTGGCGATATTTTTTGCGATAATTCTTATATGTGGGTCTTAAAAAAAAAATTCGCCTAACTGGGGATTTTGGCAATACACTTTTCAATAATCCTTTATTATAAGCGAAACTGAGAGAAGAAAAAACGATCGTTGATGAGGAAAAAGAACTCTGAGATGAAGGCATTCATTTTTCACCTTTTTACGCCATTAAAACATTTGTAAGAGAATTTCGGAGGTGGGGATGTTTAGAACACCTGAAGAGGCATTACCACAGCGATTTTTATCAAAATCGTCAGAGCCGTTTTTTAGTAATCGTAGAAACACATAATTATTTCAATGGCAGCTACCTTTTGGGCATGCCCGATTTTGACGAAAACCTTAATGGTAGGTCCCATGGCTGCCACTAACCCTAATACCAAATTTGAACATCGTAGGGTAATTTGTTCAGGAGTTATGCTGACCACAGACACAGATACACACCTACGCGCGCACTCACGCACACACACATTTTTTCTAGATCACTTTTTTGAAATCAGGATTTTCCAAAACGTGGAGAAATCCAAAAAAATCGAAAATTTTGTTTTGACCAAATGTGCTATACTTTTATTACTCTATGTATATACATATGGGTAATTGAAAGTAAAAAGTGATCTAGAAAAAATATATGTGTGTGTGTCTGTGGTCAGCATAACTTCCGGACAAATTGACTTACGATGTTCAAATTTGGTGTACGGGATAGTGATAGTTATGCTGGTGGTACGGGCTGGTGGTATTTACCGTATAGGTTTTCGTCAAAATTGCGCAAGCGCGTAAGGTAGCTGTCATAGAAAAAATCAAGTTTTTCAGTAATTGCTAAAAAGCGGCTCTAACGATTTTGTTCAAAATCTCTGTGGTAATGCCTCGCTGTGGTGTGCCTAGGGTGCTTTAAAAACATCCCCACCTCTAAAATTTCTATAAAAATGCTTGAATAGCGTAAAAAGTTGAAAAGCGAATGCCTCCTTTAAAATAGAGTTCTATTTCCTCGAGCATACCTCATCAATTATCATTTTTTCACTTCTAATCTCAGTTTCCCACATAAGAAAGGATAATACAAGAATTATTGAAAAGTATATTGCCAAAATCACTTATTTGGAGATGTTTTTTCTTTTAAGACCCACACAAGAATAATGGTACAAAATATCGCCAAACTGGCCATTTTTTTCTAAATAAATGAGGAAAATATAAAAATGGTAAATGACACAAATTGACATCAGTATTATAGTGTAATTGAAAGTTGTGCGAGGTTCATTTGGCTCTAAACCTTCAGTTGATTACTCTCACTGTTTTGAAGAGGTATTATAAACATTTTTTAGACATTTTTCTTGGATTTTGTTATTATTCAATTTCTGAGTTTCACAGTTGTCGTGCTAGCAACTGTAGTGTCATCTGCATTTTTTTTTTTTTTTTTTTTTTTTTTTTTGTTGCCTCATTGAGTTATTGTTACTATGTAGTTCTCTGGGGTACTTGTGGCAAAATATTTTGAAATTTTTTTTTTTATTATTTTCACATTACCTACCTCGTTGATGCTACAATCGTGTCGTTGAAAATACCACAATGTGCAATCTGATTTCGAATGCTATCTATTTTTCAAACGAAAATAGTTTTTCACGCTTTCATGGAAGGCGATGAAAATCATCGTTTTTAAGGATATAAAAATATATGTGGTATTTCTAGAAATAAAATGTTGTAAAATATATTTCATTGTAAATATTTTCAACATATATGCTTGGAAATAAAAAAAAAAAAAAAAAATTAAAAAAAAATACATCAACCAAGTTTACTTTTAAACCATATAAAAGAGTTGTTGGCAAATGGAATCTAATCTATTCCAGGAAATCTTGAAACAACTATAAATTACGTCTTTGAAATTTACCGCAACTATTTATGAATATTCTACACTTTTAATGCCAATTTCAGAGAACCGTGTCTATAATATTAGTCAAGGGTTGTTTAAAAAGGATTGGAGAGATGATAAAAGGATGCTTCTCCTTCAATACAACCCTTCCAAACACAAAGCCCTTATTCTGTCCTTTCATACCCTAATGAAAGACGTGTTCAAATTTGTTCTTAATCACCTCAAAATCGTCTCTAAAGAAGCTTTTGATGCTAAAAACATTCACCATTTAACCCTACTCTCAAGATTTTGTTTTACAGAGGGGATTAAATAAAATATACCACTGGAATGTTGAATGGGGGGAGGGGAGAGAGAGAGGGGGGTAAATTGACACTTTTGCCCCCCCCCCCCCCCAAAAAAAGAAAAGAAACAAGTATATTGAACTCATTCGGACGTTGTCATTGTGGAACTTAAACTTTTCCGATGAGAACTTTAAATTTCTTTGGAATGTGAGATTTTTTTAATTGTTGGGGTATTCAACTTTTTTTTTTTTTTTTTTACTTTCAATTGTGATTTTTAGTAAATCAGAAATAAAATTAAACTAGTAGACCAGTGGGCAGCCTGGATATTTAAGATTGCTTAGGGAATTTTATTTTGAGTTAGATTTTGTTTTGTAATCTGAGATATATAATGAAATTTAAATTGTAAGCAGAATTCGGTACAGCATGGTTCGTATAGCTGCTCTGTCCGGTGATAAGTCGTAACACGTACATTCACCATAGAGTATTCAACTGAACTTTTCAAACATTTAAGTTCAATGTGCCGATAAAGAATGAAAGGAATTGTTTAAAGCGGAAAACTATATACATTTATGTAATGTACTCGTAGTTTAAAGAACGACGAGAGAAAAAGGGATCATTGCCATTTAGAGTTCCCTTATGTAGCATCCTTACGTAGACCCTCTTCATAAAATCTTTTTTCATCCAGTTTAAAAAATTCCTCTATGTATGGTTCCAAAATATCCTTTACGTCGAGTACCCTCTCAAAATAACATCTACATAGACTCTTCTCGTATACTACCAAAATAAAAACAAATTCACTTTCCGACAAATAATATAATGTGCAATGGACAATACCCGCAGTTTAATTTTTTTTTTTTTTTAGTGATTATTCAATTCTAAATGTATCGAAAAGGCCAGAAATAGAAAAATTTCTGCTCAATGCATTTTTTTTTAATTTTTTTTTTATGGATTTTTCGAAACATTTAGAATTGAATAATCATAAAAAAAAAGAAAAAAAAAAAGAAAGAAAGAAACAATGCATTGAGCAGAAAATTTTCTGTTTCTGGCCTTTTCGAAACATTTAGAATTGAAAAAACAGAAATTTCTGCTCAATGCATGTTTTTTTATATATTTTTGTTTTATTTTTTATGATTATTCAATCAAAGTTACTCTGTTACACTTTGGCGAGAAAACGATTCATTCGGCTCAAATTGAATGTGACGTCAAGGCTTCCCAAACATCTTGGCTTGAAATGCTGCAGCGGAAACCAGTTTTGTAAGTTACTCGCAAATCGCACCCTCCTGTACGGGATATGGCAATGATCTATCAACGCCAATTATTTGGCAGAAACCTCACGATAACCATAGAAAAGGAAGGAAGCTTTGACGTCACAAATTTTGTTGAGTGTTTTGATCGGACTGATTTTGGCTCGGTTTTGGGGCATTTTCATTTCTTAATATTTAAATAACTATTTTTGTGAAGAACTTTTGTTTAAATATTTGGAATCGGAAAGAAATTCTTCATAAATATAAACTCAATTTCACTCGTTTTTAAAAAATGCGGGAATTCTCCATAGTAAATAAACTATTCGCCACAACCGGAGATCTTAGTCTACAACTTTGATTTTGCATAAAGGGAGAAAAAAGGGTTGTCATAAAAAAAAAAAATAAAAAAAAATGCCCTCTAGAAACAATACACAAGATTTTGTAATATATATATATATATTTGTAGGATTAATAGCAGTCTTTCTTAATAAACCTAGCACATATTACTGGTTCATTAACTATTACTGGTTCATTAACTATAACTATTTCAGCACTAATTACTCGTTCCTACTTTTTTGAAAATGAAGTTATCCTTTATTGAACATAATTATAAATTTCAGGTGTTTATCGAAAATCCAAATTCAGAAGTTAATTTCAGAAACATGTGTAAAGGAATCAATTAATATTTTAATTTCGTCTTTATGTTGAAATATTATGATTATTTAATGTGTCAATATACAGTAAATGTAGTACGCCATCTACTCATCTTTACAAACAAAAACAAGTTCTATTGTAGAAATCCCATATTCTTTATTGAATAAAGAGCCATATTATTAAAGGATTTGATAAGAAAATATAATTTTACAAAATAAATCAGTCTTATATCTACCTGTTCCATGTCTTACGTTGAGGTACTTTCTTCAAGAAAATCAAGGAATAATAAAATCCGATAAATGGTATAAAAATTTTTATTGTGAAATACTAGTGTGTTTTTTTATTCTACCTTTTTAAAGAATACCTGATATTATTAGAAAATTCTAATGTACAATTGTTAGTATTTTATTATAATGACTATTTAATAATATTTAATTAAAGAAATCTTTTAATTTTACGATTTTTTCAAAATAAAATGATTTTTTTTAAATTCGATCTATATTTTAACTGTACTTTACTTAAATTTGCATAAAACAAAGAATGTGTTTTCTAACTGTGATATATATATTTTATACATAAGCAATGAGATGTATATAATGCAGTCAAACTCCGTTAACGCGAAATCGTTTAACATGAAATCCCGTTTAACGTGAAGTAAAAGCAGTTCTCCGTACTTAAAACGTAACGTTAATTAATTTTTCGTTTAACACGAAGTTCGGTTAACACAGTCGGCGGCTACATCTACTTCGCGTTAACGGGGTTTGACTGTATACACTGTTTAAAAATCTTCTACCTCGTGGTTTGACAGTATCCTTTAGGTTTTTAAAACATCTAACAACTTTTATCTTCATTGTAGAACAGATGTTACTAACTTGAAAATTTACAGAAGCCTTGTAGTATGCTTTAGATTTTCAGTTTCAAAATCAAATACCAAACAACGCTCACCAATCTTACATTTCACTAAAAAATATTGGTGAATGAAAACCAAAAAAAAAAAAAAAACACACATTCCTTTATTAAAACTACGCTTCTTGACCGTGAAAGACCCTCTTCACTTGGTTTAGCAGAAATAAAAATAAGAAGAAGCAATTCAAAGTTCACTTCAAAAACCATCGTTACTTTTTTTTTTAAACCGAAACGTGGAAACACAACCAGGAAATAGAAGGAATCAGTAGCGATGTAATATATAAAGAAGCACAAAAGACAGTCATTTCGGAAATTCCATTTCTCTGGTCATTGTATCAGTTTCAGAGGAGATAAGAAAATGAAAAGTTAACAGCCTTGATGTCCGTTATTCGATCGCTTTAATGAATCTGGCAACGGTTACCTATTCCATGCTTTTAGGATAAGGAGAAGTGCTCTCATTTTGTAGATAGAAGGATTTTTTTATGATCTTGTAGAAAAAAATAAGGCGTGAACGTGTTGAAAGAACATTAGAACCATGGAGAATTGAAGGTCAAGAAATAAAATACCCAGAAAGATTAGAAATCGTAAAAATAGGTTTCGCGAGAAATAAGCATTGTGAGATTGAGTTGTGTAGAGTTGAAATCAAATTAGTTTGAACGGATATAATTTTAATTTCGGAAGTAAATTGCATACTTCTTTACTTGAATGACGGAGAACTTTTTTTAGTAAATATAAATTTCGAGGAAAAGAAAATTGGTACTCTCAAATTCGGAGATATATGTTTAGGAACGAAAATATTTTATTTTTTTTTACATTTCCAGAATAAATGCAGCATATAATTCTAAAATATGTCGAAAATAGAAATGTATTGTCTTTATTAGGGTTTCTTAAACTACTTCACTTGTATCCCAAAGATAATATGCTTGTTGGGATAAATACTGCCCTTTACAAAGACTTTACTTATTTTATATTTCACATTTATCCTAAACATATTGATACGAACTAGAAAAGTAATTGCAACTGATATAAGTTTTATTAATATTTAATTTTTCTTTACTTTTATGTTGTTAAATTTGACAGTTGGTTAAAAAAATTCAATTTCCAAAAACCTACTATAGACAAAAGCTATATATCTTTGAACTTTGGCTAAGTAACTTAGCTTTTGCAGTCTTTAGTTTAATCATTTCTACATTATAAAAAAATATATTTTATAATTACGTAAAGTACAGTGGTTAAGTTTCACTACCAAAGACGATTATGATTTTTAATTTCATAGGCACAATATTAAAATTCAATGTACCATTTTTACCAACCAAAATGTATGCAACTAGAATTTTTCTCACTGATTGATCATTGAAAGTAATAAGAACTTATATTTTGATTTTGATATTTAGATAAATCAATAAAGAGCATTATTTTATTTTATTTTTTTTATTTTTTTGCCTCATTTTCAGAAACACGAAAATTACATCTGTCCAGGTATTTTTCGCATCCCTCAAAATACGCAGCCTAAATTTAACTCCGAACGTTCAAATAGATTGACTTCATTTTTATTTGTCGACATCTTTAAAACATCATTAATGATCGATATTCATCAAAATCTATTTTTAAGAACTATTGAACTTTATCCTTTAAAAAAAAGAACTTGAATTAAAAATGAAATAAAATGTGTTTACATTTGTTTGTATATATTCATATTATGCTGATTCTAGAAAAAGTTATTGATTGAGTATTTGGAAATGGTTAAAAAATTTGCGAGTTTTCCTCAACCTCAAGGCTGTAATGGATAGGAAAAAAATTCTATTTACTGGAATTTGTATTTTTTAGGTATATAAACTACCCTCAAGACAGACATTCACGGTCATCTACACCTAGATCAGTCAATAATTTAAATTTTAATGTAGACCTATTTACATTTCCTTTGGAGGTCTTTTTTTTTACTGTTTTGACTAAAAATTAACAAATTTTCTTGGTAAACACTAAAAATGTACATTTAATTAATATTTGAAGTGGTTGAATAAAGAACAACAATTACATAATCAATATATTTTATTCCCTTTTTTTTATTACAAATATAAAGTAAGGTAATGTGATGATCGTTAAAAAATTGTATTTTTTTTTTTTTTACAAATAGTGATAATCTACAACATTTTTGATGAAAACTATAACTAAACAACATGTAGTTGAATGACAATAAGGTTTGAAAGTTGATATTATATATCCTTGATATTTAAGCAAAGATTCATAAAAACATGTTAAAAAATGCGCTTGAAATTATTTTGCAATAAGAAAGATAAAGAATTTAAAAGTGAAATTTCGTTAAAATTTCATTATTTGCTAAATCTGTCAAATCGGCTACTATTAAAAGAATCGCAATAAGTTATGCGTAATTTATTCAATACACATCTAATTTAGCAGCATTAAAAATTAAGCTAAGATTACTGATTACTTATAACTATAATTATTACATTATATCTATTTTAATCTTTTCAAGCTGGGATATGCTGTCAAGTAGAATAAAGGTAAAGATGTTTAATAATATCTTAAGTAGCTTAAACTATTTAAAACTATTTTGCGTTATCACTTTTGCGTAATACATTCCGTTAAGGATAGTGGCAAATCTAGCTATTGTATGCAAATTCCTAAGAGTTTAACCCCATTCTTCCAATTTTGATATTAGCGTAATTAGAGCAAAGGAAGAAATGAGAAAACTGTGAGAATTTAAATATATGTATTGATCTATGGCCATTTTGAATTATTAAATGTACTTTCTTCGAATAAAGCATATTTTCTTTCATGACCCAAATTATCAGTTTATTACGATTTCAAAATATTAATGTACCCAATGAATGTAAAATATTAATGATACCTGTATTGGACAATAAGTAATAAAAAAGTTTTGGTAAACTATTTTTTAATTTTTTGTAATGCGAGTTTAATTGGAAAACTTCCAATCATACTTGGAATGTTTTCATCAATTATATTTTAATATTTTTCAAGAAAGGCTTTACCTTTCAGTAATTTCATTTTTCTTTCTAATGTGAAATTAAGAGTGATTTATATGAGTAGTACAATACCAGCATTGGGAGACGAGATGTTGCAATGGTTTTGATATACAATAATAAAAAATTCAAATTTTCTAGCCTAATGAAACAGGAAATTTTGGAAGTAATAAAAATCAATTAATATTAATTATTTTTGACATTTATTTATGTAATAACAGAATGCGCATTCAATCATTTTTAGTTATTGAATTTTTATAAAAGAAAAAAAAAAGTTTTTTTAGCAAACGATACATTTGTATGACATAGTAGACCATTCATTAAATATTATAGCAATTGCAGTAGCAATTATTAGCACAATCCAAAAAACTTTTAGTACATTAACTTTCGTGACAGAAACCCACCCACATCTTGAATTACAATGTCATGAAAAATTGTGGTCACATAGAAACTAAAAAAAACAGATAATCCAGAAATGTTATTCTTGCATGGTTTATGATACCCGATAAAATACTTCAGAACTTAGGACCTTTTGTCTCATTTGCTTATAACTAGTTTTAACTAGTCACTTTTAGATACTTTTACTTACTTAATTCAACCCCATTGTTTCATCGTACTGAAAAAAAAAAAAAAAACTATTAATCCAAATCAGTCACTTCAGAGTTCGAAGGGTGGAGATCGATAAGCTATCAGAAAGTGGAGTCCCATATAAAAAATTTCTGTTATCTATATAAAAGTGAAAGCCTTGACTGACTCATCAGTAAAGTGTCTCAAAACTTCCTATACATCAACAACTTTGAAATTTAGTACAAATGTCATCATTGACAAACATAGAAGATGTAAGATATTCTCATTTTATTTAACCATTTTTAGTGGCTTTAAAGCAGGCCAAAACTCTAAATTAGAAAAACTTCTACATCTCTTAAAGACAGAACGCTGAAAGTTTTTACGTATGATCCCAAAGTTTTGCATAATCAAACAAAGCTGTCACAACTTTGATTTACACGTTGGTCAAAAAAGATGTAAACTTTCTAAAAGTGAAATATTCTATCATGATTTCCATAAAGCTCGGATACTAAAAATTGGGGCACACGTTTCCAAATCTGTAAAATATAACACTAAACTTATTACAGTTTTGAATAACCACACACAAAAAAAGGCTTAAATGTTTCCAGTTTAGAATATACAAAAGCCCTACTTCCCATTGAATCGGGACTAATCAAATTTATACATATGGTTATTGTAGCTGTACAAAGAAAAACTAAGCTTTATCAATTTTAACTAAGTGCACTTAAGGGATAAAAAGGATAAAACGTTCCTGATATCAAATATCCTAATGTCCTACTTTTCTTAAATCCAAGATGCTGAAAATTCGAAAATTTCGTTGTGAGACACGTCAATTTATCTAGTACCTAATAAAGACAATCTCTTTATATTAAGGGGACTTTACATTAAGGGGAAAAAAGAGGTTTTTTTCAAAAAAATTTGAAAATTGATAAAAATTTCACAAGAAAATTTCTAATGATATTTTTTACCAAACTTTAACCTCAATTTGATCTGTAGATTATGCACTACATTTTTATAAAAAATTATTGGTATATCTCTACTAGTTATTTTAAATTTCAATGTACCTTTTCTAACTATCACATTTAGAGAAAATCAAAGTTAAAGGTAAAAGGCTTATATAGTTAACATTGATAATTTGCTTTTTTAAAACAATATATAACATACTTCTAATATGACTAGAAACAAAAGTAACACATCAATGGAAAATTAAAAATACATAGAGTAACACGAAATAAAAATCTCTAAATCGATTTATTTTTTTTATTTTTAGGTTACTGAGTTCCTTTAAGCAGATAATAAATTTCTGTTGAAGGAATGAGTCTTTGAAATAGTTAAATGGACATATTTTAGAATTTTCTTTGAAATAATTTAACGTGAAAGCAGAATCACCACATTTATCTTTCATCTTGATAAAATAAAATAATTGAGATTGCAGAGTACACTATTTCCGTTAATCTTGCTAACTTATACAGTATGCACTTCCAGGAATAGGTTCAAAATAAAACCAAATCCCACATCCACCCTATTATCAGCCGACGGAACATTTAGGCTGGCTTAATCCTTTCTCTTTCACCATCAAATCCCAAACACAAAAGTTTACTTCCATCATTCGAATACCACTAAACGCAACCTTGAACCGATAAAAAGGTATTCGATTTTCGCTCCTTTCATCCTTTTCAGCAAATTGCGTTTTCACCGGGAGTCAGCATTTCCCTCCGTTTTTTTCCCTAAAAAACAACAATGAACGCTGTGACGCAACGTATGGACCATACGAGGAAGACGACAACCATTGTCCGAAGCACGACGGAAATTAAATAAAAAAAAAATGGCGAGAGAGAATAGAAAAAGTGAAGCATGCGCCACAGAGATAGTCATGAAATTCGTTTCCAGTCTGTTGCTTACAAAGAACAGACAGATCGACTCTACGGTTCTTTTAATGGGTCGCATGTGCAAAGAAACTACCTTACAACTAGATATTGTTTATCAGGGGCATATCTAAAAGAATATTGAAATTGAACTGTTCATGCTTAAAGCCGTTTGAAGCCTGGTACTGGTCAATGGATATTGATACAATTTGGCGCGAGCAATACTGAAATCATGGAATTGGGATACCTGAAAGGGGAAAAAACATGGATTTAAAAAATATTCACGTATTTCACTGGATAATACATTTTTAATGTCAGGGACTTTTTGAAGAGTCTCTTCGTTATATTTCTTAAGAACGCAAATAAAATGAGTTTTTAACATTATAATGCCAGGGGAAAATATTTGGTGAAAATATACATTTAAAATTAAAGCTTTTTTTGGCGAATTTTTTACACATAATTTAAAGAATCATCAACATATAAATCACACGCATAGGCACTCTCAGGAAGGATAAAAGGGTGTTAATGCCCCCCCCCCACCCCCTGGAGTTTGATAAACAAGATTAAATGGAAAAAAGTAATAACATTCCAAGGGGAAAAGTATAACATGAATTTTGTATTATTTATTTGAGAATAAAAATTAATGCACAATTACTAACTAATATTTTAGTAGGAAATCTAATTATATATTTTGAGAAATCAAGGCATGAAAAATCTCTAGCCATGTTTTATCCTCTCTTTCTGTATGTCCCCCCCCCCCCTCTCCCCATCCCATCACCACCTTCAAGTAATACAGCCAACTCTCATGGCCGCACGAAAAAATATAGTGAAATTAGCCAAACATGTAATTTCATTTTTTTTTTTAATTAAATTACCAGTCGGTTTTTTATTTAAAATTCCACTTTTTTTAATAATTTCATTTCCTAATTCAATTAGATAAAAAAAAAACATTAAACTTTAACTGTTTACAAATATATTCTGGAGTCTCGAACTTCTATAATTCCTTTTTATGAAGTAAATATAATCACAAAATAGTAAAATATAGTCTTTTTTCTGGATAAAAATGCCAAAACTTTCCAAAATAATATGATAAATGAGAATGATTCGGATGGTTAAGTTTTCATTGTTAATAATTCAATAAAGTGTATAAATAATTTTATGTATTTTTAATTAATATTCTGCATGGAGTGGGATTTCATCATATGCCAATACTTTGAACATGCTGGGGAGCAATCACAATATGCTATTAAAAATGAATTTTTACATACCATTATTCAATCAAAATGCACATTATATTTCCCAGCGATACTAACAATTGACAAAGACATAGCCATTAAAAACCTCAAATATATTTTTAAATATAGTTTGAATGTATTTGTAACTGTACTGAATATTATAAATACTACTATCAGTCTACGATATCTATGAGATCAAGTTTTTGATTTTCGAGAGCATTTAGTATTTCGTCACCAAAAAAAAAAAAAAAAAAAAAAAAAAAAAATTGCTAGTAGAAGGTTACTAGAAGTCTTGGTAAAAATCATAGCAGGTTGTGTTTATAATTCTATTTATTTATTTCAATTTAATATGTGACAGAAATTCATAAAACTAATGGATATTAGGGTTAAAAATAAATAAAACTGTGAGAACTGCTGACTTCAGCCTTGGAAAGCATTAAGAAATTTCGAAATATGATTCACCTCCTCTAAATTGCTTCCTAAACTTTCCTGAATTCTTTGACATTTGGGTAAGAAGGATTTTCGGTCAATGGTTCAAATTGTTCTTTTTAGAAGAGTCCCTTGGAACAAAGAAATTGGGTGAATGCTAACAGAAAATAGTATGCCTCAGTGCATTCATCCCTCGTTTTATTTCATTTCAACGTCATTACTACACATAAGACTGGACCGTGAGAAATATGTTGGGAAATCAATTTTCAATTTGGGAAGAGGAAGAAAATCTGGGACAAAATGTATTTTTTGTGTATAACCTATTAATGATAATGAGATATACGTAAATACGAACATTAAATTTTGTATTCTTGATAAAAAAAAATATAATCCTATAAATCTTTATAATATTTTTCCGTAAGTTGCACACTTGTACAATCTACATCGTTTTTCTCTGAATCTACTTTTATTATTTTTTCATGAAATATTGATTATAGAAACTAAGTATTACATAATAATTGTAACTTTTAAAAATATTGTCTACTATATAAATACATACTGGGTTGTACTGAGAAGTTTACATATATTTACATTTTAAAATTATTAATTGATTAAATTAAACTAAAGTTAAGGCAACTCAAATTTCTGGACAGATTCATATTATAAAACTGTTACTCATATTATACAAAATTAACACTACCAATAATCACTAAAATTTTCCCATTGAGGACAGTTTTCTGCAGTATATTTCCTCTTCTAATGTCGACTAAATGAAAAGGATTAACAGAATTCCACCAAAATGCTCCAATTTGGGTCACAATATCGACTGCTTTAAAATTTGTGAAATATAAAACATAATCACTTTTAGATGCAAGTGCAACATAATTTTTCTCATGGATTTTAAATGGTTTCTTCCTTTTCTTTAATTATTTTACATAAAAAAACCCCACTGGGGTGTTCTTTTAAAACTTAAATACATTTAAAAAATCCTTTTTAATTGTAAAAAATATAGTGTTTATTAAAGCTTTTTGCTTATTTATAAACGAAGTATTTATTTAATTCCTCTATCAAAAATATTTTGATAATCATGACAACGTTTACTTAAATTCATAAGTAATATAAGTAGTAAATGTGTTTGTGAAGGTTATCATTTGCAACATTAGATGATGGAATATAAATTTTATTGTGCATTTGCAAACATCAGTCAAATTTCTCTAACCATTCATTGACTGTTTTGTTTATATCTTGTTGCATACTTAAAATTGTTATTTTATATCAAGTATATTAAATAAATATTTAGGCATTTCAAAAATGTAGAAAATGTTAAACACCTTTTTAAACAATCTTGACTTGTAAGGAATGATAAGCTCGTGAAATGAAGCATGAAATTACATTTTTTTAAATACTCAATCACTAATACATAACTCTTCAATAATTAATCTTTAGTAAATAAGTAAACAATCTAAGACAGCGCATTTAAGAAACAATGAAACGGTTCAATATACTGTTGAGAAACAACCTTGCTGTAAAAATGCATTGCAAAACTCAGTTTATTTTATATCAAAGTAAAAAAATAATAATCTACAACTGAAGAAGGTAAAAACGCACTGAATTTTCTCATAAAATTCGACGTTTTATCAAAAAAATCATAAAAACAAGCAGAGAAAAGATGTAGACATCATCCCTAGAACTCCGTGTACCACTAAACCTCCTTGATTTGGAAATCTTCTTTTAAGTTACGAGATTTTAATTGCGGGTTTACTGTCTTCAATCTCAAGTTAAGCCCAACAAGATAAGACTTCTCCTCACCTTCCAGATTTCTCAATGATACACGTGACTCGGAAAAGACACCACGCCTTTCTTAACTGATACCATAATTAATAGTTAACGTATTAATCTTGAGCTTTAATTGTCCATTTTGTGTCATGCTTCAAAACATTTCCTGCCTGGAGGTCTGCGTCGCAATCATCTCCATCTTTACTTTGTCCTTTATTTTATTGAGTTTAAGCCAGTGGATTTACCGAGTTTTCTTCGTGTTTTTGAAAGGGTCTTTAACCTAATAAAATATTAATTGCCAATATACTGTAGGATTTAAAGGATTGAGTAAAAAGCGTGTGCTGAAAACTTGAGTGTCTTGTTTAAACAATTTGACTGGGTTTTGTTGTGTTACTCTTTTCTGGAAAATAAATGCTACAAAGTGTAATAAATGGTTCTTCGAAAATTCAATGAAGTAGTGGAATAGGAGTTTGTTCGCAACAAAAATGCACAATTTGAATCGTATATTTGTGATGAAATTATTTTTAATTTCATAATGTGAAAAAAGTGCGAATTACTTTTGAAAAATATACAAACAAAACAATTGTCACTATTATGAAAGGTATTCGGATATTTTTTATTGCTTGTGTCAAAAATAATTAAAAATATTTCAAAAAAGTATTAGTACATAGTCATTCTAGTCAACTCGCGATAACTCGAAGTTCAAGGGACTGACTAAATTCTTAGAGTTATCCGAAGTTCGAGCTATCGGAAGTCGCTCGAAAATTATTTGCTATTCACGTCACATTTCAACAGATACATCTTTTTGTTCATGTGAAGTCCGGAAGATAATATTGCGTCCACTAAGAGGGATTTTGGCATTATGGTTTTGATATTTCTCAAACCATTTTAAAAAAGCAGTTTCGACACCAGGAAAGGCACATACCTTCGCATATTTACACGATGGATCGAGTTTCGATACATGTCTTCTCAAAATCGTTTTTATTCTTTCAAAATGGTTGAAAGAATATTTGGAGGAATTCTGTGCTTTAAAGCAACGTCTTTCTTCTCACATTGCAGATTTTGTTCAATTTCATTGATCAATTTAACCATTTGAGTTAAGCTAAGCATTTAAACTTGAGTTTTAACCTTATTCAAAGTCAACGTAAACCAACACCATTGATTCGCACTTCTAATCTCTGGAAATGGATCTGGAATGGAATGTAAAGGCAAAAACACGTTTACTTTCTGTACACGTCAATGCAAATGGTTTTTTTTTTTCCGGGTAAAAAGTTAAATTGTAAAACACGATGTAAAGTGGAAAAATAAAAATCGTTGTTTTCATTAGTATTTTGTGTGTCTGTAATGATAATAAAATGTTAACAAAAACTTCGACTTAAAAGATGTACACTTCTAGTTATGGAGATAACTTCGTGTTGGAAAACATTACATTGTCTTGGAACCCAATGAAAACTTTGAGATAAACGATTATTCGACTTATGAGACTTCGAGTTATCGCGAGTTGACTGTATAATAAAACCTACAATATTTCAATGAAATGTTGATTTAAAATATTTCAATGAAATGTTGATTTAAAATATTTCAATGAAATGTTGATTTAAAATATTTCAATGAAATGTTGATTTAAAATATTTCAGTGAAATGTTGATTTAAAATATTTCAATGAAATGTTGATTTAAAATATTTCAATGAAATGTTGATTTAAAATATTTCAATAAAATGTTGATTTATAATATTTCAATGAAACGTTGATTTACAATGTTTGAATAAAATGTTGATTTGCAATATTTCAATAAAATGTTTATTTACAATATGTCAATGAAATGTTGATTAACAATATTTCAATAAAATTTTATTTTTAGTTTAATTGTGCCAATTAAATTTAAAAAAGGCATTGGGTCTTCAAAAAAGAACTTAAAAGAAAAATGCATACAATACGAAAATCCTAAGCCACATTCCACTAACACGATCCTCAAAACATTTTCAATACGTAAAGAAGTATTGTAAAGTAGATTCTCATAGGTAGGTTTGAACTAATTCAACATGTTACAACACCGTGTTTCTAGTATATTTCCCTTTAGATTATCTAAAGTAATTTGCACTATTACAATATATCTTAGGCGTGCCGTCGATTCCCATTGTATCAGTGACAACATTTCTGATTTTTAATTCAATACGAAAGTGTTAAAGAGACCTCAATGGCACATTATGAAATCTCCTTCCACATCGTTTCTTTTCAAAGACCTCAAACACGTATTCCGTGCCACAGATTATCCAAGTCTTCAGAACCGAAATTATTCCATCAACATGCAAACGACCAGCAGTTTTTCTTTTTTTAAGGTCAAGCTATTCGCGTGCATTGTGAATATGCTGCGTGAATTTTGCGGTTAAAGCACCTGTGAAAAAAAAATGGAGCGTTGTCAACCTATTTCTGGTAGTCCACTTTTTCGGATTCCCTTTCCAACAGGTGTGAGCAGTGGGTAAATGGGAAATCTGGAGCAGGGAGGGCAGATCTGAATGGATAAGAGGGATGATTGGATGGGGCCTTTCTTTTAGCTGGTATCAATTAGATGGGTGTGAGTGTGTAAAATGGATTCGATAACAATGAGAATTAGCATAGAATATAAAGGAGACTATTATTTACGCTGTGACAGAAAGGGGAAATGGCGCATTGTCGCGTAAGATATTCCCACGGTACACCTATGAAAAAGATTGTGTGTTTCCTTATTAACTTAGAATTTAAGTTGCGGTTCGAATAATTATATATTATGATAAATTGTTGGAAAGTAAAGTACGAATGCATACCTCTTAAATAACCTAAAAGATAATACTAAAGCGTATGGATATATTACTTAGAAACGCATCCACCTTTTCGTGTTATGATTAATCTTCTGAAATTCATTATAACTATGCACTGCTGAGTTTTTTTAAAGAGTTATATGAAACAAATTTAAGTTTTATTTTGATCATTACAGCACATATATGGTTTTGAATGAGAAATTTATGACACTTCAAGATGTTTTAGGGATTGCATGTATTTAACAGAGCATTTTCTTAAGCCTTACACTACCAACGGGATATATACGTCCACAAAATAAAATGTAAGGAAACTAATCGGATTTTATTAATATTAAAACTCACTGAATATTGTCCCATTGGTTCAGAACATTTACTGTTAAAATATGTTTTTTTTTTTCCCTTTCTGTTTTTTAATGAACATGCGTAAGCTTTTTTGTGTGTGTTTATGAAAGTGCATTTGCTTCTGGAATAAAATACTTATCGTTGAATATTTATTAAGTTAATTTCATTTAAAACTTTAATTCCTTCTAGCCTTGGTTTGTACTAAAATTGTAAAGATTTTAGCGCCCAAGTGATGTACAGTGGTTTTATTAACTATTTTGTTATAATATAGTTGGCATAAACATTTCGAGTGTAATTCGTTTTGAGAACTGATTTATTTATTTTGCATCGTTTCAACTAATCATGAGGTGAGTCAAATTTGAATAAATTGACGATTGTCTTTAATGAAAATGTGAAATAAAATAAAAGTACTATCAATAAAAGAAAAACAATCACAATCACTTGATAGTTTACATTTTCACACAAAAATAAATAACAAGAGAAGTAATGAAATATGTAAGATAATAGAGATTACACTGATTACGCAACGTCATTTGTCCAGTTTTTTTAACTATTAAGAAAAATGCTTCAATGATTTCTTCATAGAGTTTTATCCCTTATCATTGCTTCTAAAATAAAATCAACAATTTATAAAAAAACTCATTTAAGAAAGCATTATCAAAAACTTAAGTACATAAGTAAATAAAACATTTTAACAGCGTATTTTATAATAAAATAATTTTATAGGAATGTTTACAATACAACGATGAAAAATTATTAGAAAAGTACATTTGATATGATTTGTATATAATATTCCTTCCCTTACATGCAGTGGTTTAAAATCATTAAAAAAATTAATTGTTTAAAATTTTCAAATGAATTACTCGTCTCTATTTTACAAATGTATGCTTTATGAAAGTTAAAAGATACGTTTTCCTAGAAGAAGGACCATGTAATAAATTAAGTACTTCTGGTGAATTTTCAGTATTTATTTTTATAATTTTATTTACTCTCTGAAATATAGGAGTCTAGGGTTTAAAATTTCATTGATTCTCATGGTAGCCTTTGCTTATAACAAATTTACGATTTAAATTCTATCGTCGTATGTCATAATGTTAAATCCAATTATTTTGCCACATAAATAAGACTCGAAGAAAATAAGACTTCTTAAATAAAAGAGTGAAAGTAAAATAACTGTGGTTATACGTTACAAAATATGTTATTAGGTAATTTACGACAGGAAAAATGAAAATAAGTTTATTGTCCAGCTGTGATTTTTTGAAAAACGATCGCTTCAATCCACGTCTACACGACTTGCAATCTTCAGTATTTTTAAAATACGGACAAACCAAAGTTATATTACGAAGAAAAAGATCCCATTATTAGTAAACGAAATTTTATTTAATCGTCATAACTTAGGATGTGATGATTATTTCATACACTTTCAATTCTTCTTGTGTATAATATCAGGTATAATATCAATTCTTTCTAAGAAGTATTGCACTAAATAAATAATATCATGCAATGCTATTATTTTGGGAGAATTTTTTCGTACACCGAGAAACAGCAAATAATGGAGGAAATTACAATAAAAGTGTTGTGAAGTTTCTACATTAGTTCTTAACCATGTCTTACGATCTGCATAACTGAGAATAACAAATTTGAGGGTCACTGTTTAGAGTGAAATAGAGGATTTTTATGTCAAAAAGATGCATTTTTATCAAAATATTTAAGAATGATGATAGTTTTTCAAATGGAGAATGACAATAATTCAACTACAAACATTCCCCTATCAATGTGTTAATCATATACGGGCGGTTTAATAAGAATTTTTAAAAATATCCCTGAATTTATAAACAATGCTATTGATCTAATAACTAATAACTATAAGTATTTTTGATGGGTTAGGGTTTGTATATTTTTTAATATGTGTACCAAATAAATTGCGTTTTGTTTATGCAGCTATTAATACATTTAATATTATAATGAATGCAATGCATATACTTAAAATTAATTTCAATTCAAATATTTTTTATAAAATTGCATGCGTGTGTTACTATTTAGTTGGAGGGCACTGAATGATCTGCAAATTTCGATTTCAAAATCTTACTTCATGTTCTCCATTGGTATAATAGTAAACATTTTTACTTTTAGAAAAATTCTTTTAATGTTCCTTTCTTTATAGACCGAACTGATATTGTAAGTATTTACATTACACCATACACCAGCATGAAATTAACTTACATTAATTAAAGTTAGGTAATTAAAGTTAAATTTAGCCTGTATGTCTCTTACCAGACCCATCTTGTTTGTTTTTCCATCTGTTCCACTTAATTGCCATTCTATTTTCAGAAATGACGAAATTTATGTCACAAGTAGGTTGACAAATCCATTATCCTCAAAATGGAAGACTTAAAATCTGGTTTCTCCATTTTTAGATCTGTATCATAACTTTCACCTGCATTTTGGCGTCCTTCAAAAATAGATAAACGACAACATTTTGCGTTTTTTGTGTCTATCTCTTCGGGTGATTCTGAGGCCTAAAGAGGAAAATGATATGTTTCAACTGTGAATAACATAAACAACATGATATTTATTCTAGTCTTGTATTACCTAATATATTCTGCACCAGAAAGTTTATATGCAGTAAATTTAAAAAGTGCGTCGTAAGAAAGCTCATATTTTTCTTATGAACAATTTTTCTCTGTTGATTTAAAGAAACTTATATAAACTAAGGGTGTGAAACATCGCACAGTTTTCAATTACACTAAAATACTGACGTGGATTTGTGTCATCTACCGTTTGTATATTTTCATCCTTCATTTAGAATAAATGGCCAGTTTTGCGATATTTTTTGTGATAATTCTTGTATAGGTCTTAGAAAAAGAAGGGGGAAAAATAAAAAAAAAAATAAAAAATAGCCAAAATAGTGATTTTGGCTATATACTTTTCGATAATCCTTATATTATCCTTTATTATAAGCTAAACTGAGAGGAGAAGAAAAAACGATCGTTGATGAGGTATGCTCAAGAAAAGATAACTCTGTGTTGAAGGCATTCATTTTTCAACTTTTTACGCCCTGAAAATAGCAATCATTGAAAAACATGATTTTTTCAATGGCAGGTACATTTGGCGCATGGGCGATTTTGGCGAAAACCTTAATGGTAGGTCATTGTGCCATCACGAACCCGCACACCAAATTTGAACATCGTAGGTCAATTTGTTCGGGAGTTATGTTGACCACAGACACACATACAGAAATTTTTTCTAGATCACTTTTTACTTTCAATTACCCATATGTATTATACATAGGGTAATGAAAGTATAGCATTCGTTCAAAAAAATAAAAAATCATTTTTTTTTTTTTTTTTTTTTTTTTTTTTTTTTTACATTTCTCTATTTGGAACACTCTGATTTTAAAAAAATGATCTAGAAAAAATGTCTGTCTGTGTGTCTGTAGTCAGCATCAACTCCCGAACAAATTGACCAACGATGTTCAAATTTGGTATGAGGGTTAGTAGCGGCCATGGGACCTATCATTAAGTTTTCGCCAAAATCGCGCGTGCGTATAAGGTAGCTGCCATTGTAAAAATCATGTTTTTCAATGATTGTTAAAAAACGGCTCTTACGATTTTGATAAAAATCGCTGTGGTAATGCCTCTAAGGTGTTTTAAAAAACATCTCCACCTCCGAAATTCACGTAAAAATGCTTTAATGCATAAAAAAGTTGAAAAACGAATGCTTTCAACACAGAGTTCTCTTTTCTTGAGCATACCTCATCAACGATCGTTTCTTCTTCTCCCCTCAGTTTCACTTATAATAAAGGATAATATAAGGATTATCGAAATGTATATTGCCCAAATCACTTATTTGGCGAAGTTTTTTCTTTTAAGACCAAACAAGAATGGTGGTAAAGTAAGAAAGGTAAGGTGGTAAGTAAGAAAATACAATATTTAACTCTGATGAATTTCCAAAAAAGCAACTCCTCTAAGCAGTCTTAAATGCGCAGGCTGCAGACAATAGTAACCATATTAATTGAGCTGACCACGTGCATTAATAGCGGAATGCCATTACATTATTTTCATATTACAGTCCCCTTCAGAACACGATAACACATACCTGTATGTCTATCAGTGCACGCTTTGAAGCAACCCTCTATCATTTTGCCCTGTCACGACATATTTCGTTTGCAAGGGGGAAATATGGGGAGGGGGGGGGGGGGGACGTCCACCTGTATCGTCTGCCATTTCTGGGTCATAAAAACGTTTGTCGCAACTGCATTTCTAGGTGCACTTCCTTCAAGCCATATATGTGGTTTCGCGGGTATGATGATATCATGGCCCTATAATCACTACAGGAGGTGCAGTAGGGTTTGGGTAATTGCACGCACTTATCGGTTGGGTGGTGAGCACTCAGTAAAAAAAAATAAGAATGTATGGGACTCTCGTTTCCTCTGTTCTGTTTTGTCTTCCAGTGGTGTTTTTGTTTCTCATCTGACTCTGCACTTCACTTTGTTACTTGTTTTGTAGTGTGTAATTTCAAGTGTGTAATACAGTCGACGGAAGAACAACAAAATCAGGTTTTGGAAGAAAGTTATCTGATTCAAAGTATAGATGAGGGGAAATATAAAGGTTGAACTTGCTTCTAAGGAAGTTTTAGAAGAAGGTTTTATTCAAAGTTTATCGAGTATAGGTGGGAAATTTGTAAGGATTGTCTCAGTATTTAGGATATGAAAAACTGAGATAATCCAGTTAAAGAGGAATGCAAATGTTCTTCTTTTTTTTTTTCGAAAGTACCAATATTGAATGTTTTAATTAAAGTAATTTTATTAGTTATATTTGAATAGTGTAAATATCTATCTTCTATTCAATTGTCGGAATCCCCATTTTTTTTTTATTTGCTTTGAATAAGCGTACATTTTAATACACCATTTTTCTAAAGGTCACAAATTATTAATATTTATATAGAAAAAAAACTAAGACCAACGTAGATATCTATAAATGCTTAAATTTTGATGGGACTTATTAATCCTATATTTAACTGAAGATTACGGTAATAAATACAATGAAAATCAATTATCCTTATTCTTAATATTGATCAAGTAAAATGATAATGGTATACAGAAAGTTATATCGGTGATGTTTTTTATATTTTATAAACCAAAAATCCAGAATTACAAGGATTAGTTTTAGTAACTATTTGATTTTAAATTAATAGAAATGTAGTTATTTTTTATGCCAGATTATAAAATTTGTTTTGTGGATCAGTAGGTGTACCTTCATTTTAAATCAACTTTATTAGCTGGTCTCCAACAGGTTTCCTGTCTTTTTCAATTGTTGTCACGGGTAACCTGTCTTTTTTCAATTCTTGTCATGCCCATGATAAAAATAAAATTGTTAATGCAAAGCAAAAACAGGATTCTAAAATTGGAATTTTTCAAGGATTTATTTTTAGAAACAAATTACTGATACATCATCTTCAGTTAAATTAACGTAATTATTAAAAAAGGAATTTTTGAAAAAAGTGCCAAATACATAACTAAACAATTTCAATGTGTTTCCTCCAAAATTAGTTTGGCTGGAGGAAAAAAAATAAAAGCATGATCTTATAAATAACATCCTCATTTGATGTACGAGGAATAATTTCCATCCATCTTTAGAAAATGTAACTTATGGAAACAACTTTGCGTTTTTTTAAACATTTCTTATGCAAAAATAGCGCATCTCTACTGCCATTACAGAAAATTAAACATTTATTACCGTATATCTATGAAATGGATATCTTTAAATTGCCTTTTGTAGTTTTTTACATTATCCCTTTGATATCCCGTTTTCACAGGAAATGTAACCGCCTATATATGGTAAAAGCCAGAGCTAGCTCCACATTTATATCGTAAATAAAAAAAACAGTTTGTATTATTGTTTCTTAAGATACAAACCAGGAGCCTCGTTGTCAGGGAACTTTAATCCTATCGGGTAAGGAGACGCGACCTTTAAGCTTGCGGCAAATAAGTATGGGATGGATTACAATTTTTTTTTATATATATATATATCAAGGGTCACAAAATCAGACTTTTCGTTTCCAAAAGTTTACATGTATTGCTTTGTGTTTACTGTATCTTTGTCAAATGCATTGCTTGAGTGGAAGAAAAAAAGAAATTAAGCCTGAGAAAAAGTCGCGATTTACTTGGAACTTTCGATAGTGTCGCCAACAGCCATTACATCTTTGTTGCAAATGCAAGGTGAATTATCATTACTTACCGTGGAGAATGGACCGTGAACTTAAATCTGACTTACCTTTGGCATTATTTGGCGATAAACGGGAAAAATAACACTCCTTGTTTTGTTCTGTTTGTTATTTTTCTTTGTTCGATTTCTGCAGGTTTCATCTTTCCGTTTTTATTTGCATCTTTGATTTCAAGGTCGAGCGATCAGGAATGCAAGCACCTTTTAAATAACGTGACCTTGACATGTTTTTCTATAACATACCATATTCGAGGAATAATAAGGTTTTTGTAAGATTGATTACCGGAAATGTCACCAGAAGCATAAATGGATGAGCTTCTTCATAAATAAATTGAGAAAAATAGCATGGAAATAAAGGTGTTTTTGATAAAATGCATAGATGAGGCATCGGTTTGAAGAGATGTGGATTAAAATAGCTGACCGACGGATAACCTCTAAATTCTAAATTTATTTATAAAGTTTGGTACCTTTTTTATTTTTCAAACAAATTACTATTTGTGAAATGAAATCCTTAAACATGTTTATATTGGAGAATTTATATTCCGTATTTAAATGACTTTTGTTTAAACACTGCGCCTATGAAATTGCAGAATGCCATATTTCTTTTATGGGGGGAGTGGGTTATGATAACTGATCATTGTTATTATATTTAATAAGTGATATAATATGAGAAATAATATGTTAATTTTGTAAAAAATGAAAATTTAATTTTTATCTTTTTACACAGTAGAAATTATTATAATTTGTCGAATTTAATAAATCTATATATAAAAGGAAGAGTGTCCTTAGATGTGAATGTTTTTTTTTTCTTTTTTTTTTTTCTTTTGTATAAATAATAAGTTATTTTGAAAAACCGTATCCCCTTTTTAACCAGATCATAATATTAAATTTACAGTTTTACTCCAATCATGATGAAATTTTGTTCACTTAACCTTCGAAAGACGTGAAAATCCAATGGCTACAAAAGATTTTGAAAAATAACCTTTATTCCCCATTTCAAACTACTAAACGGGTTGATTTTATTAATATCATATAAAAGCAGTACATTTTTAATATCTTTCTATATTAAAAAAAAAAAAGTGAGGATTCAAATTTTTCTAAGCATTGAGGTACCTTCCACATGCATCAAGTACAGTTCTGAAATTATGAATGTTAGTTCCAATCTGCGTAACTTAACAGACCTCGGAGACGGGATTTAAATATAGTTTTGATTGTAGGTATCATATATTTTGGATTTTGCTCGACATAGGGACTTTCTACCTTCTCTGCCTTTGGGCTTTGGTCGGCAGAAGGGTCGATAAAAAAAAAATATATATATATATATATATATATATATATATATATATATATATATATATATATATATATATATATATATTTTGTACCATATAAAAAAATATCGCCAAACTATCCATTTTTTCCTAAAAGAATGTAAATATGAAAATGGTACTTAATAAAACGCCACATCAAATTTAAATTCCATGACCAGTACTATAGAGTAATTGAAAGTTGTGCTATGTTCCACATCCCTAGTTTAATAATGATATAATTTGTTGTTGATTTGATATTTTACGCATTTCTTTGTGTTGTCTGGACAGAAATATGATAAATTATAAATAAGTTAGTGTTTTTAATAAAGTATTTGTTCAAAACAAACTCATTTAACTTTATAACTCTCCTGTAAGAGTAACTATCCTTAGTTATAACTTTTCAATTCCATTCATGCATTACAGATAAAACATAATCTTAACATGGAATGATTTTGGATTCTGATAATTCAAATTAAATGTGAGTAAGTTCTTGCCGAAAGTCATACTTTAGAGTGGTTTCAGGTGAGCAAACTTTATATTCCGCCCTTCCTACCCTTCACCTACAATCACTGCTCGTGTCAGGAGGCTGGCTTAGTGTTGTCAAAACGCTTCAGTGAAGTAAACAACACCAACAATACCTGATTTCCAATGACCCCATACAGTATTTCGATTCAATATAGTATCATAACCTTCGCCATTAAAATCGGCATTTCTCCACCTTTCCTTCATTTCACACCCATGATGGGTTGAATCGCCTCAGAGTGTCCGAATCGACCTTTTTTAGGAAGGCTTCCCTGAAAGAGAACGACCTCACACGCCTCCTGATGAACAACTCAGCACAACTTGTCAAAAAAGGGATAATATGTGTCCCTGGCTAAAGACCGAAGTACCGTTCACTGAACTCATAACTAAAACCCACACTAAAGCGAGATACAGAAGTAACAGGGCTGAGGATAAATAAATAATCTCTCTTTTTCATCGAACTTTTCGACCTTCACCTGATTCCGAGAGTCTATATCACCTGGGTTTTGAGATTGTCGTAAATGGTCACACTGCGTGGAGGTTTCAGTGCGAGATTTGTCGCCAGAGTCACGTAAATGGTTGTGAAACGGAACTCGACTGGTTTGGTTGGGTTTAAAGGGGATAATGATGTTAGAAAATATCTTGAAACTTTGCTTTTTGGCGATGTCTGGGTCGGGGATAAAATCAACTGATTTGATATGGGCAAGTTTTGCTGGTGTCTTTCAGACTTGCAATTTCGAGAACTCATTACAATAAAGATATAAATAAACAGAATATATGTCACCTTATTTCACTTTACTTTTTATTGAAATAAATTGACAACAGATTTTTTTTTTTTAATTTCCTGTAAAATTCATTGGATTCTCTATTGTGCTAGCGCCTCCAATAATAAAATTGTTGCATTGTGTTACAGATTTTGCAATTGTGGCTTCTTGTGTATAAATAATACCTAACAAAGATTTCAAATCGTATTAGATTTTCTACCGTTTGCATGTTCATAAATAATTCTTCATATCTTTATTAATAACTATATTAGAGTTTACTAATGAATCCCAATAAGCACTTATTATCCCCACACAATTAAACAGGACGTTTGCCTTACCTGTTTATTTATTATTATTATTTTTTTATTATATAGATATATTTATCAATATGGTATATAATAGGCAAGTCCTAACTACTCGATCGATTTTTATGAACAAGGTGTCCTTTGAAAGAGCTTGAATAGTTTATTTACCAAATCGTACCAGAAGTACATGAATATTTTATTAGTTAGTTTAATTCAATATTTTTTAATATTGCGTTATCCAACTTATCTTTACTATGATAGTGGTTTTTGGTAATTTAAATGGCAACAAATATAACATGATTTGTGTTGTTTACAGTTTTCTGTTCTAACCCGCATTTTTATTGGTTAATAACTGCTCATTCGATTGATTTCAATTAATTGTTGTTTTTACTAGGATATTGGATGCCGTTTGAAAATTCTCATTAAGAATAGCTACACATTTAGAAACTTAGAATAGAGCTGAAACTTAAGATACTATTCATCCTTTCTATTCCTCTCTTAATTGAGTGAAAATTGAATGATTTGAAATATTATAATACTTACGCATTTCCCCTTGATCATTTTCTTCATGCAAAAACTGTCGCCGAGTAGTACTGTAGTGTTCTGTGGCGAAATAATAATAATAATAAAATCACTGTGGATCTACTTAACATTGCTGCACTTAGAAATTACGTGTTTAGGAATACTAATCTCGTATTTTGAATAATCTTCAGAATTTTACTCTGCCTGATTTATAGGCGCAATTTAACTAGGTTTACAAAAATTTACTTAATAATTAAAACGTCCTGGGATTGGCGATCGTTAGCGAGGAGAGATAAGAGCGTTCTAGTAAATAAATAACCTGGAATTATTAGTAGTATTAGTATTAATTGTTATATATTATTATTATTTATTATATATTATTATTATTCATTATTATTATTTACTATTTATATTTATTATTTATTATATATATTATTTATTGTTATTTACTTTTGTTATTAATTATTATTATAATTATTTTTATTATTATTTTAATATTTTTATTATTATTAATATATTCTTAATTATTAATAATTAGTTCTATTTATTATTACCAATCACCATACTACTATGATTTTTTTGTTGAAATTTTTTTTTTCGATCACTCGAAAGAACACAAACTAGAATAATGAAGAGCGATAACAATCCTGGCAGCGGGCGCTCGTTTATTTGTGTTTGTGGGATAAGGAAAGGGTGAAGGACACAGTTGCCTTCCACACCTGATATTTCAGAACGTCATTTCACTTTTCCTCTCTGCCGATTGTCAATCAGCTGGTCCAGGAGAGGGTCATTGTTCCCGAGGTGCTGTTGTCGCAATATTGTCTGTTTCGAACACCCGCATTGTTCGCGCGCATTTCAATGAAGGGTGGCACACTTTGTTACAGTTGGTTTCTATTTTGGAGACACCACTTGCGTGCGTCGAGTGGGCATCGAAAATTGGAAGAATGATCCAGTGCATTCGATTGTTGGATAGAATAGTCTTGATTAATGATACTGCTATATTTATGAATGAAATCTATATTGGTGTTCTGAACCACAAAGGTAGACGAAACTCTTTATGTAGGGTCCATTAGTGATGGAACTCTTCTAAAATATGTCGCAAAATGTATTGAAGTGAAGTAAATATAGTAAATTAAACTGACATTTTTTAACTTATGTTGTTAAAAAGAGTATTAAAATATCAATGAAATAAAACATTATTAGCATTTTCAGAATAATTTTGGCTTGCACTTGTTTCTTATTTAATAAGTTTAAAATTATTTAGTATTTGAACTTATCTAAATTGATTACAATTGTGTTTTTCGAACCATGGATATATTTTCAATGGGTAAAATTTTTGATAAATTAAAATACATTGGTTAAAGTAACAGCCGTGATAGATTTTACCAGAGATAGAAGTTTTAATGAAACAGGTATAAAACACTTGTCGTGGGAATTTCTACTTGCAAATGGAAATTTTCATGTTTTTACACTAACTTCTGTTATGTATTTAGCACATTTGTTGGCCTTTTCATGTGTTTAATGCGTTACATTCAAAGTTAGAACAAAAAAAGAAGCATGAACTCCAAATGTACATTTAATAAAAAAAATATTGTAAATTACTTTTAACGGATACAGAGATGAATGTAATAAAACATATTACGGAAACAATTGTTCAATTTAAATCTTAAAATTTTTAGAAGCCTTTTGTATTTCACGAATTGAAATGTACAGAGTAAACAATGTTTAACTTGTGCAGTCCCAAATGAGCTGTTTAACGCTATATAACTACTCATAATAAATCATTATTTTGCATATATAATGTAAATTAGTTTGGGGTCAATCTTTGTGAGGTAACCTAAGTGTTCCTGCTCGACTGTCCTCGATTTTAATGAAACTTTTACACAGTATTCAAACAACTTCTAGATGAAGTATTGGGAAGTATGAGCCTAATATATAGCCAGGAAATAATCCACAGCCAATTAATGAAAATCACTTCACAAAATACGAACATGTCGGATGAAATTGTCAACTTTGGAAACTTATAACATGAACTAAAACAGTAAGCTGGAATTAGGATTCAATCTTTAACTTTTTCTATTGTTTAATCAATCCATCAATAATAAATATTTCAAAGAAGGTAAAAATCACTTATCTACGAATTTTTCTCAATTTTCTTAAACCTTAAATAAATGCTGAATGCATTAGAGATGCTAATAAAGGGACATTTGGTGAACCATGAACTTATGAGTGAAGATTGGCAAGTAGTATATTTCCATTTCTACTCATAAATTGTATGTTATGGATCCTTATTTTTTTTTCTTCTCTTTTTCCCACAGTTGGAAAGAAGATATTCCAATCTTTAAAAAAGTTCTTAGCTTCATTTTGGCGTCTTTCCATCTATGACTGAAAAAATTCATTTTTTAAAAATTCAACTGGTGAAAATCACAATTGCTGTGAAAATCATTATATAACTTCTGAACTGAGAAGGATAATCGACTGAATATTGGTTTCCATGTTTAACTTATGCTATTGTTTAAGGAAATGGTACATTCGATAAACAATTCATAATATATGTTTTACATATAAAAAATAGTAATCTAAGTAGGAAAAAAATGCATCTACACATTCACTTTTCAATATTACATTTTAATTCAAAGTTGTCTATTGCAACAATTTTTTTTAAGGAAGCGAACAGATGTGTGAATTATTTATGATAGGTAAAGCCTTTATAAATAAATTCTTAAAAAAGGTTTAAATTAATCTGCGAATAAAAATTACTTATCTTCCTACTGGATAGTTAGTAGCATCTCAAATTTTTTTTAATATTAATTTATAGTTCGTGAAATTTTTCACAGTAATTGGGATTTTTGCAAATTCGATTTTTCTAAAAATGTAATTTTGTACTTTTTATCTTATACAGAAATGCACCAAACTGAAATTAGAAGTTTTTTAAAGATTCAAATGTTTTATTTCGATCAGTGGTGTGAAAAAGATAAAAACAAAATTAAATATGATCCATTTTAAGAAAAATGGTCTTAAAAGAGTGTTAAATTAGATATTTTGAATATATTCAAAACTTGTTAACACAAAGTATGAATAAAAAAGAAAATATACTACTTGCAGTGTTATGTTCCATGTATGTTCATAGCCTACCAACTGCCTATTTATCAGCATCTCATATGCGTTTAATTTTGGTTGTATTGGTTGGTTGTATTCAGATTATCTGGCACCGTCAGCAACACGAGGGCTATAATGCACCGAAACATTCGTCATTAGACAAGCCAACATACATTTACAAACACCCATGCCAACACGGGACTCGAACCAGCAACCTCGCGGTCTAGAAGCTAGCACGCTAACCACTATACCGTTTGGTCGGCCGTTTAATTTTGATTTAACGTTTAAGAAAATTTGGAGGAAATTCTTAGATGCGTGTCTTTTCGCCTACTTTGATGACTAATTTTGAAATATCTATTATAAAGTGAATGTAGTGTGCACCATTTTCTTTTAAACAATAACAAAAGTTAAACTAAACACTGAATCCAAATTTCAGCTTATTATCTAAATTAATTCTTAAGTTATAACTATACAAAGTTGAAAATTTTTTCGTTGTCTTTTTGGATTTTTCGAAGGAAGTGGTATTTATTAAAACGGCTATGGATCAGCCGCCTGGTTATATTTTAATTGGACACTCTCCGACACATTTTCTAGGAGCAGTTTGAAAATTTTGTGAAAGCTTCATCAAAATCGAAATTGGTTGAGCAGAAACCATGTTCGAAGTTATGCCACTTCACATGGAATGGCTCTTAAAAAGCAATTGGTATATTATGGGTAGTTAAATAGCTTTATACAGTTCTATTAGCACTGCATTGCTTTACTATTTTGTTTCTAATGCGATATATTAAAATGCAACTTTTATCTAAATTTATTTTTGTACTAGCTGCGTGGCCTCGAGCTGCTGGGGACCCGTTAAAGGATATCTATCAGTAATGTGTTACATAGACTCGGAATTTTTCCGGAATAATTGTCGTTGGTGATCAGCTTCCTATCTACTATAACAGATGCATGGTTTCGTTAATTGTAATAGCGCGTTCGGTCATTCTCCAGTCGATGATGTCTTTGCAGTGGTGATTCCCTAGCTCTCTTGTCGGCAGATGCTCTATACTTTGTATTTAGACATATTTGCGGCATATTAACAAATTTCGAAATGATTTGAAACTTTTCAGTGAATTTCAATAATCTTCGCCAAATCTACAATTGAGGCTGCAAGTGATGAAATCAAATTGGGTCGAAATAATCCGTTGCTATGCTAAATTCTATGTATGTTTTGACTCACTTTCATGAAATGAAGTTAGATTTATAATTTAAATTATTTCAGTCAAAAAAATTTGATCATTTAAAATTTTGTAAACATCGAAATAATATTACCGCTATTAGTTTTTACGCTTAAAAGAATTTTGTATATTTTTTTAATAAGTACAAAACACCGGTAAACATACTCAACAAAATATGCCTGGTGTCTGTAGTGCAGTTGTAGCCGCTATTTTAAAAAATATCATGAAAATATGTTGTACCGAGTTCTTAATTTTTGTTTTAAAATAAAACAAAAATTTGAACTGAGAGAAAGATTAATAGGCATTGAAACGATAGCGTTATCTACCAAATTGTTCGCCAACCGGAAAATTATCACCAAGTGGCATGGATATAACGTAATAGTACCAAAATTGGTCAACGTGGTGTCACACAACACACCTAATGATATACGTAGGGGTTTCAAATTAGACGTCCTTCTTACATTTGATCTTGTAATGGACACATCCTGGAAAATATATTATATGTTTATTAAGTTGACCAAAATCCGACTGAAAACATTCCATAACGACCCGAACGTATAGTGGTAAATTAATTATGTTGGTAAACGAATTTTCAGATGTTAGATATATAATAACTGTAGTGCATAAGATATTTGCTAATAAAATACAAAGGAATTCAACGAATTTATTTTGTTTACATGTTATTAATACTCATTAAATAAATCAAAATGCCAATACCCGCTGAACACAATACATCTTTGACGACAACATAAAATGTAAACAAAAACAGGATGAATTTAAAACGTAGAAAACAAAACAATGCATAAAAAAATAATGCTTTAAACCGCACATGCGCAGAAGTTGCCTATAGAATCGACTGACAGTCAATATATGGAAATATTATAATAAAATTCGAACACTTTATCGGAGAGACGATTGTAATCGATAAAAATATTCATCAAAATAAGGCGGACACATTAAAATAACTTTTGGTTTTATTCTGATGCAATAAAAAAATATCGTTGCCATTCCGAGATTTTTTTTTAATGTCCTTAAATTTTAATGAAAGCAACTTTTAATCGAATTTCAAAGTTTTTCTTTACAATCTCCATGTACAAAAGCTTCTATGTACAGAATTTCGTACCTCTAGGTGCAAATCTGTAGATTTGTATAAGGTTTAGACGTACAGACAACTTAGTTTTATACATATAGATAAGAGAATTATTATTCATATGCATATGTATTATTTGTGACAAGATGCAAGAAGTTTTCATTCTATAACTGAATTGATTTAGAAAATGATAATAAATAAGAAGTATCCCATCAAAAAGCCATTAAAATAAATCACTGAAAAAAAAAAATGAAAAAAAAACTCACAACCAAAGAAGAACGGATAGTCATTTTCAAAAATTCGTGTTGCCGTAATTACTGAAAATTTCATAATATACAATATAAGTTTAATGTATAATTACAAGGACTATAAATTTTATTGATACTATCAATCTAATGTAATGAGCTCTTTTGCCATTAACTTGCAATTCACTAAGCCACAATTGGAAAAGGAAAAGTTACAAAGATTCTGAGAGAACAATTGAAAATTTAAGATTTTGCTGATGCGTTTTAAATTATACGTTTCGGTAAATTGAATTAAGAGTAGAAATGTTCATTAAAAGTAAGCTAACCTTGACATATACCAAAAATCCCTTATTTCGATTTCACTTTTTCAATTGACTTTATTCTCAGCATTATTCGAGAAGGATTGCAACGCTTATTTCATGCTTGTAACCAATAACAATATAACTTTTAGAAACATATGCTTATTTATTTTTTATTTTAAAAAAGAGTGGATAATAGAATGATCAATTTGGAGATATGTTTTGTTTAAATGTTCTTGCGTAAACATTAAAAATTGTTTTAAACGATTTATCGTCAAAGTATAAGACTCGTATTTACTAAATTTTAAATATACACTTGCTTGATTTGTGAAAAATTTTAACATAATATTCCGGAAACCTCATTTTCTTTAACAAGCTTCAAACGGAAAGGAAAATAATCCAAAAAATTTAATTTTTTTCTCTAATCTACCAATATGTAAATTTTCGGAACAACTAAAAATACAGTAAAATAACGATATAGAAAAAAGTTATTTACATAGAAGAATTTATAGAGATTACCAAATGGAGTAGAAAAATTTTACAATGGTGACTTTTAATTTAAATAGATTAAGCTCTTTTTTTTTTTCTTTTCTTTTAACTTGACAGACGTATTTATCTTGTAAAAAATTAACTCATGAAATCAAATTTTGTAATGTAAATCCTTTAGATACATTGTGCCGACCAAACGGTATAGTGGTTAGCGTGCTGGCTTCTAGACCGGGAGGTTGCGGGTTCGAGTCCCGTGTATGGCATGGGTGTTTGTAAATGTATGTTGGCTTGTCTAATGACGAATGTTTCGGCGCATTATAGCCCTCGTGTTGCTGACGGCGCCAGATAATCTGAAAACAACCAACCAACCAACCTTTAGATACATTGTAAACTTTAGTTGCAACTTATTTAAGGGATTTTTAGCCTAGATCGACTTTTTATAGTGTTTGACTAATACGAAGAAAACCATTGATTCCGTTTCAGGGTAAAACGTTTTTATCCCCAAAACTTTGCATTGTCATTGTCAATGCATTTTCATTGACAACGAGTCGTATCTGCCAAGTTTCAGCTTGATTGGATGACAGTAAAGTGGATTACTTAGTTCTCCAAAATGACAATAGTAGTGCGTGTAAAAGTACCTTTTAGATACACCCAAAATTTGATAGATAACATCGTCCTCGACAGCGATTCTATTTGAAAAGTTTGATCAATCGTTTGATAACGGTAAGTGGATTAATTGGTCATTCCAAGCTTCAATAGAAGTGGTCTTTTAGTGACAGTCTCAAAAACTTGATAGACACGTTGTAGGTGACCTTGAATTCTATCTGCCAATTTTCAGCTCGGTTATATGACAGCAATTGGATAATTTGACACTCAGTAGATTTGTAACAAAGAATCAAAATCGTAATAAATGTAAAAGATTTTAAAAGGGAATATTCTTAAGATATTATTTTATTAGTTTGAAAAACAGAAATTTAAGCAACAAAAGAAATTATGTAAATTTCATAGTACATGCTGAAATTTTTTTGTTCCACTAAGAAAATTCTTATTGCTTAGTAATGATAGAGTATTAGAAAATATATATATTTTTTTTATTAAAGATTACATTTAATGAAAGCTTATACACTTGGAAATTTATTACACCTTAAGTGATTTAATTTAAGAAAAAAACTATCTTTTTACAGGATAATGTATTTTGACCCCAAAGTTTATTTTATGTTATGAGTTTTATTTTATATCCGTTCTGTTATTTTATAGCAGAAATTTATAACAGGTGGACCTATTTACTGAGATGATTACCTATTATTATCGCTAATTTCATCAATGGCTGTCGACTCAATTTGGATATGTTTTTTGAAGAACAAAATATATTGATATATTGATTGAAATATGAGGACATTTCTTCACTCCACTATGCTACTTCAGTTATATTAAACTGATAAGTAGTTACGATTAAATTAAATTAGAAGTTTAAAGTCCTAAGGAATGTAATGATTATGAGTTAAAAGTTAAGACTTCATTAAATAAACTGAAGAATATGAACTCAAATTGAAAACTTTTTTGTCCACTCTATTACTTGTCCACTTTAGTGTTGGTAACAAAGAAGTCAGCTTTAGTAATATAGGGAGAAATTTGTATTTTATTTAAAAGGAATGTATTAAAATAACTCTCATTTGGTTTTCAGCTGTATATGTGTGCAAGTAGAAGGCTCATTGTAAAATAGATAAAACTGAAGTTTTACAATGAAAGAAATACTATACCTTTTTCACCTGGTTGAATAAATATAGAAACCTTCGTCAGAAATGGTCTATTGTTTGCCATATTCATTCCAAAACAAGCTCAGAGGAAGAAAAAGGTACAATAATATAAAGCAGACTGCTATCTCCAAGAAAATCTATTGTTTTAACAAATAATATGTACTATGCATAACTGAGAACTAAGAAATTCAAAATTTTCCTTTAGGTATTAGTGAATGTGAGTTGAAGTTGTAATACATTTCGAGGATAATATGTACTGTGTGTAGAGAGCATGTTTACATTTTCCATATCATTTGCAAATTTTAGCATAAGTAAGAGTATGCGTGAGAAGGCATTTCCATAAAAAATCAGAACACCTGGTTTGTTTAATGTAAATCAAAAAATTTCTGCATCATTTCAGGACAGCTATAATGTTAGGGTTTGAATGAACAACAAGAAAGAATCTAATTAAATAGTACGTTTAATTCATATGAATCATTGCTTAATACTTTTGTCTAATTTGTAATCATATTTTACTATTTTACACTTTGTTACTAGATATCCACTCTGTTACCAAGAGTAATATTAAAAAAAAAAAAAAAAAAAAAAAAAAAAACTTTTTACCTTTTTAATTTGCATATTTGAAGAATAGATTTATTGAGTTTTGTAACAATTGATATAATATACTAATATTTGTAAAATATTAATTACTCATTTTCTCCTAGCAAAAAGCTACTTATTGTCTTTGCTAAGCTAAAGTAACACAGTGGACAATACTAACTAATAGTTCGACTATTTTTGTTATTTTTAAATTTTTATGCATTTAAAAGTCGCACCACCTACTTTAATAAATAATAAACAATATTTAAAATGTTTATTTCAACTTGATATTTAAAAAAATTATTGTGTGGCAACAAAATGAATATTTTGTTTAACTATTTAAGTAAAGAAAACAAAAATTAGATGCCACTCTACCCTGGTGGTCAGAGTAGCGAACTCATGATCGGAGAATTGTGGATGATCGGAAGGTTGTGGGTTCGGTCATCGAAGGCAGCCAAAGATTTGTGTGTATCTAATGGGATCTGGTGTAAATTAAATCTGTCGTGGCCTTAATGTCCTCTGGTTGGTCTGGTGGGCGCTCTCGTAATTTAGATGTTCAAAATTACGAGACGTATATGACTGTGTTAAGCACATTAGAAGTGGCAGAAATAGACAGTCGAAACTCCCAAACCAAAATAAATTAGGTCACTTGTAATGAGCAAATTGTTGAAATTTAATTAAACTTGATTAAACATGACAATTCTTAAGCTAATAACAATTAAAGTTTTTGAATAAAAGGGAGGTGGATGTGTACATTTAAAAATAAAAATTTTACAAACTTTTAGAATGACCCATACAAATTTGAAGTCTGTACATTCTTCAAGAATAACTACTTCTGTTTAAACTTGGCGTTAATCATTGATTTCACGAACAAATTTGAATTCTTGATCGGGATTTTTCGAACAATCAGGGCATATTTCCCAAGTTTTTATAATTATTTTAATGCAAAAAGCAAGCAGTATTTACAAAAAAAAAAAAAAACGAATTTTCACAAACCAGCGTGATCGCCATAACATCAGAGAGCAATAGATCTGTGACGTCATATAAACCAACAAAAATGGACTTTATGTACGGCTATGGATGGATGTCGGTGCCAAATGTTTTTCATATTGTCTGACAGTGGGAAATAAAATACGCTCTTGTAATTGTCTAATGGAACTAAAATTTTGTTATTTATATTCACGATTATTGTGATTGGTTAATTATTTTGGCAGACGAACAAAAACATTCTAAATAACACCATTTTAAATAATTACCATGCAATTTTTTGTAAAGTTTTATGAAAACGATTACATTTTGTGAAAAGTTCTATCATATGGCAACACTTATAAACACTCACAATTCACCTTTGAAAATACATTCGAATTTTTATATTCCAACTAATCACAAGGCTCATTTCTTTTATCGCTATGACTGTATACATGACTATACATTTTAGTTATTGTCTTTGAAATTAGAAACAAAATAAATTGTTTTTAAAACATGCAAGTAATCTACTAGAAATATATTAATAATCGATTAATATTAAAAGAAAAAATATTTCTTCGCATCATGGAACAAGAACATTATGACAGTCTGCCTGTGAAAATATTTTTTGATGCGAGTGTCTGGCAAAGAATGAGTGATTATGAAAAGCTTTGTTACTCAAATAAGAAGGAAAATTATGATTTCTTGATTAGCATGGGTAAGATTTTAAAAACAGAATGATTTATAAATTTTATTTATAAAAATAAATTATAAATGGTAAATTTAATGTTATTAGACGAGGTCATCAATTTTCCATTTTTTTAAATTGTTTGATTGAAAATTATCTTAAAGTGGGAAGCGATTTTAATCTATAAAATAAATAGTTTGTTATTAGATCAAAAATGTTCTTTTAATCTGTATTTCATAAAGTTCTTTAAAAGAAATTAGAATATTGTTGAAGAATGGGAAAATAAACAAGAGAATTTTATAGAATGATTATTATTTTTTTAATTGAAATTTCTTTTGGCTTTCTCTTTATAAGTTTCTTGAATAGGAATAAAAACTAAATTAGTTAATTGGATAGGAATAATAATTAAATTAGTTTTAAGTTTACCTTATGAAGTATATTTCCATATTTCCAACTCTTTATTAACTTCAATTTGTTTCATTTGTGACGAGCAAAGCTGTAGATGGCTAATCGCACATGAAGTGATCCAATTGAAGTGAAACTCGGCAGATAGACTCGATGCTGATCACAATGCATTCCATGAAGTTTTAGGGCTGGCAGCTACTAAAAGAACACTTTCACACACTTCTATTTCCACTTCGGAAGATTAATTAACCTTCTTGCCGTCATCCAATTCAACTAACACTTGACAGATAGCTTCTTTGTTGTGAAGAATGCCTTCTATCAAGCTTTGGGTGTATCTCTAAGTAGTCGTTTTTACACATTCTTTTTTATCTTACTTCAGGTGACTGGTTAACCTACTCACCGTCGTCCAATCGAGGTGAAACTTTGCAGATAAACTCGAATGACAATGCATTCAATCATATTTTGGAGTTTCTAAAAGATAGTTTTTTCAAATACTTCTATTTCCCCTTTGGAGGACTAATTAACCTACTTGCTGTGATCCAATCGATCTGAAACTTGACAAATAGATTCGTTGTTGGGCAGAATGCATTCTATCAAACTTTGGGTATATGTCACTAAATGGCCATTTTTTAAATACTTTATATTAACTTCGATTTTGTGCGTGTGTATGTGTGTGGGTGGGTGGTTGGATGGGTATATCGGTGGCGAGAAAATCTGCGGAGACCTAATTAACCCCCTTGCAGTCATACAATTGAGCTGAAACTTGGAAGATAGAATCGATGACAATGCATTCTATCAAATTTTGGCGGCTGTCACTAAAAGATCACTTTTACGGAATACTAATAAACCAACTTGCCGTGTCATCCAATCGCGCTGAAATAGCATTTAACCGATCATTGAAGAAACTTTTTCCAGTTGCCACAATTGTTTTGATAAATAATAAAATTGTTTTAATCAGAATAAATAAAAGGTATTTGAACGTGAGAGAATAAATTCACGTTCATTTTTAATAAATTTTTGAAACGTAGTTTGCTGACCATTTTGATGATAGAAATGTTTTTGATATTTAAGTTAGATGCAAACACCAAGAGCGCGCTGTTTACAGAATCGCCGCTTTGTTAATGAATATAAGAATTGGCAATACATATAAAGGATTTATATTAAAAACTTTGTTTTTATTGGTTTTATTATTTTATCCTTCTTCAGATGATTAACTAACCAACATGCCGTTATCCAATTGAGATGGAACTTGGTCGATAAACTTATTGTCAATGACAATGCATTCAAGTTTTGGAGTTAGCAACAAAAGACCGCTACTACACATGCTTCTATTGCCACTCAGGAGGAATAATTAACTCACTTGCCGTCATCCAGTCGTGCCAAAACGTGGCAAATAGACTTGTTAGCGAGGACAATGCATTGTTGCAAATTTTGGGAATTGTACCTAAAAATACGGTCTTACGTACGTTTCTATTGTTGCTTGATGAAATTGGAAGGTAGAATCGCTGTTTATTAAGTTTTAGGGGGGGGGGGGGAAGAAAAAAAGGGTATTCAATGATACGGAATCAATGGGTTTTTTCCTTAGTGATCAAATACTGTAAATACTGGATCTGAACTCAAAATCGTTTAAATACGTTGCAATTGCTCATAAAAGTTGGCATTTCATGTAAAAGATTTAAATTAAACAATTTGAACGATTTCAAAAGATATATATAATTTCTAACAAAAGTTCGTTGAATCTGGGTGATATTTTTAAATTTTTGCGGCTTGAAATTATACATAATTTAAAGATATAAACCTTAAGTAAAAACTAATTTCATCTTTTATTTCAATATCTAGGACTCAAACCACAAAAGCCTCACTTTATGTTAGCAGTTAAAAATCCTCACATTCTCAAGGAATGGAAAAGTAAACGTAATTATTATTATTATTTTTTTTTTCAATGTAAATTTACCCTGCTCATGCTTTATATTATATAAGAATTTTCTTTCCCAGATAGAAAGATTTCTTTAAAAAGAAAGAAAGAATTTGTCTATGAAAATCCCAAAAAGGTAAATTTTAATTAGCATAATTGTTTTTATTAGTGAAATTTTCCTATTTCAACTTAACTTTTTTATATTAGACTCTTTCTTTTTTATATAAAAAGAAAAATTTCACCAGATTAGTTTCCTGGATGATGTTTTTGCATTAATAAATTTCATAAATGTCGCCAAATTGGTAGAGTCAGTGATATATTCATGGCAATAAAAGAATTATCAATTTCTAGTTTGGTAAAGACTGTTGTCTTCGTGCAGACAGATAAGACAGGCACAACCCTGATATAAACCTATGTACTCAGGGCATAATCTTAATATTGAAATAATTTTAATTAAAATAAAATTGCCTGTGGTAACAGAAAAATAATTAAATTGACTCTTTAGAGTTTTTATATCCATTGTATATTGTTTACGCTTACTATTGTTATGTTAACCATTCTTCTTTGCAACTAAGTTACTGAGATTTAAATTTAATCTGAGTTAAAATTGGTTGAAAAGAGAATAGAAAGATAGCTGATTTCCTAGCTTCCAAGATCTTTCGGAATAAACAAATACTCAGATACCCTCGAGGGTGTCATTTTAGGACGATATACAGTCAGAATCAAAAGTGAAAGTAGGTCTTCTTCCTACAATCAAATTCCTCGATAAAAAGGAAACATTAAATTTAAATTCGAAATGTTTTATGTAGAACAGATGTGGCAATTATTATGTCGAAATAATCACTATAGAAATCGATTTCTGAATAATGTAAAAGGTCCACTTACGTATTTGTGAAAAATAGTACAAATCTACGAGTTTAAAAGTGATTGTATAACGCACATGTTCTTTTTGATTTTGTTTTAAATCACGTTTTAAAAATTCAGTAAATTAACTTTTGTGAAAATTTAGGTTATCTAAGTTAAAACTTCACTTCATATTATTATGAATTATGGGAACGCGTCGCAAAGAAATTAATGAGAAAGTACGTAAACTCCTCGGGCAATTAAAAAAATGAAGGTAAATCCTTGAGTGAAATAGGGAAAATTGTGAAAATAGTCATTGGTCTATTTAGGGGTATCACCCCCAAGATATTATGCGCCTGGAACTATTTAGATGTGGCCATGTTCAGGGCAACCAAAGTAATTATTCAATGTGGGTGAACCCAAAATTATTCGCAGAAGTTAAACAGGAACCGGCCATTAGTGCTGTCAAAATTACAAAACAAATTTCTGGAGTGAAAATACAATCGATTAGTTGCAAGTACTATAAAATGGACACTAAATTTTGCTGAGTTTAATGGCAAAGTCCAAAAAAAAAAAAAAAAAAAAAAAAAAAAGGGGGGGGGGGAAATCCTACTATATGTAAGGTGAATCTTATTGAAAGTCTAGTATTTTCTAAAGGCTTCTAAGATTTTTTTTTATTTACCAATGAATCTAAGGTTGATGCATTGATGTATTAAAAACACTGTTGTTGTGGCTTATCCTCCACCTGTCTGACGAAATCATACAAGGTCCATTAGACTGTTGACCCTAAGGAAATCGAGAACCAGAAGGAAGGAAGAGTATATGTCCACTCTGGAAAGTCCCAAACAGTCCAGGATGTGTTCAGGAGAAGCCTGCTGAGCTTGATATTTAGAGCAGACTGCAAAGATCCTCCTGCTCTCGCAAAACGAGAGACTTGTGTGTGACCGCTTGCTAGTCTGGATATTGCTGTTCGAGAGGATCTGTCACAATTGAGAACGAACGAAGAGCCTGGCTCTTTGCCTGCATTTCAGTGAGGACTGGGAGGAATCCCTCACTCCTTCGAAATTTCAAAATTAAGTATAGAGTGATGTTCTAAAAAGGTAAGGGTTGAAGAGGAAGAATTAAAGTGACTACAACTCTCCTTGGCCAGTCTATCTGTTTGCTCATTGCTGTATATATCAACGTGAGATGTAATCCACTGAAAATAGACATTATGGAACTCTGAAATAAGCTTGAGTTTGAGAAGGATAGAAATACTAGTTTGATCTCCAGCTGCAATCCAATTGTAGAGGTGTTGAAGAAAGCTGCGACTGTCCGAAATGATCGAGAGGTCCTCAAAGTCATTTTCGTTGAAAATAGCCTCAAGGCCTTGTTCAATTGCAATTAGTTAACTTTTGAAGACATAAAAGGAATCAAGGTTGTGGAGGCAGATGGACAGTTTATCCTTTGGTTTCTCAATGTAGAACACTAAAACAATAAAAACAGTAAAACATTTTAAGGACTACATAATCTAAACTACAACAATGAAATATAGAGTCGACGGGGGTGTATGGTGGAGGATACCCAAATGGTTTGAGGGTGCATAGCGGCTTCAAGTATAGATGAATTTGCTTTTGTATAGTCTAAAATTGATCGTTTTGTCTACTTAAATATAGTAAAATGAAAATATTATAAAAATATTAAAAAAACTTGTTAACGAAACTTCTGCATTTTTCAGCAGGACAGTCATCCCAAGCATACAGCTCGGCAATAAAAAAGATATCGCTCCATTATCATGCCCCTTAACTGAATTTACCAACCCAGTCTTCAGATTTGATTCCTATTACACATGTCTGAGAAATAATAAAGCAAAAATTAAGAAATAAAACTGTCGCAAGCAAGTTATCTCTTCTAAATGTATTGAAAACGCAGTAGAAATTCATTGGGGTAACAAAAGCAAAAATATTAGTTCATTCCATGCTCAAAAGACTCAAAACAGTCATTGAGTTTCGTGGTGTGCCAAATAACTATTGGTTGTTACATTTTAAGTTGACAAAGTTAGCCAAAGTTGAAAACAATTTCGCTGTACGGTGAATTTTGCTTCATTATGTTTTCTCTTTGATAAAACCAATGTTTGAAAAAAATATGTATCTTTCATATATATGCAAAATTTTTTAAGCAATATTAATCTTTGGGGATATATAATTGTTTTACATAAAACTTATCATTTTCCCTTACTTACTAGTAGTTTATAAGGAAGTTAAGTTTTTGAAATATGAAGGTGTACTTCCACTTTTCACTCTCACTGTACGTAAAAATACGAGGTAGATTTTTTGGACAATTACTTAATACTGATTGAAGAGAAAATAAAAATTCATCGTATGGTTATTTAAGTTTCTATTCCACTTTTACCACTTATCGAAAAGAAAGAAAATTTACTTCAGTTTCTGAATCAAACTCATATAAGCTAAATTTATTTAATATATTTTGATGTCGTTTAACTTGATCAAATAAGGAATATCTTAGGATCATATAAATGTTTGACACTGAAATTATTTTTTTTAAAAATCCCAAGATTCATTATATTTAATGGAACATTTAAGCCATTGTATTAGCGACACAGATGTTTGCTTATTAGTTAATAATTATTCCAACTTAGTTTCATAATTTTTAGTAATTAACTACAGTAAATTACTAAAAAGTTTGAAACTATGCTGCTTTTGTTTCTTCATTCATTTGTTGTGGAAATTCTACTATTTATTACAAAAATCATGGATTACTCTATAAAAAATCTACTTACAACAGTAAATTATAGTTGAAAATTTTAACATGTTTATTGTTTTTAAAGAAAATCATTGCTTACATTATTCTAGAAATTTTTGCTTTAAATAGCTATAACTAAACATTAAATATTACAAAAACGTTGAAATCATTATTGTGAATAGTATAAAAACCACTTTTTTATTGAAACAATTATATTTGTACAGGGTTTAAATAAAATGAAAATCACTGAATTGAACCCAAACAAGTTTTCTACAAGAAATACTGAATATGACCACAATTATAGTCTCTCGGGCAAAGCATTTTTTCAGAAATTATTACCGAGAACAGAAAAGCACTTGAAGAACTTGTATAGTTTGCAGAAGTTGTTAAAACCCTATCTAGCAAGTTCGGAATCTTCACATGAAGAATGAAAAGTTTCAACAATACTGTTGTTATTAGTACATGAACAATAAATTATAGCTATATATAATTAATATTTAATGTATATTTATTTTGGATAATAGCTATAAAAAATTTTTAAATATATCTTTTGGCAGTATTTAAACAAACCTTTAAAATGAAAACGTAAAACTTAAGTGTAATTTGTGAATATTCATTAATATCTTCATTATACAAAAGTTCCCTTTCCTATTCTAAAAAAAATGACATATTAAGTGTAACTACTTTCCCAGGTTAACAACTTATTAATTATTCATACTACTTTATTTTCTGTATTTTTTTTTTATATTTTACGTGACAATTAGAATTTTTTATGTTCAAGGTAAATAAAATAAGTTAACAGTCGAGTAAGACTTTATATCTGTTACAAGGCTGCTTTACTAAATTTAGAAACTTAATTGAACCGAATATATAAAATTGTGACAATAATGTTATCAAGGAATGTATTATTTATGCTAAAATTGATTCAAGTATTTTAGTGAATGATTTTATTGAAAAATTAACCAAGAACATAGTTGGAGTTATTTGATATATTTGTGAGGATTTTTAAAAAAATCAGCAATTCTTTAGGAGTGAGGGAATAAATGAGTTAGAAAATAAATGAAAAACTGCATTTTTTCTTCCCTAACTATAACAAATAAATAAATTTTGAATGAAGTTATATGGCACTAATTGTTAAATTAAAGTCTTAAATATTTCACTTTTCTTGCTTTTTAGCGTAATCATCAGGATTTGTGTTTTATCTGCTCGAAAGTCAATTTATCCTTGTTCTCTACAGTTCAGATGTATTTTGTTAAAAATATATATATGAAAGGGTTAAATTAACTAGATAAATAATGCATTAGACCTTTCTCAAAAAATATAATATTACATGAAATATTTTAAATAATTCATTAGTATAACTGTTTTTCTTGATATGCCTTGATTGCCCTTTTTTATGATATGCCTTGATTGCCCTTTTTTTATGATATGCCTTGATTGCCCTTTTTTTATGGTATGCCTTGATTGCCCTTTTTTATGATATGCCTTGAGAATGTGCATCGAAGAAACATTTTATGTGCAGATGAATAGGGAATGCTCATTAAATGTTTCTAAATGAAAATTTTTAAATTATGCATTTCAATTTATCCCCAAACCAAAGAAGTTTAAAATCTATGCATAAATAAATTTATTGACTTATTTGTGTAATTGAATTATTATATGATTAAATAAGACGTTAATTTAAATTTAATTAGTGTTTGTTGTTGTGGCTAAAAAGATATAATATCGCATCTTTTTTCAAAAGAATCCAGTATTTATTTTACTCCATTAATTTGTATTCTATTCCCCTCCAATAATGTACAATTAAACTATTATTGGGGTTGGAATGAATAAATTTAAAGATCAATACAAAACTTTTATCCCCATAAAACACTTTAGATAGAGATGTCTTTTTAATATATGCCTTATCATTAATTATTAAAATTTTATTACTAATACTATAAATATGTTTTTAAGATTTAAATTTTAAAAACCTCCAATTTATTTCCACTTTCCTTTATATTTTTATTCATAAATGACGTTAAAAGGCCATAAAAGTCAGCATAGAATAGGCAATTATCATCAACCATATATTATACTTCCATTAGAGCACATAGGAAACACTTTTTAAACTTAATAAACTACCAAATACATAAAATAATTAATATTATAAATGACTAACAAACTTAAGTTCCCATACATCTTAATCTTATAAATGGGTCAAGAAGAGGGGCCTTGGCCTAATATGGCCAGTCTGTCATTTTCAAATAGCCGCTTGCATTTGAACCAAAGACCCACATAACACTCATCACTTATTGATGTGAAACCAATCAACGCGGCCCACTATATCCTACGTTCAGTTTCGCTTCAACTGGACATTTATATTCTGAAAGCGTAGGAGAAATGACCCGAACGAATTTTATACCTTTATGTAAGACTAACCGCGTGTTAGATTGATGTTTTCTGAAATTGGGTTTTGCTGATATGTTTGTTTTGTTATGTAACTTTTACTCACAAAAGAAAATTATTGGAAAGTAACTGCATCGAGTAAAATATGAACAAAACAAAATTATTTATCTTCAGTGATTTTTTGTTGTTGTTCTTTGATAGTTTCTTGGATTTTAAGGCTTAGTTTTTTCTTTTTTGTTACTTTCGGTTTTTTTTGTTTGAAAGTATATATAAATATACTGAAAAGGTAGTTTATCTTAGATAGCATATTACAAAAAATTTCTGTATTTTAACAAATCCTAGAACTGAAATAATTATTCTGAAATTTCAGCTTTTTAAAAAAAAAAAAAAAAAAAAAAAAAGGATATCGTGAATGATCTTAATTCTATGCATAATAAACTTAGTTCTTAACTATCGTGTGCTAAATTTGGTTAAGATTAATTGAAAAAATTCAAAATACATTACATGCAATGTATGAACATCGACGCATTTTATATAATTGTGGAAAAACTAATTTTTTTTATTAAATTTTTTTCTCTCGTTACATTAATTTTAAAGTTTCAAAATTTAAATCCAATTTGAGAAAAAGAATGAAATTTTAAGATCAATATATCCAGATTAAAAGAATATTTTTAGGATGACATTAATTAAGAAAATAAACATAGTGAACATCACTTTCAATTACCCTATGTGTAATATAGGATTACATATAGTCCAATGGAATCTTTCCTTTAGCATTGATTATCAACGACTGTCCTTCCTCAGTTTTACAAATGGAAAATAAATTATTCAATAAATTATCGCTAATATTTTACCAATGTAATAATTATTACTGAAAATATTTCAATTTAAAAAATAATCAATTTCCAATTTAACAGAAAATAAGAAGATGAAAATGGTAAATCACACTGACCCCATGTCAAATTTAAATGCAATCAAATTTAAATTGAAAGTTCTGCGATGTTCTCACCCTTTGTTTTTAATAAGATTAGTTTTATAAATCATTACCTTTGTATATACATCTTTAATAACGAATTTCAATAGCTTGGCACTTCAAATACAAAGTAATAGTTTAAAATATAATGTTCATTTACACATTTTATTTATAGGACTTTCATGCAAATGAAAACAAAAGAAGAATTTATACTTCTTATTGAATTTTTCTTAGACTATTTTAACAGTGATAACATAAGCAGAAGCTTCATGTGTTTATCAAGAAGTGCGGACGAGCAAGTTTCACCAAAGCAATTTTAGAAATACCACAATGAAAAAATAAAATTAAACCTGCTATTAACAAAAATTAAATAATTTTTGAAGAGATATTAGGTACTTCAAATCCTCAGTTCAATCACAAATGAATTGAAAATTTAAAAAATGTATTCATCTAATTAGAAGGGAATTATTAAATTCTATTACATTTGGCAATTTATTTTCAACACAATATCATACGTGTAAAAAATTTAAAAAATCTGGTGCTAAGATAATTTATATTCCAAGGACGGAATAAGCAAACCAGTTTGGTGACGAATATAAAGTTTGTTTTATGAATTATTCACAAACTTCTGTGACCTTGACTCTCATGTTTGCACATATATTTGACTATCGTCTGAATTTCTCATTTTTACGTGTCTAATAGAAGAGATGCTTAGATGATTTGTGAGGTAAATAATGTAACCCTTAAAAACAAAGTTAGTAATACAAATCCCTTGCATGCATTGCAAATTTTTACATTCATTAAAGCAGCGCCGATTCTGTAAACAGCGCGTGCTTGGTGTTTGCATCTAATTTTAAATATCAAAAACATTTCTATCAGCAAAATGTGGTACAAACTATTTTTCAAAATTTACTTATTAAAAATGAACGTCACACTCGCATTCACATATCTTTAATTTATTCTGATTAAAACAATTTCATTATTTATTTATTAAAATAATTTTGTCATCAGGAAAGAGTTCGACAATGGTAGTTTAAATTCGATTTTAGCGCGATTGGATGACTGCAAGTTGGTTTATTAGTATTCTGTAGAAACTGCCTTTTAGTGACAGTTACAGTCCCAAAATTTGATAGAATGCATTGTCATCAACATTGAATCTATCTGCCAAGTTTCAGACGGATTGGAGGATTTCAATAGGGTTTATTAGCTCTCCGCAGATTTTACCACCATCAACATACCCACAAACATACACACAAAATCGAAGTTAATATAAAGGATTTTTGAAAAATCACATCTGTGTAATATTTGCTTAGCTTTACGAACTCAATATAAGCTTATTTCAATACTTTAATTTTTTTAATCAGTTTTACCTCATATTTGGGAAATTGTAGATGTTATAATATCACTGCGGTCTGTAAACTGAATTTATGTCAAAGAAGTTAATTGGTGATATTCATTGTAAAAATATAACCCACTTCTATAATAGTTTCAATTGGGGTACAATAGTTGAAGGTTCTAACGTGTTTAATTTGGCGATATTTAATGACAGAACTTTTCCCGTGTTAGGGAGGATTACATTTGATAAAAAAAAAAAAGCTGTCAGTTTAGATTTTTTTTTTTTTTTGGTAAAAATATCCCCAAGCTGCGAAGTTGGGGATAAAACTTGTCATATAATATAAAAGCTCCAATCAGAAATTTCTATTTGAAGCTAATATGTGCATACAGAAAGTAGGATATTATCGTTCAGTTAAATGATCTATGGTGTATGTCTGTGGAATTAATAATAGTTTAGGCTTAAAGAATTTCAAACTCACTTCCAGTCATGTAACTGTTGTAACTGATGTTACTGCATAAGTAACTGTTTCTTAAAACCTATTACACTCATGGAATTTAAAACAATTTATTTTCAGGAAAATCATTCAATCATTGATTATCATATTGTAAAAATATTTTGTTCGGCCTTCCCTATTAAATTGAGATTCGAACTATTTGCAATCATTTTCTTGAGTCAGTGACAAATTCTAAACTCCTAACATCCCTTTGTGTAATATATTTAAACAACTGAATCAAATCCCTCCGTTGCACTTTTTTCCTGCAGTGTATACATATTTAAGGGTGCGTGGTACCCAAAAAATTATCTTCAGAAGTTGCACCACTAAAGTTTAAGCTAAAGTAATTTTACATTGCGTTGATGGTAAGTAAGCACAATTTAACCTACAAAAATATTTTGAATACATAATCTTTGATTCATACAATCTTTTAAAAAAAATTTCGAAATGCTGCTCGTTCCACAATTTTAAGTATTCCATGAAATTTTTACAATATATTCGTATTTATTATAATTGTTAACAATAGTTAGTATGTATTTGAAAATGCAAGCTATGGAAAAGGTTTTATATGGTTTGCACTAAAAAGCAGAAAAACGACGTGGTTTTTTTTTTGTTGCTTCCCCCCCCCCCCCCAAGTTTTCAACTTTTTAATTAAAAAAAAAAAAATAGTACACCTTATTGCATACTAACTTTTGTTTATCAGATGTATATAAATACGCTATAAAAATTTCCCAATCCTAACTAAATTTAGAAAAAAAGCCTTAGGGATTAAAACAAACCTCAAACTGAAAAATAACGGACTGAGAAAAAAAGTATTCAAGATTCTTTTTTAGCTTTGATAGTGTGAGATGGTTGGTTTAGAAAATACAATAAAACTTTTTATCTATCAAAGGTATAAGTATAAATTTTTGCACAGCTATTCAGAAAGATATTCTTCACATTATGGGATAAAAATTTAAAAAATGACATTTTCGTCATTTTGTGTGTACCATGCCTCCTTAATTTTTTCGATCTATCCCCATATGCCATGCTTAAAGAACCCTAAATTATTTTTGTTTCTCTGTATGGAACTTATTTTAGCAAACCAATATCCTTTTCTAAAAAAAAAAAAAAAAAAAAAAAAAGTGACATAAACTTTACTGCATACTCAAGATTCGTCCTAACCAAATCTCCATATATTGGTAATATAATATCACTAGATCTAAATGAAATACTTTTCTTATTATAACCTAACATTACATTTGCCTTGTCTTTAACTACCCTACATTGTTGCTCCATCTTAAAATCTATACTAACCAAAACTCCATAACCATTGACAAGATTAGCATCATGTATTTTAATTTCTTGTAAATATAAGCTTCTCCTTACATTCCTTAATATAGTGTATGAAATATTATAAGAATGATGATTGTATTATGAAATAGAAGTAATGCTGTCAGCTACATTTTTCAGAAAAACAAAAAACAGTTAATACAATTAACACTCCAAGAGAAGTTTTTTTTCTTCTATGGCTTCTTCATGGAAAATTGCTTTCTCACCATTTCTGCTTGAAAGTCGTGCTACGTTCATTATATTCAGCTAACAAATCACAGTCCCAAAATTCAGTTACCAGTAGTTCATTTCTCCTCTTGAATTTTGTGAAAAGATTGACGATAAAATCTGTACCATAGGAATATATTCACATGAAGAGACGGAAAAAAAGTATAACCTTTAACTGCTGTGATTGGTTGTTAAATATAGGGTGTCTATAAAATATTAGACACATTTTGATGTTGAATAATTCCTAAAATAATGCAGATTTATTCGAACTTATGGCATTTATACAGAGAATAACTCATATATTTTCATTCGGTACTTTTTTTTTATCAATTTAAATGTATCTTTATTATTATTTGAATTATTCAATATCAAAATGTGTCTAACATTTTATAGACACCCTGTATTTCTGGCTCAAGGGCAGAACGGGGTTTTACAACGCTAAACAAATTGGTGAACATAGGTTTAAATTAAAAAAATATAGTATAGGTAAAATTGATATAAAAGTCAAAGATGTAATATTTTAAGGGGTGGAAGCGTTCCGCAAAAAATAGCTCGCTGTCTGCGAAATCGCATACATCAGTTAAAGATTAAATAGTGGTTATTTTCTAAGTATTCAAATTTAGATTTTAAAATAGAATGCTTTGGATAGTATACACACATCAGTATACAAAATATACGAGCAGTATACAAAAATTTAGAATGACATCCAAAGCATTTCAGATAACTGTATTGTAGGTGATTTTTCACCGCTTTTGAGTCATTCTACAAAAAAATCAGGAATTTGTGTACTTGGTGTTTATTACAAAAAGGTATACTAGTAAAAATATTTTTAGGTATAAACAACCTTAGTATGATTGATATAATTAATTGCAATTTCAAATCGCGATAAAATATTTTAATTATTATTCAAATTTTACTCCTAAACAGGGAAATGCAATATCCGCGGACTGTCACCTCTGACTATTTTGACTTTTTTCAGGGTAATAATTTATAAATTAAACACGCTCGAAACTGTTTAGGCTGCATTCTTATGTTTCAGAAATTAGATGTGTTAAAAAAAAAAATCAGATGTTAGGCAGAAGTTTTGATCAGATGCACAAAAAAAAAAAAAAAAAAAAAAACCTACAGATTAAATTATTTATGAATAATTTTTTCAAGTTATTGGATTTGGTTGGTTGTATTCAGATTATCTGGCGCCGTCAGCATCACGAGGGCTATAATGCGCCGAAACATTTCGCATTTAACAAACCAACATACATTTACAAACACCCATGCCAAACACGAGACTCGAACCCGCAACCTCGCGGTCTAGAAGCCAGCATGCTAACCACTATACCGTTTGGTCGGCAGTTATTGGATTTGACAGAAAAAAGGTGGAGATAAGCATATCACATCCATGCAACCTAATAAAATTGGAATTATTATTTAAATATATAAAATAATTAATGGAATCTTTATTATATGATAGAAAAAAAATTAAAAGAAAAAAAAATATCGTTGCACACATCCGAGGAATTAGCTGTCCATGGGTGAAAGAGGTACATTACTTTTGTTGATGTGTATATACCTGAACATGCAAACAACCTAATATAAACATAAATTATAAGAACTTTTTATTTTTGTTTTTTATACTTGATTTAAAAAGCTTTGAAGTTGGAATTTCGGTAATTTTATTTTTTAAATAAATAGGATTCTATGCAAATGTTTCAGAACTGGATTCCTCTCTCCGAAATTTTTTTATTTTTTTCAACTTTCTTGGTTATTACTAATTTTTATCGTAGTCAATTAAGAGGGGAAATAAGACAACTTTCCTCTTCTAAACATTTTTGCATCTCTCTTTTGAGGATTCGAAACTTAAAATTAAATATTTGAATTGTATTAGAACTGGAAAAAAAAAAAAAAAAAATAAGACAATTGATTCTGCATCAGGTGACACTCCTAACTGCTACATTCTGTTCAATGTATGTTATTATTTTTTAGAAATAAACGTAGTCAAAATATTGTTTCCGAAAACATTATGAAAATCAAAAATGTGCACTAAAATTATTATATTTTGTTACTTTTAAGTAGTATAATTTTTAATCAGCTGTGAAAGTAATGTGAGTGTTTTATATAACTTTCTGTTTTAAATATAACTTCATTAAATGATTATATACAGGTTTTTATATCTCATATTATATACGTGAACACTACTTTTTATAATATTTATAAAAAGTAAAAAAATATTTTTTTTTATCTCAGCCACTATAATAGTATTATTACTCTTGGTTTATATCTCCCTTTATAGTAAGAATAAAATTTTTTGCAGAATGTATCTTTTTTATAAATTTTGATCAATTCCTGTTTTTCCGTAAAATTACCCTTTTTAGTTAAAAACATTTTACATCTTGTTATTTACTTTTATCGAATTGATTTTGTTTTTAAAAAAGTAGTTGGTCTAAGTACTTATGCTTTCTTTGAACGAAATGTGCCAGATTATTTAAATTGTTTCTTTAAGGTTGACAAACAGTAAGTATGATTTAACACGTTAATGGCGGCGTGCATGACCGGTGGGTCGCACGCATCTGTCCGTGGAACGGCGTGCATGACCGGTGGGTCGCACGCATCTGTCCGTGGAACGGCGTGCATCACGGTGGGTCACACTTGTATTTCCCAAAATACGCAATGCAAAATAGGTTTATATTTTATCTCAACATTATAAACAGACATTCAATTGTAAAAACATAAACATATAAACATTATAAACTTAACATAATTATTTAAGTTTTTGGTGAAATTTTTTAAAACATGTTAGACTCAGTACAGGCTGGCCCTTACAACGAGCACAATATGTTGTTACTTTTTTGGCTTTATTCGCGACATACTGTCTATCTTTTAGGCTAGACATGCGTTTATAACATGGTTTACATCGCTGTCTCGTTTTTCTCGTGGGCCCTTGCTACGACTGCAGAAAATGTTCACGTCTTTTAGGTGATACTTCATTTTTACTTGGTGTTTCTTCTCTGTGTGGATTGACTGTACTGACCATTAGGCTTGGGCGATGTATCGATATATCGGAAAAAACCGGTATGAAATCAACATCGTCAAACCGGTGTCACTATTTTCTCCAAACCGATACATCGCGATCTCTTTTGACGAGAGGACAATACTTGCCTAGCACTTCAAGGACGAAGAACCGTGGCAACGATTCATGCCCGGTGTTTCTAAAGCACTATAGAAACGTATTGAAACCGTTGACACCGCGCCGCGCCGTTTGAAACTAGTTCCATTTGCTTTTGCGCGGTACTTCAACGGCAAGTTCACATCGTGCTAATCGTATCCACCCTGCCTTGCATATGAGAGATGTTCCCAATATTGTATAGAAATATAGTGATACGGTCGACATCTGGTCGTTTGAGACGATTTCCATTTGCTTTTGTGGATGCCCGATATTTCATCAGAAAAAACCGTATCGTGGTAATTGTATCCACTTAAGCATGTGGGATGAGTATTGAAATTGCGAGATGACGCCAGCAGTCTAGTAATATTGGAGATTCCATAAAAGAAGTATTCGATTTATTGTTTGAACATTATTTATGTTGTTCTCTCAACACTTGGAAAACGTTTTGATTTTTATTTAATAGTCATCAGATATAAAACCTTGATGTCTATTTTCTAAATTCAATTGAGCATTTCCTACACTTTTTGTGTTTCATTTTTGATTTTTTTCCCCTTTATTATTTCTCTAACTTGGAAGAAATAAAATATTATATTTTTTTGTATTTTGCAATCTTTTATATTAACTTCAAGATTTTTTTCATCTTGCTATTATTTTATTTTGCTTTATTTATTAAAGCAAGGAGATTGCACCATTCGGCCGCTGTAATTTATGTCTAGTTTTTACCCAGTTAAGTTAATCTGGTTATTTATTACTATGAGCTGTTTGTTATATCTGCCAAAATCAATGTGAACTAGCACATGGACAGTTGTTTCTCTAGTTCGTATAAACGATTACATATAAATGATTTTTTTCCATTTAAGTTGAAAGATTTTCTCTTCTGACTGGTAAGTAAATAAATGCTTTATAAATTTTTATAGTTAGTACAATTTGAATAAAGTTTATTTATTTCCATGAGATTAATTACTCAATCCAAAAAAAAAAAAAAATTAATGTTTTTTAATTGCTAAGCATAAAAGTTTTTTGGATCGAAAAATGATTTGCGTAAGGACTCCATTTGACTACGTTACACTGCTGTCCTTGATACGTCCGGTTCAAATCCGAATTCAACTTAGGTGATATGCTACAGTCAAACCCCGTTAACGTGAAATCAATGGGGCCGCTGAAATTGTTCGCTTTAATCGAATTTCGTGTTAAGTGAATAAATTAATGTTATGTTTTAACTACAGAGACTTGCTTTAACTTCGTGTTAAGCGAGATTTCATGTTAAGCAATTTCGCATTAACGGAGTTTGACTGTTTATTAGTTGAAGACAGGCGATAGGGCCATTACACACATGGGCGCCCCCAGGAGGGTGAAAGGAGGTGCACTTGCCCCCCCCCCCCCCTCTGCTGGATAATAACGAAGTAAAATTTCCTTAAGATAGAAAAATTGAAAAATTCAGATTAAACCAAAATAAAAAATAACCGGCTTATACTCCTCGGGTGCTTTGTGTATCCCCCTGAAAATAATTTTGTCGCTGCTCATATTATTTAAAATAACCTTCCATACATGAATTTAATAAAATTTTACAATATATATAGTTAACATCGCGATATATCGTGACATCGTGATGTTTGCTTCCCGATATATCGCGATGCATAAATATTAACATCGCCCAAGCCTACTGACCATGATGACCTAAATTTTTCTCCCGAAATTTTAAAATTTTAATACGGTACGAAGTGGAAATTTTTTTTGCTTTGCACTATGAACGTTTCTTAGAGAAAATTTGTTCACAAAATTGCGTGCGATGGTCAGAATTCGCGTCAGAACTCTACTTTTTGAGAAAAGTTGAAAAGAGTACCCTAAAATTAGGGCCAAACCATTAGATATCAATATGTTAGCTAAAGTAGACGAAATCCATTGCATCCTATAAGAATTGTCTAGCATTTTTATAAATTGGGGTCAAAGTTGAAAAATTGCGATTTTCTTAAAAATCGATTTTCTCAAAAACTGTGGGTGATGGACTAGAACTCATTTCAAATTCGTTTTTACTCGTCGAGATCTAGAATCACCTGGTGGGTAATACCGGACAAAAATCGTGTTGAACAGTGTAATCTGACGCTGCGCCACCCCTCGAAGCGGACTGTGAATTCAATCGCCGCCTCGTTATCGACACCAGCGTTAACATGTTGATGAGGTTAACTGCAATCAGTTGTAAATTAATTTTGATAGCTAAACTATTTGACAATAAACGCTGAAAATTGAGCAAGAACTAATATTTACAAGATTTTTTTATTTTTAGTATAATTTATTCATGAATCAAATTTTAAAGAAACGAAAGATCTTTCTTCTCTTAAAATACCATTTTTTACGCTTTTCTTCCAAGTTAACTTCCTTATTGAAGGATTTTCTATTCCGAAACGATCTCTAAAGAATGCTGTTGTCCTGGATTTTTGCAGCTGAATAAATACCTTAAGCACACAAAGAGAGATTGAATCGTTCCCTTTTATGTTAGCTTTAACTTTAAAAATAGTACAAACATTTAAGTGTCAAGAACAGGAAAGTGAATTCAGTATGATATCTAGTTCTTTACTACCTTGGAGTTTCATAATTGTATTTACTCAAGGGAAAGCTTTTATATAACACATATTTATCTTTAGATTAACACATAAAAACTGAATTAGCTGAGACAATATTTATTCAAAGATTTTTTTTATGTGTTCTACTTTGTGATATATTTCCTTTGCAGGCATTTACTTTTTGTGATAGAAAGCCGAAAACTTTTTACTACAATTATTGCACTATTTCTACATTAATTCAATGTAAAAGTTACGATTATAAGGCTCGTAATTAGAATAGATTGTCCAGTGCAATGTTTGTATGGAATTAGTCAGTATTAATACAATGCTAAGTTGATTTAAAATTTTATTTTCCATCAAATCAAAAATTTAAGGGCCAAAAGTGAAAACAACTTAAGATTAGTGTTTCATATTGTTAAAATTTTGAGTTGTTGGAATTTCTATATTTTCTGAATTCTGAAGATATGTGCTTTTCTTTAAATTATTTTGATATTTTTGAACTTTATACTTGATTTTCAGATGAAACTATGTTTTGTCCAGATTTAGAGGATTATATTGAGGCTCTAACCTTGTTTTATGAAATATAATAAGTAGAATTCGTGACCATAGTACCATTGTGTTTTATTATATAATGATTTTGAAAATAAAATATATCAGACTATAGTATTTTATTTCTGTAATATCCAATATTTAAAAGTATTTATTGGTGAAACTCAAGATACTGACTTTCGTACGTTGATTCTTTTTGATACCAATGTTTCTAATTGATTTTATATTTCCCCAATACTTAATTAACTTAATTCTTTATCGAGTGAGGTCATTGCTCAGAGTACCAAGGAAATATCCATGTCCACCAGAGCATGAGCTGATTGATAAAGCGCAAAGACCAACTAACAACGGCTCAGGTGTGATTATGAAAACTATTACACCAACGCTATACAATGACACTCTAATGAGTTACGGTTGCATCGGCCTTAAGAAAGTGTCTGAGTCACACTTGTATGAATTGTGTTGAATCGGAAGAAATCGAAGCAGAGAAAGATAGCAATGAGTGCGATAAAGTGTACCTTGCATGCTCCAAAAGACGCGTTTATTGCGATTTTAAATGTGTTCTGTTAACAGGGAGCTGTAAACTGATTAGAGTGGTTAAATGCGTTATCCTGGTGGAACGTGCTTACGTTCGCTGCACTTTGGAGATGTCTTTGCTGTAGGTTTTCAACAGCCAATCTGATTGTTTAATTCATGTTGTTAGTAAATAAAGGTAATCTATGAAGTATGAGGAATTGATTTGGAAATTGTGTGTGGAAGTTTCTGATGCGTTCGAGTAAAGTTGTTTAGCTCATATGTTTAATGATTTAGTAAGTTTGAGTTCATCTTCAGCAATTTTCAAACGGGAGAAAAAATAAGCAATACATTTTACATAATAATATTACATATTATTGGTCTTATAGAAATATTTCTTTTTTTGATTAGGTAATACTTAGCAAGGAACAATAGAGAATGATTTGGCAAACCATCATCTTTGCATTTGATATAGTTACAAGTAAAATTATGAAAATTAGAAAAGTGTTGAAGAACATATACTTAATCCTAATTGTACTTAAAAGAGATCAATAATTTAAACATTTTCATAAATAGTGTTTGTTAAATTTTGCAATGCAATGTTTTATGCAAACTTTTTTCAAGAAGAAATAAAGTAATTTGGGCAGTAACGTCTTTTAACAATAAATTTTTATGAGAATCAAGGTCATTCAGCTTTCTTAATGATGTGTAGTCAATTGATTACTTACGATTGTTCTTTATTATCAAGGGCGAAAATACAAATCTATTACTTAACCTTTTCCATTGAACAAAGTTGGCAACAATTTCTTAACTGAATCAAGCAAACAAATAAATCCATGTTAATCACAATTCGCTTTTGTCAAAGACATACATTTAAAAGCCGACTGAATGTCAATTTTGCAATTCCTATTATGTCGAAAAGATGAAAGAGACCGACAGAATTTTTTAGAGTTCTTTAAAATGCTAAAAAGGTTTTCGAAACTTTTCGATGTTATGAAGATTGATTAGGTGAATTCGAGATTTTATACTGTTGGAACCGTTTATGTAATGGAAATAGTTTTTATTTGCAACCCATAATCAAATATTCTTGGCGATACCAATCCTTTCCCGAAAGTCTCTCAACTCTTATAGAGACGTTATCTAAAAAGCAAAAATTCAATGGTAAGAAATCAAGTTCCTGCAAAGCCTTACACACTTCTACCATTAAAAATTAAAAAAAAACATAAGGAAATGTTTAAAACACAAGATTTTTTTAAACTGTACTTAATATACTTATTCTAACATTTAAGTTATTTATATAGGATTTAAAACGTATTGAAGCAATCGTAATCCACTGAAATGCTAATTCCAACTGCTCCATGAAAAAATACCCGTTATAACGTATTCGCTGTTTTTTCTTCTACAGTAAAATTAAAAACTAATCTTGTATTCACTAATTCTTCAACATGTACTGATCGGGATTTTAAAAAAAATCTGTCAATACTTGCTTTCTTCCCCAAACCAATAAATAAACTTCCTCCAAAGTGTTCACATGAATTAATTTAAAACACCCTAGTCCAAATCATACCATAGTTACAAATGATCTACTTCTGCAAATGGCACACACTTTTTTAGATATTTTTTAACACCAAATGACTTACAAATATGTAAGGTTAAATTTTATTTATATTTTCCCCCATTATTTATACGAACCATATCAATAACAGCTATGTATATTCGATGAACCTTTTCAAATTACTTCAAGCTAAATATAAAACAGAAATAATGCATATTGGCCCAAACCATAACTTTTATTTGTGAAGCAATGACGCACGTATCTGTTGGCAATCACCATGACAATAACTATGCCATCAGCTAAAAAGTAAACAAACAATTTGAATTCAGAGAAATTTTAGATTTGAAGGCTCAAGTCATTTATTTGTAAAAATATCAACTGTGTCACGCTAGAGAAAAATTGCGTGACAAATCATACATTATGAATTGTCATAGTTTCTAAGGTATTATGGAAAATCTTCCTTAAGTGTCTATTCAGAGTTATTTTATTATCACCTAGTATTGTTCTAGAAACCTCAATGTGAAATTTGAGCTGTTAAGTAATACTTTAAATTTTAATTGTTACTTTCACTTTTTAATCGGCTTAAAAGTATATGGGTGAACTGCCAATTTTCATTCCTTTATAATTTAAGAGCTTTCTTGCGTCTCTTCATAGATTGTTCCTAGACACAATAGGGATTGTACAAATGTTAATTTGGGATTGTGGTAAAGGCCTTTATCTGAGTAAAATCGCTGATGGATGAAAATAAATGTAATAAAATACATATTCTTTTCTTTTGTAATCAAATGTTTACAAACATGTTGACGGTTATACATTTTTTATTTCTGAGAAATATTTACATAATTTTCAAAGGTAGAGGAAAAACTTTAATAAAAGTATACAATTAAAAAAATATATACTTGTAATTAGATTATTAGAAATCAGAATTTTTTCTTGTAAATTTGTTTTAAAAATGCTTCATTTCCAATTAATTACTTGTGTGATGTTTCAATTTATGAATATAACATGCTTTAAATTAAATTCATTGGAAAACGGAAGTAAATGTGCCCAAGTTTAGACATACTTTCATAGTACTAACCTATGTCTCCTATACCGTCAAATTTTTTAACGCAATTTAAATATCTTTCCACAATTTATTAATATTCCATCAATACGAATAAAACATACATCGTCCTTTCACATTTTTATTAAAATTAATTTCCTATCGGAATAATTTATTTTGTTAGACTACACAATGATACAACATATTTGATAAATGAAGTAGAAAATTTAATTTTTATTTTGTTCCTTCAAAAGAGTTTAATGCAGATAAATTAAATTTAACAGTATCGTTGAGGATTGTTCATAGATTGCAGATTTGGTGAACAATTACATCTGTTATCAATTAAAAAAACTTTTCTAGAAATCAAACAATTAAATAGAAATTAAATCTATCAACTTATGAAAACTTACCAAATAGTTTTAAAAATAAATCTAAATAATGATTTAAACAATACAAAATTGTAAAAATTTATCAAGACATAGTATTAATGATATTTGAAGTGAAGAGATATCTTTTTAAAGTTTTTGAAGTCTATTAACTTTGTATGGAACTGAAATAAGTCAGTTGAATTCAAAAGTCTTAACAATTTTTTCTTTTAATCATCGCCATAATATTTAATAAATCGAAATTAAATTCCTAAATCTTGTTTTATTGTGAATATGAATTAACATGTTTTTCATACTAGTACATGCTTTTCCTTCTAATTCATTAAAAAAAATAACAATCCATTAAAATCCCATTTACAGGATTACTTTTGCACTTCTATTTTTTGATACATAAGATCAGTGGAGACAGCGTTGCCCGGACCGCCTGCGGATCTGTTAACGCTATCTAATGGAAGTCAGGAAGAAGAAAAAAAAAAACTAAAAGGAAGCCAGATTGGGAAGTGGGTCAGATTCTCGCCTGCTTCCTCATTAAGCACTGCCATCGACGAATTGCAATTGGTAACCGTAAAAAATAAAATTGCGTGATCGAGGAAAATGATGGTTGTGCTTATGTCACTCACTGTGCATTCTATTTTGGTCTATTGATTTTTATCGATGTCTATTTAGAGATACCGTTATTTGGATGGTTCTGGTTGCTTGTTGATCTGTGTGATTTTGTTGTTGTTGTGGAGGAGTTCCATTTGGTATATATCTTTAAAATGCACGAATTTAGAAACATTTCTTTAGTTTATATTGAGCAGCATTCAAGTGCTTTGTATAACTCTGATGTCCTACTTGCTTTTAGATAAGGCATTTATTTGGTTCTTAATTGATTGAAGCTTCAACTCATACGAAGTTTTAACAACTTGGAGAAATATTCCCAAAGGTTTATTTTGAGATTGATAATGTGTGTAAATCGCAGATAATTGATCGCTTTTTATTTATTTTAGCTGATTTTAGGCCAAACTTACGCTTGAGTTTGGTAGAAGTGTAATATGAAGGAACTGTTTAAAAAAATCTATTTTTACTGATAAAATTTGTTTTATTATTATTTTGCAATCAAAATTTGAATACGCATTCCAGATGTTTGAATGCGTATCTTAGATCGTCAAATGGGACTTATAACCCATTATTTTTTATGTACCATTTCGAAATGAGTGGACCCATGTCCAAAATTCCAGGATACAACCAACTAATCATCATGGGAAAACTATTATCTTTCACTTAACTGACATTCGCGCTAAAACCCTTAAAACATGTAAATAAACAAGTAACAGTTGAAGTGAAACGCACCACAGCATAAACTCCTTATTTATCAAACACCTCCTGATCACCCTTCTCACGTTACAGTCACCAACGAAGCGTTACCCAACTCCGCCATCAATAACTGTGTGAGGTAATTATTACGCATGTGGTCTTCTGGGTGATAAATGGGTTTTACTTCTATCTTCCTCGTCTGCATCATTAATGCAGCTTGGATAGTCAGCCGAATCAGTGCAAAGAAGACTGACCCGCTCGTTCGAAATAGGCGCTGCTTCCAGCAGTTGAAAAGAACAGGAATAGAAACAACGTCTGTAGGCCAAGGAAAGCAGGATGGAGGAGGGCTTGTTATCGTTTAAGGCTTCCTCAGCAGGACATGTGTAGATAAGATGGTTTGTGTCCATATGTAATCATCCGAATGCTATTTTTAGTTGGGATACAAGGTGTTAGAAGAAATCAGTCTGCAAAAGAATTTATATAAGATAGGTGGACAATCTAGTGAATAATTAAACTTCTTAATGAATTTATCATTATCGTGTGTCCATTGCTTTATTTAGATTTTTGTAGGACCTAAGAAAATTGGGATCAAGTTGGGTTCTCAGAAATGGGTTCCCAAAAATAAAATGTTTCCTTCGATCATACGTTATAGTTCGCATATAACAGTTTCTTTCTCGCATAACTACGTAACGAGTTATAGAAAACCACTAAATGACACTAACTACCGTTTGTTAAGTAACAAGACATCTTTTTTAAGAGTATGATGTTAATTAAATAATATTATTAAATTAGAATTACGAAAATCTTTTACGCAGTCCTCCAATTATAATTTCCGATTTTCAATTGTTATTAATGAATATTAAAATTGTTATAATATCCTATCATATTCTAAAACTTGAAGGAAAAAAAAACCATTTTTAAGAAAGAGTAACTAGGATTCTGAAATAAATAGAACCTGGAAATTATTTTTACCATCTTCCACAGCGGAAATTAAGCCCGTCCATTTGGGATAAAATAACTGCCTACGAAACTTAAAATATTTTCCATGTAAATGTATTAAATGCATTTTTTTTTATATTTCCAGTCAATTTAATTCCATTGCTCATTTTAATCAACAGTTTAACTTCAGTTCATATTTTTTTAAGAAATTTATAAGTATTTTTCTTTGTAGTTTTTATCTATCAATTTGTATTACGTGAAATAATTTTAGAAAGGTTTTTCAATCCATGTTTATGTTTATAAAAGCCTTTATACTCTGAAAAATAATACTAAAGGTGATAAATTAAAGTGTTTGAAAGATAATGATGAAAAAGATAAAATTAATAAAAACAAATAATAAAAAAGGTTAAAAGTTTTCCTTGAGCGTGTACCTGTACATTCAAACCCGATAAAATAGCATTGACTAAGTAATACTCTAAATAAAAATTGAGAAAACAACTTGATCAATGTATCATCAAAATAAGAATAAATGTAGTGAAACATATCTAAGATCAAACAATCGTGGATTTCTAGATAGTTCAATATACAACAAAGAAAAACAACCTACATCTCAGCAAAAGTCTTTTGAAGAACCAATGAGTTTATTGCGTGAGTTTAAAGATAGAACAGAATAAATCGCAATTTCGGTTCTTGCCAGACCTCTGTTCTTTTAAAATAAATATTATACCGAATTTAAATACTTGAGATTTTTTAACTGTTGTTTTTTTGGGTTTGACCATTAGTTGTTTAAGTATTAGTGTTTTTATTTGGTAGGTATCAATTCATTTTGTAGAGTTTGCTGTGGTCTTAAAGTAATCTACCTTGAATTGATGTTTATAGGAAGAACATGCAATATTATGAATATAGTGTCTAAATCTCAGAGTTGTTAACTATCTAATCTTAGATTAAAATTTTAGACTTTTGAAATCGTTTGAGGCTTAACCGACACTTGATACATTAAGAACCATACGAAATCCAGTTGTCTTGTAAAATGGAGTACCCTCATCTCTTAAAGTATCCAAAGGATTAAAAAAAAGTTTCTTTATAACAAAATGGGCAAGCATAATTTTTGACGATCGATATAAACTAAAATGAAGGGTAAAAATAAACATAAATCTTATTCAAAATCCATCTATCTGCTGGGCTTCAGATTATAATTTTTTTTATTTAACTCTTTTGTTACATATTTATAATTAAATATTTGTTTTGCTTCCACATTTGCTGGGATACAAATGTTATTATGCTCTTATTATGTCTTGTACCAAAATAATAATGGTACAAGATAAAATAAGAGCAAACAATGCAAGGGTATCCTATAATACAGGAAGACCAAAATAGTAGTCATTTGATTTTTTTTTTTTTTTTTTTTTTGTATTGGAGACAGAAAATCAGAATAATATATGTAAAAGTTCTCGGAATAAGGGAAATAAATAATGTGATAAAGTATGATTTTAATGAGTTATTTTTGGATCAATAAAATAATAATGGTACTATGTATAATAGGCCACCTTTATATTTCTTAGCTTTATTATACAGGGTGTTCAAAATGGTTGTTACTGTATAATTTTTTTTATATTAAAGACAGAGAATCGGTGTAAAATGTAAAAAAGCTCAGAATAAGGGAAATAAATCATAAAATACAGTATGATATTCATGAGTACTTTTTTAAAAAGTTATAGTATTTTAAGACTTATACAATCTCTTTAAGTAAAAAAAAATAAATTGAAAAATTGTTCTTAAGAGAAAGTCACATTTTCCACCATCAAAATTGACTGAAATACAATGCTTTCAAAAACGCGACTTAGGTCGTATTAAAACAGCTATGATATAGAAAATAAAAGATGCTAACAAAATGAATTATTTTCATTTTCGGATATAAGGTATTGTAAAGAATATAAGTTATTAGGATCTACAAAAGCAAAGCCTTTTATCCAATTCAAACTTTTAAGTAAACCTTTATAACAGATTGTATCACACCATATTCTGTAACACTGATACCCCCACAAAATGTGAATTTACTTTCCCCATGCAAAGATTCAATTCATATAATTTTAAAATTGATTAGTTTTGAATATAGAGAACATTAGTTTTTTTTTTTTTTTTTTTTTTTTTAAATTTCTGTGATTAGATCACATAAATATATTTATAATTTTCTTCTTGTCCCTTACAAAAAGAAAATTATCTTACTTTTAAAATAAATTGCAATCAATGAATTACTTTTTATATTTTATTACCTTAATTTGAGCATTTTTTTAATTTACACTGATATTTTTTTTAGTATAACACAAAGAAATAAAACTCATACAACCATTTTTGTACATTTGTACCATTTTGTACATTTTTGTATGTGTATAGCTTAGGCTTCTAATACAAACTACGTTACTTGGAAGCATAACCATGCCACTTTTATGCATTTAAATACGCTTGAGAAAAGCAGGTATTATATACAATATACTATTCTTGTATTTTAATCTTTGTACATGAGAGCTCTTCTTCAATCTTCCGTATATATATTTTTATTTGAAGCATCAAAATTCCTTTTCCCTATACTTTTACGTTTTTCCAAGTGAAAGCATTTCCTTCGAAGTAAAATCAATTTCTACAACAGCATACGTATGGATACTACTTTCCTCAAAATAAACTAATCACTAACCTATTTATTAACGATGAGGAATTTAATTAACATTTTTAACTAATTCTTTAAGTCTGTCAAACATTCCTATTTCTTTGACTGTAAACATGTTGAATGAATTCAAATTCACTCAAGCAATTTTTTCTTCAAGAAAAGAAATAGTTTGATAAACCATGTGTGCGTAATTACTTTAATGGAATTCAAAGAAAAAAATATTCATCCCAGAGGTAGGTAAAAGAAAGTTTTCCTGTACACGTGCTCGGCGAGCGTACATCAAATCAACTTTGGGTCATTCTTTTCCTTGAAGCTGTATGCCAGAAGAAAGACTTAACTTCCTTACATCATTTCGTCCTCAAGTACATTAACCTATTAAGTAAAGAAAAAAATTAAATTTGGTAGTTTTCATGCTGAAGAATTCTTTATGTGTGTATATCTGTAGTTTATTATTTTATGAAAAAACTAGGTCGATTGTGTTTTAGTTTGGTATAAGTACGTGTGTGGCATGAGTGTTTTACATTTTTGAAGAAAATTAGCTATTTTAAAGTTGGTAGGAAGAGGTATTCACTTAAACGGATAACTTATTTCAGTAAATAAGGTTTATTATGTATTCAATTAATTTATATTCAAATATGCGTCAAAAATTGGTAATTTGTATTTATGGTTTTTTGATTTATTAGAATATCAATTCTCAAATTTATGTACCTCATATAAAAATTATGTTTTATTACTTTGTCAATAAAGTATAGAAATATGAAAGGTAAGCTAAAATCATAAAATGTATCTAAAAGTACCTAACGGTAGTGTATAAATCATTGATAAGTAAAATTTTAAGTTCTACTCAAGTTAATATATGATGACTCAATTTTCATCTACGTCATATTATGATCATCCATTCATTTATTCATATAATCTTTTGTACTTATTTCATTGGCTAACTTTTTTTTCCCTTCAAAAGGTCGCCTTATTGGATGAAATTATTAGAAATAGTTTGCAAGCAACTGTGAGTACACAAACAAATCCAAAGAAATAATTAGTCATAAAAGTTATTATCACTTATTTTTTTTAACAGATTGAACATTTTACAAATCACATTAAGTATATGTATTTAGAAATAAATGTTAAACAATACTCAATTTGTTAAAGACTCCCATTTGACCACCCATTGTTTCTTAATTGGCATTTTTGCCGCTCGCGTATCTGTCCCCAATTACCCTCCTCAATGCTTCAATGTCAGATGACGACTGAGGTGATTGTTTTTCGACAGCAGCACAAATCCTCTTCCCACCAGAATTAACCTCCTTGGCCTTCAAGGCCGATGAAGGCTTTTCTGAGGCCTTGGCGACACGATCAAATCGAATCTGATTCAACCGCATTCCAATCAAACTTAAGAATGGGAGGGGCATTAAAGTGCAATAACAAACTCCCTTGTCACGATTCAAATACAATGGCAAAATTATCAAATTATCTCTAGTAACGCTCCTGATATAGTTCACAAATTAATTTGACTCACTTGTAGTCAAAATATCTTGAACTCTAAATGAAAAAACTTCTAAGAATAAATTATGACTTAGAACGAAAACTTGCATAAATTGGTATTCTGGACTTGAGTTCTGTTTCTAGTACGTAGAGTAAGCACCATGGCAACTTTCTCTTCTTGCTTGAGCTTGTATATATATCATTCTTGACAACCTACTTGTAAGTTTTTCCATTATAAATTTAATGTTCCACAAGGATATTATTGCCCTTCGTAATCTTAAATGGTCGAATGTTGACCGCTATTGTATATTCTGGCAAAAGCGCTAAACGAGAGCTATATTGAGCCGAAATATCTTAAGGGATGGATCTAGACAACAATGATAAGTCGAAGTGTGAAGATGATTTTCTGGGGTCTGCAGAAAGAAAACTGCTTGTGTTGTAGAGCTGTAGGAGGTTGAATGCATATGAACATTATGCTTCTTGGCAGTGAGACAGGCACAGTGTACCAATGATAGCATCACTTGGTGTTATAAGCCAAAGATAATCATAAAATAATGAATATAGTGGTAAATTCATAATAGTCTGTCAGTAAATTGTTATTTAATAGAGACAATATGACTTTGGCGGTTGTTTATAAATAAATTTAGTCATTTTGTAAAAAAAATTCTCTTTAAAACTAACAGTTATACAATGGTATTCTTCGTATAATGTTATAACTGATAAAAACACATCATGCTTTTATGACTTATTCAAAATCTGGACAAATAAATACTTTTAAACTGGTATGGAGTAACAGCGTCTAAATCAACAAAATTTTCATTACCATTACAGTTTTCATTACCGCATACTATAAAATACTCGTTAGAGACGCAATGCAATCTATCTTACTCAACAAAGAATGCTGCGCAAGTGTATGGTACCAAGTATTGGTGCCCACCCGATTCTTTGAAACTGCCTCGTCACGATATCCATGGAAATGACTTCATTTTCCGAAACGCAAATAAGCAAGCTCGAATTCATTCATTGTACAATCCAAATTGAACTTCTCCATTTTTCTAGAAGTTTTTCTTTGGCTTTGAAAACACGCCTCTCGACCCCGTGACAGGACTCAATTCCTTTTGACTGAGAATTTTAATCTTGTCAGTTTTTCTTCCTTTTCTTCGAAAGGTGGTTTCATTGAACTTCTCTTTCATCAAATGAAATGGTTCGGTTGGGCTTTGATTGCGTTGTTGATTTCTGATGTGTTCATCACTCATTTTTAGGTGTGCTTGTCAATTGGATTGGACAAATGTGTTTGTTTGGCTGGAAAATAAAATTTTTGAAGCAGGAAATAAAATTAAAATTAGCATAGCAAGGAAATAATCCACATGAAAACAAATTAGATTGTGACAGTCACAGTCACTATAAAGACCTTTTCTATTGCAATGCAAGTTGCCAAGCATGTGAAATTTGGCATTTCATGGCTGGAATTTTCTTTTTGTTAAGAATCGGACATCAAATAACAAGAATTCTGCCAATTTGGAGGTTTTTGTATTAAAAATGTTAAGTTGCAAGTTTCATGACAAACTTCCCGAGGAAATTTGTCGTCGAATATGCAAGTTCTAATCCGATATCTCTAGTTGGATTCCAGAAGTGAACAGCCGACCAAACGGTATAGTGGTTAGCGTGCTAGCTTCTAGACCGCGAGGTTGCGGGTTCGAGTCCCGTGTTGGCATAGGTGTTTGTAAATGTATGTTGGCTTGTCTAATGACGAATGTTTCGGTGCATTATAGCCCTCGTGTTGCTGACGGCGCCAGATAATCTGAAAACAACCAACCAACCAACCAGAAGTGAACATCCCACTGATTTACTGTGGGAGCATTTTTCCAGTAGAATTTTAAGTCACTTCTGATTGGAATTTCCATTTGAGTATTAAGTATCAAACCTTCAAAATGCAGAAGTTAATAATAGTTTAGGATTAACGAATTGGAATCAACTGTTGATTGTCATTTCCATTACTTTTAGTTGAATTTTGGTTTAAAAATATGTTTTGACGGATCTTTTTATAAGAACTATGCTCATGTCTGAAATGTTTTTGTTTTGTCTCAGAATAAAATAATCAGACAAACAGATCCTTTGCATAAACTTTTTTAGTTGAGTACATTATTGTAGTGTAGAAACTAAAAGTAAGGTTTGAATATAGTTTTTAACTTATGTCACTTAGTTTTTTGCTTGCCATAAACGATTCAGAAATGTGCATGTTTTTTTTTTCTTTTTGTTTTTTTTTCTTTTCAAATATCAAACTAAAAAAACTCATTTTAACTGTGAAATCCAGAAAATTTAAAAGAATAATAAATTTAGCCAATAAAATACATAACCAAAAATATTTAAGTATGGGAAAAAAAAAACTTACTGTCTTCTAGTCAATAGCAAAATATCAGAACAATTGTAATTACTGAATTCATTGCTGATACGTAAATAGGCTTCAAATAAGGACTCGCATCACATATATCAATATGAGTGTCATGAAGAGTGAATGAACCAATATGTATTTAAATGTAAATATGTCCTGTAATACAGAAAAAACTTTTATTTCTCTAGACATCAATTGGTATTCTAAATTAACCTTTATTTTTACTTAGACATTTAACTGAAATTTACTAAACATCTCAAATATTCTTTACACCAATAGCACCTGTTTCTTGCTTCGCGCTTCTTTTCAATATTTATTGTAAAATATCATTTGAGTAGCTCAATTTCAAAATTCGTTTAAACTATAAAATGCAGATAATCTACTACATTACTTACTAAATTGAGGTAAATAATGAAGTAGATGATCTGCATTCGATTGATTAAACACATTCTTTCGAACGTTCTTTTTGCGAAAACGTAGAACATGTTTCTCGTATGGTATCTACACAATTTTTTATTACTTATAATGGCATGTTAGACTTTTTGTTTATTAGATAATTTAAAAATTTGCTTTCATTTGAATTATATAAATTTCTTGCTAGCCTTGGTTTAATACAACATGATAAAATATGTACAACTGATTTTAGGTTTATAGATGTTGTCCAAAAAGATCTAACCATTCTGATCAAACCTTAAGGTGTTACTAACATTGAATTTCCCAAAAATCGCTTACACTTTTTTAAAGGGGTCAAAAGTTAAATAAAAAAGGTCAGTTCATAAACACAAAGTCTTTCCTCAAGAATCATAGTTTTAGGCCACTGAAATGAATGAAAAAGAGCTTTCGCATCTTTATTTTGTTCGTACTTATAATTTCTGTAGAGAAAAAAATTATATTCATTATTATTTATTAATTTTAAATTATACGCAGTACTATGTGATATGAAATTTATACTCTTTTTATAATAAGCCCATTATTAAACATTGTATAGGTTGCTAACTCGTTATGTAAACGAGAAATTTTTCATCTATATAGAAAAATTGCATTTATCATGTTTATTTCTTTAATACATTCGAGTTGATTAACACTAGAAAGACTGAAACTTAGAATATACCTATATTGCCTAAAAGCAGTCAAAATGACTGCATTGTGAAAGAATAAATAGTATGTAAAGAAATTTGTATAACACATATATATACCGAAAATGAAGGAGGGGAAGGTAACTACAATTATTAATAAACTCATTTATATGTTGTACAAAAAGTCACAAAATTCTGAAAAATTGTGCCATTATATATACATAATTGTTTTTTTAATTGAAATTAAAATTCAGTCAAAATGACTTCCTTGGGCAATATAGTGTTAAACGCAAAATGAGTTCAAAATTATATAAGACTGCCAGAAGTTGAATTTAGTTGAGAATTATGTTATACTTTTCACATGTCTAGAGTATTCGTGTCATATTCATTCGTATTTCATCCATTTTTTTATTCTGGGGTTATCATGTGTTAACATGGCTTTAAAATATATTTAGTTTATTAGTTATTGTCATTATAAAAATTAAATTCGTTCTTGGAAATTAATACTTTTTCCATAATCTTTTATTTATAAAATAACAGTTTTTATGCCATTTGAGTTCTATATCATAAACAGGAATGTATTTTATTTATCAAAAGTTTATTGCAAAACATTTTCAAAATGCCTCCAATGTGCTCGTAGGTTAAAGATTAAGTTTTGTGTTTTTTTGGGGATCCAGCAGTAAAAAAATTCATTGACTTCCTTTTTGACATTCTTTTATAAGTTCTCCCTACTCCTAAGTTTCTTCTGTTACGACATACATATTTTACTCATTTAAATAACAAAAATATCCGGATTTCCGTTTTATATATACTTCCGTTCAAAATATACTGTAAGATCTTCACTCCCCCCCCCCCCCTCCCCCAAGAAACAAAACTAACTTAAATTAAATAATCATGTACTAAACTTTTATCAAAACAAGCCAGGCGTTTTAATTAAAAGTGTAAAATAACTTTTCATTAAATTATAAAATTATATACCAAGGAAATTCAACTATAAAATAACTTTTTAATGATTTCGAAACCAAATCGAAGAGAAAAAACAACAACATATATTTCTATTACAATCTTACTAAATGTATAAGAAAGAAATTTAAAAGTCAAACGTAGCATAACGGTAGGGATACTTTTTTTCCAAACACTGTAAGATTCACCGAGGCATGTGTCCTGTCTGCGATCTGTAGAGCTGGAATAATCAATCCGCAGTTAGCGGACCCTATCAGAAAAGACAGCCCTCTACGGTAGGCTAGCTCTGTTGTGAGTTTAGAAAGCAGTCACACAGAAACGAAAAGAACAGCATAGAAAAAAAAAGTTTTTCGCCAAAACAGTTTCATTGTTACTAACGGTAAAGTGTGAGATCTAGCTTTCTTTAAAGATATTTATTTTTTTCAGTTTGAAAAGCTTTCGATCAAATAGTTGTGATAAATATAAGTGCTTTGGACTTCAATTGCAGAAAATAATACACTAAAGAGAACTAATTAAAAATAAGGAAAGTTTGCTTTGTGATTTTAAGCTTGATAGGTTTCATTACTTTAAAACCTGTATTAAAATTCACTTTATATCAGATATCGACATTTGGTTTAGTTTCAGGAACAAAAGCAAAATAAATGTAAATGCTGTTTATATGATTTTTATAACAACCTACAAAAAAATTAAACTTTTTATAAAATCAAAAGTCGTGGTGAAAGTCGCACTTAATCGAAAGGAGTGTGGTACAGTAACTTTAGCGTACTAGCGTGGTAAAATACTCTAACGTCACGTGCTCAAATTTTATATAGTTTTGGTACAGAAATAACATATTTTAGGAGGGATTAATTGCTTGGAGTTGCTAGCATTAATATATATGCGTATTAAAAATATGTTTTACTCGTAGTTATAAAAACTATTGTATGCAACATGTGAGAAATTACTTTTCGAATTCGGTAAATTATTTGACTCATGATAACGCACTCGTCAAATAAGCATTTTGCCTCGTTTGAAAAAGTATTACTTTCCTAACTAGTTGCAAAAATAACTATTACTGCCTCTTTTTGTTAGTCCATTGAAATTTATCTCACTTATTCTACTTCATATACGATCAATATAGTATAAGGCTAGGCACATAAATTAATTTACATTTAATTTTTTTACCAAAAAGTATAGTGCATTCTTATCAAATTTATTATAAACGTTTTTGAATGTCTAAACATATAAACTCCATTTGAGAATACTTAATTTTATTCATCATTAGCCATAGATTATTTATATGCAATTATTTGCTATTTTCGACTAATATTCCTTTAAAAGACAAGCATAAATGAGCACTCCTTGACTCGTTGCATTATTCCCTGCATTTCAAAAGGCGCTATTTATCCGTTATCAGTTGATTACCTACAATTATAATGCCAAACCATCCGAAATAATTGAACTGTGAAGAAACCATTCAAGATCACAAACAGAACAATACCGAACATGCATTCTAATCCATTCCCTCGTTCCCCAAGATGTCGAATGAATTAACCCCACCAAAATTTTCCCACTATATCCAATCTTCGTCCTTCCAAGTAGCAAGCGAGTTGGGGTTTCCCAATACCATCGGCCGGTAGCAACTGACCGGTACCGGCTGACACCGGACTGCCCGCTCCCTCTCTGTTAACCGCTTCGACCCACTTACCGTATAATCGAGTAGGAACCACTTTGGGATGTCCCGGGGGATGCAGTCCTCAAGGTCATACCTGCCATGAATGGATGCAGGAATGTCTTACTACTACATCCTTGGCAGGGGAAGCTTAACCGGATTCTTTCTTCGAGATTTCGACGAGACGAGGAATGGGTACATATAGCAGTGGAATAATATGTGATGTAATTGTCGGAGGGTTAATTGAAAATTATGGAAGTCCAAGGGCTTGCTAAATTAGTACTGGGGATAATTTATGACTTGAGCAAATTGGATTATTGAAGCAGCTACTTTTAAGCTGCAGGTATTTAAACATGGTGGGCATATGTGAAAAGTGGAGAGGTTAAAGTAGTTTTATTGAGAGGGGAGAAAAGAAAAAAGGTAGGGGAAATTAGAGAAAAACATTCCTTTTATATTTTAAAAATAAACCTACTTTTAATTTTGCGAGAGATATTCAAATAAAGAATGATTCCAAAAAATTTATAAGCGTAACATTACAAATTAAAATTTAAAGACCATTCAATTAAAAAAAGAAAAGGGAAAAAAAAACACTTTTGAGATTGAATATTAACAGGACCTATAATGTTAATAGGCTTATTCTTATATCTTGTCTGAATTCGATTATTGCAGGTTTAAAAATCGTTTAAAGCGTGTTGAAAGACAAAAGATCTACAAAAAAAAATAAAAAAATACAGCTTTAGAAATTTGAATGTACTATGTACCTGTAATTTACTTAAGATTTTTTCAAATTCTTGATTAACAGCATACTACTTTAATTTCCCTGAACCCTGCTTGTTGACTAAAAAAACTATTTTTCTCACCCTCCTGAAAAAATTTGCTTTAATTGTGAATTTTATATACGATAGCTGACCCATATTTGGGTATTAGAGTACCATGTGGAAAATGTGTTTATTATTATTGTTGTAGTTGTTGTTTAGACAGCAAATTTATTTCAGTAATGTTTAATTATTCTTGAAATATTGTGTAAATTATATTTCGATATTTTGAACCAGGTTTCCACAGAAGCTTAATATATAATGTTTTTACCACAAAGCAAAAATTTGACTCTAATATTTATTTATACTTCAGGGAAATGGCTCTGTATTTTAACCATAGCCCTCCTATGTGAAATTCCATCCTTAAACGCAACACTCCACCAATACATCCGCAGCCCAATCACCAGCCCGACTTTCAAAGCACAAACGTAACTCTCCCTTCGTTCCAAGTTGTCCTCTTTCTTCCAACCAGTAGCCAAGTGACACATCTAGTTTGAGAAACAATGCCATTTCGACTGCCCACCATAACAAGCGAGGTAAACAAAGGTTATGTCCCGCCGATGCCCTCTCTACCAACAAGCGTCACACTCATGGGCGGCTCCCCCATTGTCTCCCTTTTCGCTTGTTTTGTTGTGAAAATGATTCTTTGTGAGCTCTCACAGATGACTATCTGTCCGAGAACGGAGGTGTTTTTGGGCTGGATACGATTCTCTCTGATGTAGATGAGAATGGATACGATTATTTTAATTATTCTTGAGCGGACTGATAGTGTATTGCGATAACTTATCGTTGGGTAGGGTCTGTATTTGATATGCAAATTGCTTCCTTTTTTAATGGACTGTCTGGACGCGAAGATTATCACAGATATCTCCATGCTCTAGATCAAGAGTTAAACTATTAATGGTAAATGTTCGAAAATAGTCTTAATTTTTTTTTAGAATTCAACGTTAGTTCAAAGATATATTGCTTTATCTTGAAGATGGAATCAGACTTAGAAAGTTAGATAAAGATCTCAGCAAAGTGCATACTTATTAAGGCAATTTGCATGTTATTATAAATGGTTACGGGTTTCTCAGCAGGTTTCTTATGTATACTTAGAGCCATTTGTATGCTATATGAACAAATAAAGAATCGTAAAACTTTCTTGAAAACTGAATGAGAGAGAGGAAAGGACGTCACAGTTTCTTTGCTTCCCATTCTAATGCACTGGGTACAATCAACTTTATACGATGCATTTATTTCAATCAACCTTGTTTAATTATTTTTGATTTGCCTTATTTATCAAATGTTCGCCATTTTTTGTAATCTAAATTTGCCACCTACCAATGTCCAATATTCTTCATTGTCCAATTTTGTAACCATACAATAAGTAAAATATTGTTTTTTGTGTTTCAATCAGTGAGCTTTCGTGTTCTACACAATTTTTTTCTAGAAAATTATCGAAGTACTATCTATCAGAAAAGTATTTTATTTCAAAATAATAGTGATACTGAACTGAAATATGTATTCACATTTTATCGCAGCGTTATGCAACTCATTGGTCCAAATTATGCATATTTAAAATTCAAGACACGTAGTTTATTTTACAGAGCTGTGATTTCATATAAAAGTTTTTCCAATAGAGATGAAATTTTATTTGATTCAATTGCAGGAAAATATATCTAAATATAAGTCTAAATGGATCATGTTAAAAACACACATATTACAATTCACACATTGTTGAAAAATTAGTGATATTTGAATTGTGGTTCCACTTATGATAAAACTTGTTTTGAAGAAGAAAATCACATTTCTTTGGGAAAAAAAAGGATAGTGGTTTTTGTACAGAAATGTAATGTTGAAAGTTGAAATAAAACAAAGTGATATGCGTGCACCAAAAAAAAAAAAAAAAAAAAAAAAAATTCAGATTCAAAGCAAGCATTTAACAATGAAATCACGAGTTTGAATTTAATCGTTCATTCCACAATAGATTGCACTATTTTTTTCAGTTTTTGTAGTTAATCTTTTAACTACAACAATTCTCTTAGGTTGATAATGTATGAACATTTCATTTCCTTCAAAAACAAAGATTCCTTTAATCAAGTTGAGAAAGTTATAACATACTAGTATAAATAAAATATATCATTAAAATTATGTTTTTACAATTCACAGACAGTCACAGATATAAAGGGTAGCTAAATGACTTAAGAACAGTCTGGAGCTTGTAAGAATGGAGCATATATTTGTAAAACTTAATATACGCACTACTGAGTCCAATGGGAAATGGTATATAAAAAATTAGATTGGAGAAAACCTTGGCAAATGTTTATTTCAAGAACAAGAATTATTATGAAAATATTCAAAACTTACTTAAATTGTTTTCTTTTTAATATGCAGCAACTTTTTAGTTCACAAATTTATAATAAATATTCAGTCGGAAAACTTAGCTTCTATTTAAGTCCTAAATTGTCATTTTTTTTATTGGTAACAATTTTAACGCTTATTTTGCTTACTCGACCAACAGGAGAAAAAAAGAGAGCCATCTGAAAAATCGACTTAGGTTTTTTTTAGGTATTTCTCCCGCTGATTCGAAAAATTTTCTCTGGTGTCTACCCGTGAGTCACGCTAAAAATTCACTTGCTACTGTAACTCAAAAGATACTGACTCGGTTTCAAAGCAATTTCACAGAATATTTTCAAATGAGTTTATAAATAGGGACAGTACCGACTAGCATGGTATTGAGGACAATAGCACAATATTTTGATATCATTGATTGTATAAATAATACTTGATAGCTTTCTTCAGTTTATTGGTGTATCTTTTTTCCAATTTTATGGCCAAGTTTTAGGTTAACAATTTTAAATATTGGAAGTAAATTTCGAAGTGTGTGGGATATTTAAAATAAGTGTCGAATTGAGAATTTGTTTAATTTCATGATCAAGGTCATAAAAAGAAAATTTTGAATGGTTAGGTGTTTTCAGATTTAAAAAACTTTCGTGAAAAACAAAATCTAAATTTTTGCAGAAAATTAAGTAAATTTAAAATTTCAAAGCGAGTGTCTATTTTTGACATTTATAAATCAATCAAATTTTGATATCCAAATCGACAATTTGTTTAATTCGAATAATTCCAAAATCCTTATAAGTATAAGTAGTAACTGTTGGTTACTAGAGATTGGGTTGAACCAGTTTTCCTTAGAAAGAAAACTACGATTTCGAGATGAAAGAAAAGCTATAAATTGTAATCATCCCAGTTATTTTTACCTTAGAAAATTGATAATGGCAAAAATGACAACAAAATATGACCGCCGTACCACGCGCTCTTCTACTTGTACTAAGGTAGGGGCAACTTGTGTATCTAGAGCCACCCCACTTTTATTGAATAATGTTTAGTTCTAAGTTTTTTACTTACTTGGGTAAGTGGCAACACCCAATTGTTTTTTTGGCAGCCATTTTGAAATCTTAGAGGAAAAATCTGTGATAAGTTTGCAGTTACATTTTACAGCTCATGTCTTTTATTGTTTTACAAAGTTAAATCAAATACTTTTCTTTGAATTCTAGTAAATAATTTTGTTTGTAACACTAAGTACTAAATGAGCCGTTTAAATAAATCCTTTCAGAGTGTGCATTTTTGGTAGAAGACACTTTATACGAAATTACCAAATTTTGTACCTAGGACCACATAGTTGCTTATTGTGTTCAAATTGACAAAACCAAAATCTGTTGGTGCTTCTAAGCGATGCAGCTCATTTATTTGGAAATAATTTTTCAAGTTATGAAAATACTTGCAATTCACAAATAATTTGATACATTGCAATTTATTATAGTTATTATATGATAAACCAATGACTGATAATTACTTGATATTGTTTATTTTATAAAATTCATCTGTGTATGTTTGTTTTCTATTCATTATGGACTGAAACCTCACTTAAAGAGAATGGCCCTAGATACATTAGCTACTGGCACTAGGTATAACGAGGTCCTACACCGAGGGCCCTTTGTGAAATGTCTTTAAAACCTTCTATTTGACAAAATCTACTATTTAAGAATTTATATTAATCCCAATGGGAAGTAATTACTATAACGATGTATGCATACCAGTTTCACATTTTTAAACGGCTCAGTGGATAATTTTTTATTTTTTTTTACATTGAAAAAAGATGGCCCTAGGTACACAGGTCTCCCCTATTAGATATAAAGTGAGATAATAAGTTATATTTATGCAATGGCAAAAACTTAAATATTATTTAACATTTATTAGTCATGTATCGTTCTAATAAGCAGCTGACGATGAATTCCATAACTGACAGATGCGTCAGTATTTGTAGGATCCTTTCACAATCAGAAATATCGTAATAATGTTATTTATAGAATACGTCAAATATAAGTCAGACTGTTTTGTTCTTACAGTGAAGGCACAGAAAAATGATGAAAAAATTGACAGGAAATAAATAACTTTTGAGTAAGAACTCGTTTTTTTTTTTTTTTTTTTAATACTATTCTCATACTGAAATTTACATTTTGTGGTTTCCGGAGAAAAATTGTCAAAATGAAGTAAGATTAATTGCTTTGGCATTCACTCTTTTCATCACACAATAACCCATTAGTGTTTATTGAACGAATCTGTGTCAAGGTTACACCTTCAATTAACACTATCAAATCACGATTTTTCTACTAATTATTCAATTTTGTTGCTCGCATTCTTCCAAGAGCGTTATCATTTTGGTACAAAAAATGTGCGCCCAAAAGATATTAATACTGAGTAAAACCTAAAAAATTAAAGAGGTGGCTAAATGTACACCTGACCTTGATCATGCTAAATAAACAAATTTTTTATAAGCTTCAGGCTGTAAAAATGATTAATACTTTGACTTTTAACTGCAAATTATATCTTGTTCTGATGCTTTGGATAACATAGTTGAGTAATTGACATCAGTTAACTTGAGTAATTCGTTTTTAGAATCCCAACGTCAAGCCATTCACAGCAATAAATAGACCAAATTTAAAATTGAAATAACAATTAAAAGTGATTATTGCCTTTTACCCACTGTAGTAAATAAAACTTTTAGAAATGTCTGCATAATTACTTTGTAAGCTCACGTGTTGTTTTTTGTAAAAATTCTATTAATTGATGAAAATGAATTCCGTCAAACTCCACTAACGCGAAGTCGATGGGGCCGCTAAAATTGTTCGCGTTAACCGAATTTCGTGTTAAACGAATAAATTACTGTTAAGTTTTAAGTACAAAGAAATGCTTTTACTTCGCTTTAAACGTGGTTTCATGTTAAGCGATCTCGCGTTAAAGGAGTTTGACTGTATTGTAAATATACATACGTTATGATGCCATACAAATGATTAACTGTTTTTATACTGATAATTTGTAATGATATGATATCGGAAAAATATGTAATATAAATATATAATTAATAAATATTGTTAATATTTCCTATATTATTTAACAATGTATATTTTCTTTAGTAGGTCTAGTTTATAATAAAATTGAGGAGCTATTTCCACGGCAATATGGCATTAAGATTAGCACTTTGCATTGCATTCCGGATGTTTTGAGAAACATATTTATGTTTAGGATTAAAAAATACAATTATTAATTACCAATAAGAAAAATAAAACTAACGAAATGAAAATTTAAAATTAATAAACTTGTTTAAAACAAAGACTATTCACAAAAACCATTGCCGTAATAGATTTAACCCAGTTGCAATACCATAAAAGCCAGAGTACTAACTAGATATAAAATTAATTGCAAAGTACTAGTAAATTGTAAGAAACTCGCAAAATTTTCCAAAATTCAAGCAAAAAAATTTACTTGTTAATCTTTTTTCTGTCGTTTCGCTTTCTGCTTCGATGAGGAATGTTTTATTCAATTTTTTTTCTATTTCTACAACCGATTTCAAACGAAACCGCTTGAAAATCCCCGAACCATAGAATCAGAAAAAATCGGTTGTTTTGGAAAACAATCTCTTAAATACTAACAGAAAAGAAACAAAACTATTTCCTGTGAATACATCTGCGATACAATTAAGGCGTCCTTAACTTTTGTGCTTACTTATTACGTTTCGAGCTCACCTTTGTTGCCATTCGCTTAGACTTAAAACTGGTCGGTTGTGCAGGAAACGCGGAATTCTTGTTTGGTTGAAGCTTCTTTGTTTTTTCTTTCCATCAACTTAACGGATATTGCTGTCGTCTGGCGGATGAACAGATTAACATTTTTTAAAAATCCTTTGAGCATTTTGCCGAACCGTGCATTACTGTATACTTTTATAATGGTTTTTAATTCTGAGGAATTGGTGGTTTTGTATTTTCTTTGTTAAGGTAATTTTTTTATGATGTTTTTGTTCTTGTTCTTGTTCTGAACACTGTTCTTCAAATATAAAAGACTGATGTTATTTTTCGCGTGTAATCCACTTGTAATTTTAAATTATAAATTCATAAAATTTTATAAAATGTTGAAAACCTTTATTAATTTGTAAAATACTATAAGTGGTAAAATATTAAGAGGCATCATACGTTATAATAAAACAGTTCTTAATATACAGTTTGATAATACAACTCTTTTTCTTAGACCATTAGAAAATTCGTGATTCAGTAAACAATTTTCGTATCTAAGTAGTTTTTCAAATGTGGTTTTATTAACGAAATCTCTGAAATAGAAAAAAATTGTAAATTAATTCTTGATACCTTGTTAGTTGGGGTTTGATAGATCATAAATTACTTTTCTAGCTTGCTTTTATGATTTATTAGACATTTGTACCTATTTTATTCTTATAAATTAAAAGAAATATCCGAAAATATGTTGTAAGATTATTTATGAAAAATTACAGGATAAAATTATCGAATAATACAATCCATTTGATCAACTTATTAATTAGTTAAAAAAAAATTGATAGGTCAATTTTTAATTAATAAATTAATTAGTTAATCAATTGGAACACATTTAATCCACTAAATACTGAATATAATAGAATTAAAAATATTTTCCGAAATATCTCTTGAAAAAGGTACTGGAAAATTCTGCAATAATAAAATATAAACATTTTCAATCACTAGATACCATTTACGAAATATCATCCCATCCACACAAAAAAAGTAAAAAAAGTTTGCAATTACGGAAACACCTCTGTAGTGATTTGACCCGAGGCTTCCGAACCCCAATGCATTTCGAAAACCAGTTGCGAATATTTCCAAACTATCAGTAGGTCGGTCAATCAGCCCAAATGCGGGTTTCCTTTCTTCCGAAGCCACATACTTGCAATTAGTGTGGGCAGTGCCAAACAGCATTTTCCTGCATAATTACAGTGATCCCATTGCTTTCGAAAAAATAATTAGTGATTAGATCGGAGATTAATAGGGGAACCTTCGATTTGTGCGATTGAGGAAAAGTAATTGTTAGTAGTGGTCTGTGTTATTTCTTATCAGTAAGTGAAGTGAAAAAGACCATTAAGTCGTTTATCATGAATGGTCTGGGGTTTATTGATATTTTTCCCACATAATCTTAGATTTGCTGTGCATTTTTTTTCCTAGATATGAACCCTGGTATCTTTGACCTTGGTACTTTCCACATCGATTTTTAATGTTACAGCTCAGACTTGTAACAGAACGTAGCACCATCAATAATCAAAAAATCACTGAATAAAGTGCATGAACGAAAAAATTATTATTTAGTCTTTAAACTGGCCCCGAATGGCACTGGGCTTGAGGCACAATAACTCGACAGAAGCAGTTCGGGGAAAATAAAGTTTTTAAAAAATCCTTTATATGCATTGTCAATTTTTATACTCATTAACACAGCACCGATATCAAAAATTCTATCAGCAAAAAGTGCAGCAAACTACGTTTCAAAATTTATTTATTAAAAATGAAAACAAATGTATACTCTCACATCCAAATATCATTTATTTATTCTGATTAAAGTAATTCTATCATTTATTTATTAAAAAAAGTTTGTCATCAGGAAAGAGTTTTAACAATGATCGGTTCAATGCTATTTTAAAGCGATTGGATGACGGCAAGTTGGTTTATTAGTATTCCGTAATAGTGACCTTTTAATGACAGTTACTGATCCAAAATTTTATAGAATGTATCGTCATCGACATCGAATCAATCTGCCAAGTTTCAGCCCACTTAGATGACGACAAGGGGGTTAATTAGGCCTCCGCAAATTCCCCTCCCATCGACAAACAAACATATACACAAAATCGAAGTCAATATAAACGATTTAAAAAGTATATTTCCCTTAATACTGGGTCCTATTAGGGGACGGTTATAAAAGTGGTTGAGATAAGCTGTAATACATACAGAAATGATGCACAATTCAAGTATTTATTACTTATAAATCACAAAAATGTAGTCTAAATTTCTTAAAGCCAGTTTAATCTTGTTCATAATTTTAATAAATTTTATATCAGTCTTTGATAATTTATAAACGAAATAAGATAAATTAAACGAACACTTTCGGGTGTCATTTCTTAGTTTTTGCATTATCTGCAAGCGTTTTTTTTTTTTTTTTTTTTTTTTCTCTTTTTTTCTTTACTTTTTTTTGTTAATTAAGTGGTTGCGTGGCACTAGCCGACGTGTCATGAGCGCATCGGGGTAAAATGGTATCACTAGCGCACAAACACCTGTTTATAAGGGGAAGGAAATCCGCTACAAGGTAACATGGTACCAGAAGCGCACAAACTCTAGTTTCCCAGGGGCTCACTTCTTCATTTTACAGGAGCGAACAAAAACAGATTTATTCAACTAAGTAAACGATAGGTTTTCTTTATTTTAAAGAGACAAATCTCCAAAACTGTATTTTTTTGCGGCTAAATTTGTTACTCAGTGTATGCAGTACATATTAATAGAACTTACAATAACAAAATACGCATTTTTATGTTTTTATTAGATACTAGGTTTTTAAATTGGAGAGCCGATTCATATTTCTTATGATGAAAACGTTCTGTTTAAATTAGAAGTTTCATTCCGTTGCACTTTTGGGGCTTATTTTAAATTCTGATAAGTTTTTGGTTTTCATATGTTTAGTTTGATTGCTTTATTTAGAGTTCCTCATTTCCACTGTGTTCTGTATTGTTGTAAATTTTACATTTGCCAATAAAATGGCCTGCACGTTTGTAGTTTTACATGAATGCTCATCTTTTAATACAATCAGAATGCGACATTTTTATACTTATCATCCCCATTGTTTTTAATTTTAAGTTCACCACCTCACATATCTATTTTATATCAAATGGAACATATCCACATTATACAAAACGGATATGTAAGATGGTGTATGGACATATCCATTTATATTAAAGGCATATCATAAGTTTGATGGAAACATTGAAAAAATAAGAATATCCAACGGATGAAATTTTGTTTCGAAAATATTTATAGTAACTTATGCATTGGTTATACCTTAACGAGTTTTTACGTGAATGTTTTTAAGTTGTTGTAACCTTCTTCTTTCTTGCTTATTTTGAGGCTAAATTTAGCTTTGAATACTAGCGAAAATGCTTCTTATTTGTAAGTATGCGTAGATTCAAAATCAGAGACCTTTTTGAATTGTGTCTGAAAGAATGTTCTAATAATGATAAATCCAACGCAATTTTTAATCACATATGTAAAACTGTTGGGGAAATAATAAATTTTTCGACTGAGAATGATATAAAACAAAATTTGACGGGTGTACAGTCATTTTAGAAGTTTCAAACAAGTCTAATTAATTCAACCACATATGGGCATCCAAGCATTCCGTATTACAAAAAATCAAGCAGATCGAAAAGGTGAGATGCGGTTCAGTTATTGAATGAAAAAAAAAAAAATGCGATTCTTCTATAATTATACAAATTGCTATTATGGCGACACGCAAAAAAAGGCTATTATTATTTGGCAGCAATTTTGAAAAGAAGTCAACTTAAGTCCATCACCGCCAGCTAAAATGAAGAAAATAAATTTTTGTAACAGCGTGCAAAAAATTAAACTTTTTAATCATTTGGAATCAAAAATAGTGGCGAAAGTATCACTTTTTCGAGAGGAATGCGGGAAAGTAACTTTTTCGCACTAGTATGAAAATGAAATTTCTCTCACGCCTCGTGAGCAAATAACATATAGTCTTGCCATTGGAATGACATATTTTCAGAAGAAATTTCTTGACACGAATTGGCAACATTAATAAATATATATATTAAAAATATTTTTTGCCCGTAATTATAAAAAATATTGAATGCAACACATAGGAAGAAGGTTCATGGTTGCACAAAATCGAGCTCGCTTCGTTCACTGAAAAGTTCATTAACACATAAGCACAGGCTTACTTCACACGTTGAAACGTTCATTGCTATGCAAGCATAGGCTCGCTTCGCTCGCTTAGAAGTTCATTGCTGCTTAAGCATAAGCTCGCTTCACTCATTAAAATCTAATTGCCACGTAAAGCCTTAATAAAGAAACAAAAAATCCCCGTTAATATCCCGTTAATACAATACCCCTTTAAGATTATTTTAACACTTGTTTGTGGAAAGCAAAATTGGAAGGCCAAAAGTACTTATTTAGAAACTTTCAGAGCTTTAGGGCTATCAAAAGTTGCTTTTTGTGAAAATATTAATTAAAAAACAAATTAAAATGTTAACCTTCTTTTTATCAAAAGTCCAATTAGAAGGCCAAAACAACTTGTATTGAAAATTTCAGAACTGTAACCCATTTCGAAATAGTTTTGTGAAATATATGTTACAGTTAAAAAAAAAAAAAAAAAAAAAAAAAAAAAAAATTAAATTTTAAAGTTCTGTTTTTCAAAAGTCTAATTAGAAGGCCAAAAATATTATGTTGAAAATTTCAGATTTCAGAGCTGTAGCCCAATTAGAAATTGTTTTGTAAAATATTTATTAATTAATTACAAAAAATTAGTTAAAAAAGAACTAAATAAAATTTAAAATTCTGTTTTTCGATAGTCTAATTAGAAGACCAAAACTACTTATTTTGAAAATTTCAGAGCTGTAGCCCAATTAGAAATTGTTTTGTAAAACATTTATTAATTAATTAAAAAAATTAACTAAAAAAGAACTAAATAAAAATTTGAAATTCTTTTTTTCAAAAGTCCAATTAGAAGGCCAAAATTACTTATGCGGAAAATTTCAGAGCTGTATCTCTATTTTAAGTCACTTTGTAAAAAAAAATTAATTCAAAAAGAGCTAATTAAAATTTTAACATTCTGTTTGACATAAGTAAAATTAGGAGGCCTAAACTTCTTATGTTGAAAATTTCAGAGCTCTACTCCAATTTTAAGTAGGTTTCTATAGATCCACAGACAGACACACAGCTTGTTTTATTATTATAGATAACCAACACATTATAAAACACCTTATAAGCACATTTGTTATAAACTGTGTATTTTTTCAAACTTTTTATTTAAAAACTTATAATTAAATAAATATTGAAGCCAGATTCACAATTCTTCATGTCTCGCACATCCGCATGTCCGTTCTAATAACATCCTAATTAGTCATTTTAATTGCAATTAGCTAATTAAAAAATTAACGGAAGAATAAAGTTTACGTTTAAAAATGCATCATTTTTAATTTTGATGTACTGTTAAGAAGTTTGAAATTATAACATAAAAATTAAAGAATGGAGATCCTACCCTCTGCACATAAACTAGCAGTTTGTGCGCTCATGGTACCATTCGCTTGATAAATGAGAGGCAACTCTCTTCCCCCCCCCCCGTCCCCAAGTACTGCAGGTGTTTGTGCGCTCTTGGTACGATGCGCTCATGACACGTCGGCTCGTGCCACGACACCAATTAGGTTGAAATTTAAAGTATTATGGACCTACCATTCAATATTTACTAAATAAAATATATTAATTTCCAGAACCAAAATGAATGCATACTGATACTGTAACTATTTAATACTTTTTTTTTTCTTTTTTTTTCATTAAAATTTACTTTTTCAGATTTTAAATTGCTATAAAATATTTTGATTTGGAAAATTATACGAAATAAATAATAAAATACTCGGATAATATCGATTCGGGAATTTAAAAAAAAAAAAAAAAAAAAAAAATAGACAAGAAATAGGTTTCAATTAACTTTTGTAATTTTATTCAAAGAAATCAAAAATGTTTACTACCTTTTCTCTTCTAAATCAATCATTTCTCTAGCCTTAATTGAAGTAGGTTCCGCAGAAAACAAACCATGTAGTATCTTTTCAATTAATCATACACGCCTTCTTAGAAAACATGACCTCCTACTGATACGGAAAGTAGCGCCAGTTGAAAAATGAGAATTGCATTAATTACAGTCTTTTTTTACTGTATATTACCCTAAAGTTGTATAAACGTAAATATATATATATATATATATATATAACTGACCTGCAAAAATTTCTTGAAAACCTGAAAACTGAAAGAAATGTTGCTCCTCATTGAAAGTAATGATGTAGGCAAATAAACGTCAATGAAAATAGAGCCCATTTAGAAAAACTTTATAAAACTATTATTCTGCAGGAGAACTTAACGTTGAAATAACGTTGGTATTCCATGTTGCATAACTATTCCAAAATACCTTAATTCTCTCTATTATTAAAAAATAATTTTTTGAAAAAATAGACATCTTTGAAAAAATCCATAAAAAGGGTATTTACCCAAAATGTAATAAAAATTGCAAATATTTTTTAATTTTGATGCATGATATTTAGAAAAAAGTTGGGTTATTAAATCAGACTCCTCTACTTTTAAGATATTTACCCTCTAATCATTTTTATAAATGTATGTTGTTCTTAATAGTTTAAGGTTTTTCAAGAATAATTAAACTCTTTTAAAGAATTTTATTTGAATTACGATACTAAACATTAGAAATTGTAAATATAAATACAGTAGTTGAAAAAACTATAATGGGAAATTCTTACTAATGCTTTTGGTAACAAATTAAAGAATTGTAACAAATTATTATGAAAAATTAAGACTATTTAAACACTGTATATACTACTAAATAGTTATTTCCTCACAAAGAAAGGAATATTTATTTTTATGCTGTTAAGAAAAATTAAAAATATCCGTAACTATACATTTTTCTGTTTTGAAATTCAAATAAAAAATGTGCGTAATTACTTTGATTCCTTACTGTTACTGTTTTTATTAACTTACCGGACTGTTATTACTTTCACTTGAATTACTTTCTATACCAGAAAATCACACACACACAAAAAGTGCATTTGCTTATATGAACGAATCATTAGTTATATTGATATACTATATTAAATTGTCAACTAATGATTTGTTGATTTAACATAGATACAAGTATTAACGAATCATTAGTTGATTTTGACTTCGAAATGCACCGCATTAAAATAAAACTTGTAGCGATTATGTTGTTTTATTCATGTGTTATTGAATATTTTTTTAGGAATGTCCACAAAGAATATTTTAGAATTCTTTTTTAAATAATGTTTTTCTTTGTAAAACAGGGAAGAGAATTAAAAAAGAATCGTAAAAGAATGAGTGTTGTTTTTTTAGGCAATATGTTTAAGAAATTTTAGTAAATTTGGGGTGATATTTTATAATTCTTGAGACTGAGTAACTACACAATTCAATGTAAGACAATTTTTTATATGTGTGTTGTATAAGAATTTATGTCCCTTAATTTTCTTTTTAATAAAATTAGTCCTTATGTAGTTAAGACAAAGTATCTCTTTGACAGCATGAGAAATATTTTGTAAATTTGCTGAATTATTGTTACATACATTTGCTATCAAACAAAAAGGCACATAAATGTGAAATTAATTTTAACTCACGAACCTAAATTAGCATTTGTTCTTTAATATGAAAATAATGCCAAAGTCAAATAATTACCTAAAGCTTTTTGAATTATTTTTGTCAAAAAAAAAAATAATCTAAAATTAACTATGTGAGAATGGAGCACCGCAGCTACTGTGTGACACCTCATGGAAGGGAGTAAGTCCTGAAGTTTTATAATTACATATCTCTAATGTTTCTCTTTGTAGACGTAGACATTTACCTGGTAACCAAATGTTCGACTTCTTAGTGTAAGTACTTACGAAATAAAATTATTTTAAACATTTTTTAAAAGAGATATTTCAGAAATATATTATTTAACATAAGTAATTTATTTAAAAACATTGTAAAGTGTCGATGAGCACCCGAATATATATAGGGGAGTATTTAATTTTTTTTTTTTAGTCTTTTTTTTATTATAATTTGTTCATAGTTTTAAGAATCAAAACGTTTTTTATTATCTTTTTGTTTCTTCACAATACTTTTGTAAAAATTTGGAAACCAAATCCAGACACTAGTGCATTTTGAAAACTTTGATTGAAGAAACCCTGTGCATTTTAAAACGTAACTCTGCCAGAAAATTGATTTTTACTAGATATTTATTTTCCTACAGATTTCATTTCTTTAAAAATCGCAAAGTTTAATTATAAGATTTTCTGAGCTTGAAATGCTATTTATGTTCTTTCATCTTTATATTTTATGAATTTAGAATTAATATAATAAGATATCTGCTCACACATCATGAATAGATTTTACTTTATAAAATATTAAAAAAAAAAAAATTAAACATGAAGTTTAAACTAATTTTTTAAATTGTGCTTTCAAGTTTTTTAACAATGCGCTGTTATATTTTTATTGTGTGGTTATAGACATGTCAACTGAAGTGAAGTGAATTTAAACTGAATTTTCCAACATACCAATTTTTTTGTAAAATAAAATTCGGTCACACAGTGGAATTAAATTTCTTGCAACTTAAAGTTTCATAAAAATGTTGCATCATACCATGAAACATTCTAAATTTAGTTTTAAAATGTAGGTGCACATTATGCAAACTTTTATGCGTAAATTATAATTGATCTTCACTGAAGATAAATGCTATCACACGTTCGTGTCTTTAGCCAACTGGTGCAAGTACTGTAGGGGCCAATACATATCAAGGTCTCTTAGCAATGAATGTTGATACCGCATTAGATATTGGATCGATGCAGGAGATCATAAGATAAAATGCCTGAAAATAGATAGTGCTATCAGGGAGAATTGTGCGCAATTTTATCTACAAATATTTTCATTGAAATGTGATAAATATTAATATACCATGCAATAAGGCACCAAATGTTGCATAAAAAATGAGCATTCCTTTATATGAATAGTCAGATTTAATCTCTTGCATAACAAATAAAAAAATATCTTTTTAACTAAGAAACGAAGAGTTTTCTTGATGAACTTTTATGCTGTTCTGTCTTTTCTTCAATTATTATGGTTTAGCTTAGCTATTGAAATAGTTTTTTCATTAATTGTTTATTTTAAATATTTTTTTCTTTCCTTCAAGATTTTTTCAAATTAATTTATGCATAAAAATGGCTATCAAGACTTATTACAATTTGTTATATATTTTAAATAACCTTATTCATAAAGTATACATAAAAGTATTAGTGAAGTTGTAACACTAGGAAAATATTATTAAGAATTCATACAGAATAAATTAAACAAAATGTTGAAACAGCTTTAATTTTTCTATTTCATTTTAAGGAAATCAATATTATTGTCTTTGTTATTGTATTTTGATATCATAAAATTGTTATTAAAAGGTAAGAATAATTTCAAATAAAGAATACTGAATTAAGTTGCATTCAATCGCCTTCTTTTCAAATTAAAATATATATATATATCATTTTAAGCTTAAAATATCTGACGGTTCCCTAAAGATGTATCTTTTTATTCTATTTCACTATACATAGATATTTGGACATAAAAAGAAACGTTTTCCCCATTACGATAAGCTGAAAGAAATATTCAAATCAAGTTCATGAATAAATTCGTATTTACTTTGCAACATGCGTAAAAAATTACTTCATTACACCAAAGTTACCATAAACCACACGATTTACTTCTAGTAATAATTAAAATAACTCTCTGAATATAGAGATTTAAGTCTCTAAATTAAATTTCTACATTTAAAGTGAAGTTTTGTTCGTATCTTGACTTAGTAATACACAAGTTTGGGACCAGAAACCTATATGTTTTGTCGTTTATTTATTTATTTTTAGTTTGAATCTAGGATCTTACCTGTTTTGTCTTTGCCATCCAGACTTGTAACATTTTTATTCTGTAGGGGCTATTCATTTTATTCTAGGATTGATTAAGTTTTGGAAAGATTTCAATTATAAATGTTTTATGGTAAAATTTCCATTTATAGTTTGCTAAAAATGTATAGAACGATGTCCTGTATGCAAATTATTCTATGATTAATTCAAACAGTTACATATTTGTTTCAAATGTGGAAACATTTCATTGTCCTGTTAAAATAATAGCTCAAATTTTAAAACATCCAGTAATATTTAAAAAAAATAAATTAGAAAATGATTTTTAAAAATTAATGTTTGATAAATAGTAATCACTTTTTTAAATTGTTAGGTTATGTTTCTTTTAAAATTAACATTTTTATTCCCACTATTACCACCTAAGTAACTATAAAGTTTAGAAGATCCATAAAATACGTACTTTCTTAAATTAGATAGTTGCATCTAATTATTTACTAATTGCAGAATTAGTTAAATCACTAAAAAAGGTATCCATTAAATTAACCTGTGCAAAACTGAAGCAAATATATTAATTATTTTGAAAACAAACAAAGAAATAAAATTTTAAAGTAAAAAACTATACAATTTATTGAATGATCTTTGGTGAACAATGATAATATGTTACAGAGAAATTATGCAAAGCATTAATGACAGTCATGAGGTAATTAAACTTTTCCTTCAATACATTTATACTGAAATACAATATGTAAATGCTTTCCCATACAATATTTTTCAGGAAGCTATATTAGAAAAAAAGTTGAAAACAGGCTTTATCAATTACAAAGAAATTTTAAATTGTATTGACAAGATATACTGTTAGTAATTTACTAAGGAAATAACATTTGTGTTTTACTTGATTTTAAATGAAAAACTTTCTCCGCAAGAAAACGAAAATCACAGAAAAATTATGTCCTAATAAATGATAAATATATTTATAACACAGAGAAATATGGAATCAAATGTAGTAATGGAACATTTTCATGTTTCATTATATTTATTTAAAGTAATGTTTATTAAGTAAACGTAAAACTAAAGTGGTATCAAAGCGAGTTAGATATAATAAATAAATAATGCTAACTACTAGTATATCACAACCAACGTTCAATTCCAAAAATAGATAAATTTCATTTTTAAGTTTCATTAGTTTCAAAACTCTTCTCATAATATTATGCATTCGCTTAAATCATTCTTTAAAAATTATTAAATAAATAATAAAACATCTCATTAATTATATGCTATTAGGCACAATATAATTTATTTTTATAGAGGAATTTGATATTAATCACTTGAAAATAAGTGATTAATATCAAATAATATTGATCAATTTGAAATAACATTCATCACCACTCAAAATGTTTAACAAAACATGCGTGAAAAAATTACTAGACCATTTTAAGGTCTCGTTACTAGAGTGTTTAAATTCATTATACATTATTCGATATTGAAATTTTAAATAATACACTCAGTAATAACATAATTATACTAATTTTTAGTTGAAATTAAGTTGTAATTAATGAAACGTGTGGTATTTGTGGAAATTTTAAGTAATTAAAACAATTTAAATAAGGAGAAAAAATAATTTATACTTATTGCTGTTTAAAATTCCGTTATTATAATTTCATTATTTTATGTAATATATGGCACAAATTTTTTTGGTGAATTGTATCGAAATTATTTCTTACTTATCATGGTAAGTTTTAAGGACATCACATTTTGAAAGTAAAAGTCTAAATACTAATAATACTGTGTTAAAAGGCACTGATATTTAAAATTTTTAAGCAATTTAAGTCTTAGGGAAAATATATATAAATTACGCATGATACACACATTCTTCATACTATATAAAAATATTATCTCCAATAGAGAATGAGTAGTTACATTTATACACCCAATTAAAAAAATATAGTAAAAATACAGATGTGTAAAGTTTGTACAAACATTTTATAAATTTGAGAAAACTGATGTTAAAGCTATGAAATATGTAAAACTTTCAAGCAAACTATACTGTGATTTCAAAATTTTTAAAATAACAAAATATCCCACTGTTTTATTAAAAAGAAGGATGGTAAGTGATTATTTTTTAATGTTAATATTGTGAAATTAAATTTCTATTTAATATCAATTATCTTTAAAAAAAACTTGTATCATTGCAAAAAAAAAAAAAAAAAAAATTATGAGTACTTCCAACAAAATAGTTTTTTGGGAATGTAAATGTATTTCAAAAAAGCACAAAAAGCAGTTGTTTGATGTCGTTCATTTTACCTGACAGCTAATAATAAAATGAAGTTCACTTTGTCACATTTTGTAAGAGGCTATGCTCCCATCTTTGAAAGACAACTTCTCCTCAGAATACCCGGACTCGTCCGAAACGTTATCTTCCTCATCCACATTCTCGTCGATAAGTTTTAAGGACGTTTTACCACGTCTCGTGTTCGGAATATCCTCCAAACAGTCCGAATCAAAGGAGTCCGTCTCCTGACTATGGATCAGGTAGTGGTCAGACAGAGAGTCTACATCGTCAGGCACAATGTCCGAAGAAGATTCAATTTCAGAGATGACAGATCCCGTCAAGAACTCATCGTCAAACTCGTCCTCGTCCAGAAGACTCGGCTCTTCCTCTTCTTCGATCTCGTCGATGGCTGTCAACTTAGGAGCACTTTTAGACCGCTCCAGAGGTGGTCTGAAGTTGGTGGAGCCTGTGCTCAGCAGCAGTTTGCGACGAGGTATCGTTGGGTTGTCGTAACAGGAGTTGGCAAGTGATAGACGGGCTTTTTGCTTGCTCAGTTTCTCTCTCCTGAACTCTTGGAGGGCTAACGTCAGCCTCTGGTTGAGTTGGGCAGCCATGGTCTTGGCCCTGTCCTCTTTGTCACAGAGGATGGCGTGGCACCTGAGTTCTTGCTTCATGCGTCTGCCTTCGTGTCGGTACACCCAGCAGAACACTTTCGGGTACTGTGGTGGTGCAGCACAGAATGTTATCCTGTTGGCCCAGTATTCAGTAAGTCCATGCTCTTTTGTAGTGGCTTTCAGTCCAGAATTACTGATAGTGAGTTTCATGGTAATCTCGTGTTTTACATTGGCACAATAGTTTTTCCAGAGGGTAGCCAGAGGTTTATCAACACAGCCGTCACCTTTGGCCCACTGGGTGATCACGTTGCCTAGGTAAGTCACTTTGTAGGTAGGGTCGTATTCCGTGATTGTCACCGAACGTTTGTTCCAGAGTTTACTCCACTTGTGTTTCATGTTTGAAGGCGTGAATGGGTTGCTCAGAGACATGGTATTTCACGGGCTGTTTCAGGCACTGAGAATCAGTTTCTTAAAACAAATGTCCGGATACTATAAAAGAGTTTGGTTGGCAAGTATCAACATCTTGGCAATCTTTGTATCAAACCGTCAAGGAAAGAACCGTGCTTACAAAGAAGATTTTTCGCTGAGATTTTGAGAAAAGTGCTATAGATTTCAGTCTCTCCAGTAACTTACGAAATGCAGAGTTGGATGCAGACAAGTAAATGGTCGAAGTTAGTCCTACAAGCACAACTTGTTCGATGCAGAAACGCAGATGCGAAACGAAATCACCAAGCGTTCGAAACGAAAACAAGAAAAATATCCAAAGAGTGTCGAATATCCGGAGGCGGGAAAGTCAGCACACTGTTTCAAGTCAACACAGTGTTTCTCTTCTCGTATTTATCCACCGGGATTCATCTTAACGTAGCTTTTATTCAAACTGCCGGTCAAAACTGATAACAGGATGCGCAGACGCAGTTGAATGGTCTCTGATAACAGAACACTGCAAAAATGTCACACGCCAGGAGAGTGGCAGAGCGTCTTCACTATTCGACGTCAACAGTAGAACTAGTATGCGGACGCTATAACCTGTTGTTGTCTTGCATGGTTGGAAGGAAAGAGAGCTCAGTTTTTCATTCTCTACCTGTACGCTCTTTACGGGAACAGGGTTGCTACGTTTTTCGCGCTCCGAGCGTTGGCGAGATTTTTGGTGAAACTATTCCGAAGTAAGGTTGTTTTGGCTCTGATCATCGTCACGGCGGTCACGTTTTTAGATCATTATTCCGCTTTATAGACTGTTGCAGAAATTCGTTGAGGACTGTTATAAATTTACGAACGGTAAACTGATCTTCGATGATAACGTTCTTACCAATTTACCGGCAAAAAATTGTTTTTCACTTATTAATGCATTTGTTGTTTTAATGTCATATGAACTTAGTTTTGTTGTTGATAAGTAAGGATAATCGTCGAAAAAATAAACGTTTGCGGTAGTTATATTTTTTACTTGAAACCTCAATAATATAAGAATCGAAATCGAGAGTTTTTGTTAAAAATTTATTTGAATTTTTTTAAAGCTATATTTGTCTTCGTTTCTAGATTAAGTCGATATCAGGAACTAACTAAACTACGTAGAGTTAAATCTTCCAAATACTTTAAAATAAGGACGGCAATAAAAATTGTTTATTGTTTCTTTATGCTTAAGCCCACATAATTTGACAAGTGACTAGTTTTCTTTTTCTTTTCTTTTTTTTCTTTCTTGTTTTTTTTCACAACTCTGATCTATAATGTTTGTCAGATAATAGAACGGTTCAGTTTGGCCTAATTATCTTAAAACATGATCTTCTTAAATAAATAACAATAAAAAAAAATGTATTGCAAAATTTTTTAATACAGTTTAGCTTCAGATTGGACCTTTACAAAAAGAAATTGTGAATTATATTTCTAAGTTTTCGTATAATGTAAGTTCCATATTGTGGTAGAAAGCTTCTATATAATATGCACACAAACTAAGCAATGACACAATAATTACTCATGTTATTTTTAATAATACATTACCTAAAATAAAAATATGATCTCAAGTATTAATAGTTTGTTTGATAAAATACCCATTCTTTCTTAAATTGATTAAAGGCTTTACAAAAACTAAACAAAATTTATATTAAGTCAATTCGGGGAAAAAACTTTCTTTTGATTCTTAGCTATTGAATTTAATTGTAATGTATTATTCAGAAAGTTTTCAAATGAAAAAAAATTAAATTTATTCACTAAGTTCTCTAAGCAAAACATCTTTACATTTATTGAAATACACTTACATCTTGTTGGAAAGGAGTTAGTGCACTTTCACTCGGAGCATTAATTTTTTAATTTGCAGTGCTGTTTTTCGTTTTTATCTATTAAATCCAGTATTGAAGGGATACCTCCATACCGAAAACGTAGTGCAATTTGATATACGGTAATAATTTACTTCAATAATTACGTACTTTTTAAAAAATATTATTTAACTCAATAATTATTTTCAGATAATAACTTAAAACGATTATATTTTAGGAATAATCATTATGAAGTTAAATTTGAGTAATTTCCTCCCAAGTTATTTTCATTATTCAAATATAATTTTCTTTTGCATCTTAACTTGAAAATAAAAGGCTGAAAAAAATTTATGAATTCAAATTACTTTGTAAACAACAATTAGAGGCACTCTCTAGTGAATAACAAATGCCTAATTTTATAATAAATAATAAATTTTTGAAAAAAAAACAAAGAAAAGTATTCCTAGTGGGTTTTATACTCGCCGACAATTTACCATTTAAATTGGGAAAATATTTCATTATTTAGCAGATACTGTTCCCTACATATAAGACAAGAACTACAAATATAGTATTACTTCGAATAAATATCTCATAATAAATTTCTCATGATAATTTATTCCAGAGAAAAAGATTAGTAATAACTTAGAAAAAAAATTAATTCGGATCTATTTACTACCCAATATGAACCTAACTTCTAACTTTAAATCATTCTAACATTAAACAGTCATCAAATAAAAAAACATGAAAATAAAAGGAAATAATAGAAAAACTGACAAAGTGTTATATGTATATGATGATAAAGGAATTAAATTTAGAGAAAAATTTAATTTGAGTGTTAGAAAGAGGATGGAAACTTTTATTAATCCGTAAAGTTTAAAACATTTGCTATTAAGATAGCAAACTCCATTGTAAAAGTCGCCAATGTACTATTCAAATGTAAAATTTAAACAAAAAATGAAATGTAATTTAAAAACGATACTTTCAAAGGTAGTAACACAATCAATTTGTGTTAACACTTTATGATGTATCCACTCACAATATTATCTGGATTGTTTCCTTCAAATTTAATAAATAAATTAGTAAAAAAAAAAATAGTTGGAATTTTCGTATTTTAGTGTTACTAATAAATATTTCTAATTCTTTAGGAAGAAATCTGCAATAGTTTTTATTGTGTTTAGGTATAAAAATATAGCTAAATAGTTTTTACATAATGGGATAAAGAATGGATTGTGTATTTTCGAAGTTGGTTTCTGATTAGGATAAATTAAAAATTAATTGATTTGTTCATGATTCAAACTGATAAGTCTAATATAATTACATGCAAACTCAATAATTAAGCATACAAGTCAAACCCATAAATATCCTTCGTATCAGCAATTTTCAAAAGAGTAAAATATAATTATCATGATAAACTAAATTTAATTATATTGCGTGCGTTATTTGATGCAAAAGAAAAGTAGCTATTCAAATATATGGCATTTTGAGTACTGGTATTGAACTTAACTTTGCAGACGAAGGATAGCTGTAAATGAAGTTTCAATCCAATAAAAGAACAATACATAAAATATGAGCTGATACATATATATTAGCGCTGTAAATTGCTGGTCTCGAAGTATCATTTTAAAAAATTGACTTTTTTTAATATCTAAAGCATATTCTTTTATTGTAAAATGAATAATAATCTAATTTTATATGCTTTAATACTAATAAATTTTGTAATAATGGTTACATTTCTACTGCAGCAATCAGATTTGAGAAACTGAAAGTGTATAAAATATTTTTTTTTTTTTTTTTAAATTTAAATAAAACAACTTATATAAATGTATTTTAGATTGGCGCCAAAAAGTCAATAAAGCTCCAAATCTGGAACTCATGTACTATTCAACTTATAATGCGACGTCACGGCCGTTTCATGAAAGACTCCCCAGTCCCTCTCCTCCCCTTCTCACTTCCTCAGTTGTAGTCTGCAGAGCGGGAAACGCTCATCTCAGAATTCTTTTATTATATCGTTCCGATATAAAGTTTCCATTTTAGTACCCACCTGTTTGCGGGAGAAAACTGGGGAGGGGAAAAGAATGTTAGAAACTCAGAAATTCCTCGTATGTTTTTACTTAGAGAAAAAAATGGCCCAAGAAAGAATCCAGAGGGGATTGCTTGTGACGAACTCTCCTCTATAATTGCTATCATATTTTCATTTTGATAAAACAATGATTATTTTACATGTGAAATAACAAGTACTTTCTCAAAAATACAGCTCAAACTAACTTTCGATGGTACATCAACTTTTGAAACTTTTCCCAAACTAAATTGTTGTAATTGAAGAAAATTGAAGGGGTGGACATGTAAAGACTTTTTAAACACTTGTTGATTACTAGTGAGGGAAAATTATCTTCATTTCATTTAGAAATTTTCATTTTTAGGATAATTAGATTGCAATAGGGTAATGAATTTTAGTTCTTTTGATAGTAAACTTTTCAAATTATTTGCTAAGAAATCGCATTATGTATGTTAGGAGATATAGGTCACTAAATGTGTCAAATGTTCACATTTTTTTACTGTTTTAAAAAATGATATTGATAAGAAGAAACCAAAAGTTAAATTCTACCTTAATTATAACTTTTAATATTGGATAATTCGCATCTTTACTGAAACTTCCCTCTATCAACCATGTTAATCCAAAACTCTAAGTTCAGTTTTCTTGACGAGGAAATTTTCCCCATTTTTTAAAACTTTGAATCGATGTAACTGTAACTATTTTAACTAATTTTTTGCAGTTATTCTTTAAATATATTTCTTTAATTTGACTTTTTGAATTATTGATGTATGAACCTAAAAAATTCTAGAAATTAAAAAAATTAATGAAGAACTATAGTTTTTGGGATAGATTCTTTTAAAAGGCTAATTATGATTAAAAAAAATAAATTATTACTTGCATTTTTGCAAGTTATTTAGTATAACTACATTGTATATTGAATAATAAATTTCGATTTTAATTAAATAAAAATTTAAATTCTGAATTTTCAAAAAAATTCAACTGTAGTGCTTTTTTATGAAATAATTTATCCAATTACAATATTCAAATACATCTGCTCAAAAAGTTTCAGAACAATTATTTTTTAATTTAATTTTTTTTTTGTGTGTGTGTCCTTCTTCCCCGTATTTATTCGTGCATCTTGTAATTATGTTAATTATAATGACTTAAATTAATAATTAACAAGTAATCAGTATTTAAATCTATATTTTTAACAATAATTTAACCTAACTTTAAAATGCGAAGCTTTACAAGGTTAGAACATATTAATTTGAAGCATCAGCGTAATTTTTGTTTCAAATTTAAAGTTTGTTATAATATTTCTTATTCTGAAGAGAATCTGGAAATGTTTCAATGTATAAGTTATATAATTTATATATTTATTTGAGATCATAAACATAAAATCAGATACATTTGACGATATAAAAAATAAGAATTACTTGTAAATTAGATAATTTGTAGCTTATGATGGACATCGTTCTGTATTAGAAAAGAACTAGAGTAGAAAAAAGAGCAATTAGAGAGAATTGCATTTAAATTCACCAATAAACGTGGTTCAAAAAATAGTTTGTGAGACAACAATTATCAGTTCAATTAATGGAATTTATTATACGATTTCATATAATTTAGACTCCAATTGTCTGTATATTTTTTATGTCATTATTGTGAATCCAACCTTAATCTACTAATATAAAGCTATATTCTTTGGTAAACACCAGCTGCCAAAATACAAATAATATGTTTAAAAAATGATTTTCCGCGAACCAAAGCTTCCAATATTCTTCCGTTTTATAAACGTAAATGTACAATTTTTGCAATCTGGTAAATTCCAATACATTCCTTAATATATTGGTCATACTGATTTCTTTTTATACATTATATTCAAATTTAGAAAATCTAAGATTTTGAGATTAGGAAAAATTTATTGCTTAAATTATAATCTATTTTAGTAAAATTATATTTAAATACGATGTCCACGAAATTAAATAAAATCAGACATTGAGCTTATTTTTAAACCCTAATAATCAATCATTGAAAAAACCACTCACTAAAAGAATTCATTAATGTTTTAACAACATTTTCTTATATACGTATATAATCAAACATTAATTAATTAGTACTGTAACTTATAACATTGTAAGTTTAAAACGTTTCGTATTCTATATATTTTGAACTATTTCGGTACAGTTTTTTGAATTATTTTTTAATTGAAATGACTAAACCATTTATCACATCAATTAGCTGTACGGAATCGAATTTCTGCATTGAATACTTTCATTATGCAGATACAATAGCAATTGATAAAAAATTCTATAACGTAGAGGATCCATAGAAAACTCCACTTGACTCGCAGAATAAAATGAGAACATTTTAATTTTCGAGACTAGATTTCATTGATTAAAATTTTTAAAAATAATATGAAAGACGTTTGATTTAGAATGTTATTGTTTGAAATCTAATCACTGACAACTATGAAGTCGTGTAATATGGGAGTTTAATAATATTACAACTAAAATATTTAGTTTGACAATAATGCTATACAAATAACGCATAGTTATTATTCAATATAATATATAACAACATTATATAAAAAAAGAATTTTTGATGTTTTTATATTATTTAATTTTTCGCTTATGTAGATATATTTCGATTGCTATAGTTTTCCTTAAACCTTCGAATTACGAAAATAAATATATTTAAGGCTGGTTTAGGATTTTATGAATAGTTCAATTTTTAACGAAATATTAAATAAAAATATTTAAAAATGGTTTTATACGCGTTGTTTAACCTCATGAATGGTAGTGAATGGTAGCAGCAGAATAAATAGGCAGTTCTGAGTAAAAAGGTGTTATAGCTTAAAAACTTTAGCTTGTTAAGTTCAATATTTAAACAAAACTTTAGAATAAGTGAACTAGTAGTGGACACGATTTGTGAAATTTTCAGTTGCTGTAAAATAAATATTTTTTTATCCAAAAAAAAAAAAAAAAAAAAAAAAAAAGAACCAGTCAGAAATTTCGTTTTTAATCTCCATAAATTTTTTTTTTACATAATGTGTAAAAAATTCTATTAAGCATAATGTGAAAAATACAAAATACTAAAATACTACTACAGATGACAGTTTTACTTCATTAGTGGTCAGATCGTCTGCAACAGTATTGGGCGGTCGGATATTTTTTGATATTCAGCTCTTATGGTATGTCAAATGCTTACTAAGCAAATAGTATTGGTAAATTAGTTTAATTTATTTAATCAAAGGATACTCTTTTATTCCGAAGTCTATTTTTTTATATATATTTTAAGTTTTATGAATGTAATATTAATTTTGCTTTTCTTTTCGTTTAAACTTTCATTAGTTACACGTATAGTTACTAGAATATCAGAAACACTTTTTAAAATCTAATTAATTCATTTCATTTATAAAACATATAAAATATAAAACAATACAATATTATAATACGAAACAATGAATTAATTTCATGAATAAAACATAAAATATTCTGTTTTTATACAATTCATTTTAAAATTTAAGCATTTCTGTCATGAGACAATTATAATAATATTTTGATACTAAAAACATAACATGTTTCAATGTTCCCCAATTTGTTTAGAACTTATTTTAATTATGTGAAACATTCAGAGGTGGAAAGAAAAAAAAGGAGAAAAAAAAAATAAAAAAAAAATAAAAAAAAATAGAACGCATTTCTTTGATTCCTATACTAATCTTTGTATATGTAGAGTGTTCGGATTAGACAGGATTGTAAATTTAGCATTTACACGCTTGGCTACACTTTACATGTGAATCTTTATAATTGTAAATGTTTGCAAGAAAACTTAATGTGTTTAACTTCAAGATAAATTTGATACAAAAAATATTGAATTAGTTGGAAATTTAAAACTAAGCAAAATTATAAGTTAATATTATGAATCTTTTTCTAATTGCAAAATTTATAAAAAACGTCCCATACAAATTCATGTCAGGTGAATTTCGAACTGGTGGTAGCTGTTTCTAAACTAGTTGAATAGTTAAAAATCATCGTTTAGATTAAAGAAAAAAAAATCTATGTATATATTTAAGTTTTTGAAGCTATTTCAATGTAATTAGAATTAAAAGTAATGAGAGCCTGCTTTTAAACTGCATTACCATTTCAATTAAATTAGCTATAATAATTTAAATATTTAATTTAAAACTATCTATTGCTGAAACCCTTACTTTATTTCCCTCAGTGAAACTCATTATTAAGTTTTTGTTTGCGAATTCCGTAACTTTGCCGTCAGAAGTAGTTCATATACACCGTCTATAGTATTTTCTTCATCACTGATAAGACGGTCTCTATAGTAATGCTAGATCCCATGGTACTTATGTGGTGTTTTGCCTCGACATCACCAAATTTCGTACCTTTTAAAATTGGTAATTATAGGAGAGAATTGTGTACCTAAGGCCACCATGTACCTAGGGCCAACCCACTTTTATTGAATAATGTTTAATTCTAAATTTTGTTTAGTCACTTGGGTAAGTGGCTTGATTTTGACCCAAATGATCTTTTGGCAGCCATTTTTAATCTTAGAAGATAAATCTGTGACAAGTTATAAGTGGAAAACGTTTTTATATGGACTGAAGTAACATTTTGCAGCTCATGTCTTTTATTCTTTTACAAAGTTAATTCAAATACTTTTCTTTGAATTCTAGTAAATAATTTTGTTTGTAACATTAAGTATTAAATGAGATGTTTAAATAAATCCTTTTCCCAAGTGTATTTTTAGTAGAAGACAATTTATATGAAATTACCAAGTCGTGTACCTAAGGCCACATAGTTGCTTATTGTATTCAAATTGCCGAAACCAAAATCTTCTAGTGCTTCAAAGCGATGATGCATGCACCTGATATTTTTTTTTTTTTTTAATCAGTTTTTCAAGTTACGAAAATACTTGTAATTCACTAATAATTTAAAACATTGCAATTTATGAAAGTTATTATATGATAAACCAATGACTGATAATTACTTGATATTGTTTCTTTTATAAAATTCATCTGTGTATGTTTGTTTTCTATTCATTATGAACTGAAACCTCACTTAAAGAGAATGGCCCTAGGTACATCAGCTACTGATCCTAGGTACAACGAGTTCTTGTACCTAGGGCCATTTGTGAAATTTCTTTAAAAACCTTCTATTTGACAAAATCTATTATTTTAAGTATTTCTATTAATCCCAATGGAAAGTAATTACTATAACGAAGCATGCATGTCAGTTTCACATTTTTAAACGGCTTAGTGGCTCATTTTTTGTGCATAGAAAAAAAGCGGCCCGAGGTACACAGGTCTCTTCTACATGTTTTTTCATTTTTTCTTAATTTATTATGAATTTTTAAATAAATGAAGCAATTTTCTCTTATAAATAAAAACAGTTATTTACTTTTCGAATTCGTAACCAGAAAATATGCAAAGTGAAAATATATGTAGAGCTAACTCCTATTATCCACAAGTTCCTAACAATTATAGCATTACTTGCGAATGACTTTGGAAGCTTTCAGCATCAACAAACCTTCATCGAAAACAGAAATCGTTTTTATAAATACTAAAACTATATAAAAGTATTTTATGCAATCATGCCTTAAAATTTTCTGAGTTACTGCTCTTTAATGATTTGGCTAACTCAATTTTTATAATTTTTAAAGACTGAGTGTATCAATTTATTTTGTTATTAATTTTTGTTAATCATAACAATCGGTAACTATATATTAAGACTGCAATTTTCAATAAAGTTTAAATAAAAAATGAGTTTCTAGTTTCTTTCTAAATAAATACTCCATAATGATTTTATGATATTTATTTAGAATATTTATTTAGGTAACCTTATAAAGGTATTTAAGAAGATAATAAGTGATTTTTATCACCAAAAGAGAGACAAGAAAAACAAATAAAAAATAGATGGCTGCTTTATTCGTAATGACTACTAATGAAATAAAATTGGTGAAAAACTCGCCAAAGCTTTAAATTTCTTTTATTGAATCAAAACTTTTATAATAGCACATAATTATGGTTTATAGAAGTATATGTACGCTAGTTTAAAAAAAAAAATAATAATAATAATATTCTTAACTGTTTTGATATTACTTATAGTATTAATGCATAAATTTCGTAAATAATTTTTTTTTTAGATATATATATATATATTGTTTAATACACCAAACTACAATTTCTATTACTCTTAACCTAATGTGTTTTTTTTTTTTTTTTTTTTTTTTTTAATTAACAAAAACTTTGTATGACTAAAATTAATATTCTTAGTACGCTCCTATTTATATATGAAAGTATTTAGTTTAAAGACACCTATTTTATTATATTGGTTATTATATAAGATTTTAATAAGTAAATTTCAAGACTTTTTTCCCAAAAATATATCGTGATAATGTTGGAGATTTTTTTTCGCAAGAGCTATATTGGGCCTAAACATAGTTTGTTCTTGTTATGTGTGTACGGAAAATTCCTTCAGGTAGGTTTTTCAAGGCACAATATTTTTTAAATATACATAACTTTTCTGGGCTTAACTTATTTACTTTTCTAAATATTCTGGTGAGTTCTGGCATTTTTATTACTTTTGGTCTATGATTATAAGAAATTTGGTCAAGCTTAAAAGTTCACTATTTCAAATCAATAGATCTAAAAAATCAAATAGATGTTGTTGAAATAGTATGAAAGATGACTTTAAAACTTACGAGTTTATGCTAATTTTTACCACACAGTATTTATATCAATAAAGTTTAGTGTTTATGAGAAACCTACGGTTGTGAATCTTTGATATTTTCAATTTGAGTATGGCTTATAATCAGAATTATTGAGGAAATTTCTTCTTTTTTTTCCTCCCCCCCCCCCTTCCCCAAGAATACCATCCAAATTTGCTTCTCACAAATGCTTGACCTGTAAGGGAAAGTGGAACACAGATTAAACTACGCAGATTCAAATGTTTTGCTTTATTAAACTAAGTAAAAATTTACCTTTGAAAACTATTAAAATAGGTGTATTAATCTAATTTTGTTTTCACCAAAACTTGATTTCTTGAAGTATAATTAATGTATTCCATTTCTAAAACGTGGAACTAATAATATTACTAAATTTTCCAATTAGAATTGTGATTATAAGGTCATGAAACGTAAATTTTACATCACTGTCAGTTTTTATAGTTTAAAAACCTGTTTTTTACGTTTTCGAGTAATCAATGATAGTTTTGTAATATTTTCTCTTGTTCAAATTCATATTATAATGGCTATTGAATAAAAAAAAAACGAAGCTGCTATAGCTATGGATTTTTTATTCGACGTAATTTCTGTAATATAATTAAGAAAATAAAATTTCCGTGATGCAAGAAATATTATATAATCAGACAAACTTTTGTATTAAAATATACCTGAATTCTCTTGGTTTCAATCTTTCATCACATCCCTTCTTAGTAAGAGCATTCCCATTTCTGATAAATATCAATCCCTAATATCACTCAATTCATTTTCTTAAGCATGCCAATCTTTCAGAGACAATTGAACTTAAAGTCACTTTTACCTCCTTTGCATTGTAAATAAATGCATGATGCATTTCCCGAAAAACACTTTACCATGTTTATACAATTCGTTCCGCAGGGGTGGATTTTCCGGAATACACTTTACTATGTTTGTACTATTTCATATGAAGGAAATGTAGTTCCTAAGTAAAACAGATTTGATTTTTTAAGATGAGTTATTTTCATTCCATTGCTTTCTTCCTAATTGTTTTTGTTCCATTAATGCCATCAATATAACATCTGCACATAAACATGCCTTCAACCTTATTCTGTAATGCTAATTTTAGTTTATTACAAAACATTTTATATTTTTAGTTAATTATTTGGCATCATTTTTGGAATTCGGTTACATTTAAACCTGCTTTCTGATTTGTGTGGTCACAAAACTTTTTTTTTATACATTTTTTAACGTTTATAAAAAGATTTATATTTTTATTTAAAGTTTGCAACGTTAATAAAAAACTGTTCTCTGAATAGCTTCTTCGTTTTAGTTTAAAATTCCAATAAATATATGTATGTATATTTTTTTTAGAAACTTGTTTATAACTGGTTGCTAACTCTAGCAACTAATGAATAATTCAAAAGAATTATTTAAAAATTTCGCATTTAAGACATATTTTTATTGCTAAATATTTAAACTTCTGGAGGATGTGCGAACTTTTTCTAATACAAAACTATTTTCTCTTTCTAACCGTGTAAAGGTTTTTTTGTCCAAACGTGACTTTCATAAACTTGTCTACGAATATGTGACATTTATTAACATTTCATAATAAAATATATATACACAGTGTTCATTGTACACGCTACATATGTTTGTAATAAGTTTATTAATGATTATATGCAATAAAAAAAGCTGAAAATTGAGAGGTTTTTCTTTTTCTCACTTTTTTTTTTAAGTGAAAAAACTTGTTTTTTCCATGATATTGGTAATTTCAATTGCATGTGTGTGTGCGTGCTTGCGTGCGCGCGCTAGTCACTTGTAATCGATTATATACCAATATTTGGCTCACTTTAAATAAATTAATTTTAAACAAAGCTTGTACAAGATTTAGCATTAAGCAAGATTAAGCTTGTACTTGCTTTACTTAATTCTGCTTGGGAAGACCAGCATTACTCCTACACAAACCTACATATCTATAGACAATAATAAAAGGGGAGATGTAGAATAAGGTATTCTAGATACTTGTACACATGTATAAGAAATTAAAATTAGGCGGAATAATTTATTGCCTTTTTTAGTAGAACTAACGTTATTCTATCCCACTTTGCGAATTGATATTAAAAAGAAGCAGTGCTTAAAAATAGATTTTTTTTTATCCTAACAGTCAAAAATTAAAATGTGTTGACTATCAAGCCCTAACAAACCATCAAATGATAAAACTTACTTTGAAGTGCAAAACTGCATTTATTCACACAGATGTACGCAATTTTTACTACTACTACTTATAAGAAAATATGGTAAATACACAAATGCATATTTTTACACTAGAAGAATTTTAATCTTAATTGTCATTTCAATAATCTTATTATCACGTGGACAACAGTGAAAATTTGCAGTATCCAATGTTACTAGTGCTAAAGAATAAACAACAATTTAGGCAGCAAAAATAAAACAATTTTAGAAAGTATTTAAGCTATTTTGAGCTTTAGCTACTATTTTTAAATGGTTCAAAGTTTTATAATCAAATTCATTATCCTAACTTTTTTGGTCCATTTCTTAGAAATGTTTTGCAATTAAATTTTTGTAAGAAGTTCATTTAAAATGTAACATTGCGATTTGAAGATGAACTCTGAAATCCCTTCATGAAGAGGATACATTGATATCACACCATTCGATTGAATATAAGCAGGGTAATATGAATTGCTTTAGACTTTATATACACCAACATTAAACTATTTATTACAATGCTATTGAGAATCTCCGTGCAAGGAACGAAAAAAAAATCAACTGGAATTTGTATTTTATAAAAAGAACAACTGAATTTTTAACAATTTGAATCCTTTCAGTAATGTATTATTAAACATTACAGTTAAGGAGTGTATATTGTTTTGTTTGTAAGAATGAAATTCTGGTTTTCCTGCATCAGTCATGATTAAACAATTGAGAACTAGAAATTAAAAACGTCTCAAGTCCCAAAAAAGAAAAAATTTCAGGAGAGCCGAAAAAGGAAAAACATTCGCATTGGTACTTAAAGCTATGACTAAGTGCCAGATAGAATTTGAACGATTGCTACTGGAATTCGCACTTCGGAAGTTTTCCAGTTTGTTTAGCTTGGTCTTTAGGACATTTTACCCGTAAAAAATTTATATTTTTTCGATATTTTTTGGTGCTTAGGATGTTTTTCATTTCTAGTACTCAATTGTCAAATGCAAAAAGCACTCGATCTAGTAAAAGTCTTTGTATTTGATATTACTAGGGTGGAACTATAGGCTGCTGTTGTACATATTCTTGTTTTGTTGACTATTCTTTTAATAGCTTTGAAAAAGGACGAATCCACTGTTAAATATATAAACTGTAAGTTTATAATTAAAATTCACTAGATACATCCTCTCATTAAAATGGTCATATCACATTGCGGGTGATTATACAAGAGTTAATCTCATTTAATTATCTCCCAATCAAAGCATGCCTCAAACACGTACCTTTTAAACAATTACCACTAGGAATTCCTTATGGTTTCAAATAACTGACATTGCATAAGTTATACCAATTAACGCACTTAATAAAAGTAGACGCAGATATATTGATATTTTGTTGAAAGTGCACTAGGGCAGATCAATACAGTTTGAACGCAAGAGATAGATCTCAATTGTTTTATGGAGACCTGTAATGTCAATAATTGTGTTCTAATATGCCGACTTGTGTAATACTTCTCTATTAATAGTCAATTCTTAAACAACCTTTTAATAGTGTGACTCCATTTAAGCGAGGGGGAAAATATGGTTTGATGTTATAAAAGAACATAATGTAGGTATTAAAACTGCCACTTCTGTATCACCTCTGAATCGAGCCACCATTCTATCATAGGTCAATCTTCAAACTTGAACCACTTTAACGCTAACTATTCTGCATACCATGATCAATGCAAATACTTCATACTGAGATGCTAATCCGATGCCAGATGTTGAGATAAATTCAATCCCAAAGTAATAAATAGATCTCAATAATTCAAAGGCAGGACGGCAAAAGACCTTTAATGTCAGCATAACTAGATTCTAGTGAGCACGACTTTCATAATATGTCACCATTATTGGCTATTCCCCTAAGCAACCTTTAAATAGTTTAACTTCAATTCATCTGAAGAAGGATTCACTGTAAGATTATTCCAAATCAAATGAGTGGTGCTAATACTAAACAGGCCAAGATCATTTTTTCAGCTCGCACCGGGATCATATAACAGTCGAATTCTTTCAAACCATCTGTCCAGAAAGCTTTTTATCATTCACTCTGTCCTTGCATATATCAGAGCAAATACGCTTCTAATCTAACAACATGCAGAGATACTAATCCGATGCCGGAAGTAGAGATCAATGAAGTCCCAATGTAAGAGATGGATCTGGATGTTTCGGTGGCAGGAGGATCTTTATGATGTCAATGGAGGAGGTCGGCGTGTCGTGCGAGTTTGAGTGGAAGCGTGGGGCGTCGGAGCGTGAAAATGGACAATGGTCAGTAGTTATAAGAGGGAGGTTGTGGGTCATTCTGTCAGAGAAACTGTGTACTACACGCATCATTTGACTTCGCATGACTAGGTGACTGGTTGAGTTGTTGGGAGAAAGGTTGACCAACTTTTGAAATGGACTAATTTCCGTACGAATCTGTACGTATTGGATTGGATCACCCTGAAAAATTGTATCAAGGCTAGTTGATAAACCAGCATTAAATAATACTTCGTAGTTCATTGAGATACGAAACATCATGTTTTATATTCAAATCACACTTTTTACCATCATGTGCTTCATCAAAATTATTGTTTATTAAAGAAGGTTGGAGATTTATAATATTAATCCGAAATTATGCAGATAAGTCATTTTGAATCACGTGGTTTTATTTAATATTCTTGGCAATTAGTTAAATAACTATGCTTTGGTGTTATACATGCATAGATTCTCACTATAAAGTATATCTATTTCTTCATTTTTTTTGGATTAAATCAGTTATATGCTTAAATATATTTTAAAGAATAATACTATATTTTAAGCCAACGCTATTAGTATTGTAAGTTATTATTTGATTAATACACAGTTTTGTCACGGTTATTTGAATACACGGTAGAACACAATCAAGTTTTTACCAAATTATATCATCACTGTCGACCAAGCACCTTTTCCCGAAGCGTCTGTTTTAGTATTTTGTGGAAAGTAACTGTTGTAAAACCGCCAAAATAGGTGTCTAAATGTCAATGTGGAGGATTTATTTTCTGGAGTGGTGCTTGCTACCTGGGAGAAGAAGTCAAGGGTAGCATATAAGTGTAAGACGTGAACAGCCAGAAACTTTAGTTTCGCTTGAGTTTGTATGCTATATTGTATAGATTTGAGCTAAATATATGGCCAGTCACGTACAAAGAAAACATGTTTTAGTATCATTATATACATACTAACTTATAGTGTTTTAGTGCGAGATGACGGAAACTTGAGTTTTGTGTATATTCGACATCTTATACATTTTCGGAGATAGGTCTTTTGTGGTATTTTTTAATTGTATTTTATAATTAATAATTAAAATAAAAGTTCTTGTCTGTAAATATATTTGCATTTTAAATTATGGTTTATAAATCTACAAATTATAGTTTGTCAATTTATATTAGTGAGTTATTTACCATTATACATTCATATCGCAATGGGCTGATTTCGGACAGCTTTGGCTCCTTACTCATAACAATAACTAGTCTAGAAAAATTAAAATAGTTATTTTTTATTATTATTTCCTGATATACTCGAGTTTGAAGATGAACAATTTTTATATATTCTGACTCATCCTTCATCAAAGCATCTGGAATCTTTCTGTGAGTGTTAGAATGGGAAAATTTAGCACACTCATAGGGATAGGCACATAAAATGAAAGGAACAAATGTGAAAACTTTGTCTATCAAACAAGGGCACCCATGAAATAAGTGAAGAGGAAAGGGGTGATTAAGTCCTAATGTTTTTTACATTTGGATGTGCTTAATCGATGAAATTTGGTGCAACGGTAAGAATTACCAGACAAATGGAATACATTTCGAAAACCAAAGTGTACACATGACAGATTAACATATTTGCAGTGTGAGGGAGAGAGAGTTATTATCTAAAAGAAGGTATAGTAATGACAGAATTATAAAATCTAGTATACTGAAAAGGATTGTCTTACTAACAAAGAAATAGAAATTAGAAACCAAGAATCTGGTAAAAAGGGCCGATGAGACGGAATAGAATTGGAGAGGGAGAGGGAGGGGAGGGTATAAAAGTCATCAAATTACTGTAAAACGCATTTTTTAATGCAAATTTTCTTTAAAGTTTTCGTCATCATATACATGTTCATAAAATAGGTATCATTGACAGATTTACAGTTAAAACGATTTCGATAAAAATTACCGTGGCAATTCCTTCTAAGATGTTCTAAATAGCTCCACTCCTGAAGTTCCCAAAAAAATTCAACAAAGGCGTAAAAAAGGGAAAAACGAGCATCTTCAACATAGAGTTCACTTCTCTGGAGCATTGCTTCATTCTCCTCTGCGTCACTTACCCGAAAGGAATAATGTAATAATGATAGTTCGCGCACGTCTTGAATAATGCGTAATTGAAAGTTGTGCGATGTTCGACACTCCAAGTTTCTTAAAAGTTGATAGTATTTTTGTCACGCAAAACGTTTATTTTTGTTTTTAAATAATTTCAGACGTCAAAGTTTAAGGGTTAACTTATATACAGCGTTAGCCACAACGTGGCCCGCGACGGATTTTTGTGCAGCCCGCCGGACCCACTGAAGATTTAAAAAAAAAAAAAAAAAAAAAAAAAAAAAAAAAAATTTCACAGTACGAACTTTTTTTACATAATTGTAATTTATTTATTAGAAATAGTTTATGTTAACTACTTATAATAAAGTTCTTCACAACGTATCTGAAGAAACTATATGAAGAAGCTTTCAGCAAGGTGGTTTTTATGGAGAATAAATACAGGAAAAATGTTAAATGCATTTCATTTGAACAATTTATTAATGGCTGCAATAAATACGGTGACTCTATCATAAAATAAACTGAACGATTTCGACCGCCATCGTCTCACAATTGATATCGACTTAAACGAAGTAATCTGGAAGTACAGTTTAAATACTTTAATTAAAAGTTAGGTCAATTCGCATTGTCACGTTGAAACAAAAGGTAAACTTGTTTTGACTTTGATTTGCTAATTATGAAACTTATTAGTTTTTAATTGTTTGAAAAAAATCAAGTATTAATTGTAGTTGTACTAAGATAAAAAAAAATCAATATTTTTTTCATTTTAATAATAAAAGATACATATATTGTTGTATGAGGCCCGCAAAAAGTTCCAACATAAGTCATACGCCTCGCCTCTAAAAGTTAGTGGCAAACGCTGACTTAGAACCTTTTTATAAAGCACTTAAATAAATTTATAAACCCCTCGTGAAATTTTGAACTACTTTTTTTTTAAAGAAGTTAAATATTACCAAACTTATTATAGCCTTAAATATTAAACTTATCATAAATAATTACGACACTTGGAAGTTAAATAATAAATTATATATCTATAGATGAAGCAATGCTATAACACTTTAAGGTGCATAGTCAAAACTTATATATATTCTTAACTACATTATGTAATTCCTCTTATAAATTTTTCTCATATTTTACTTTAGACTGCACTTGGACATAAGAATGCAAATTATGTGCTATATATTTCATTTCCCACAAATCGTATTTATAAATACATCTCTTATTAACGAATTTTCAAAATTCAATTTTTCGAATAATTAAAAATCAATCGAATTTTAAAATTCGAAATTCAAAATTTTCGATTTCGTGGTTTTGCATATTTTTAAATTTCAAACTATTGTGCTTCTTTTATGATATAATTGGCCTGTGCTCCTTCTAGTTTAGGAAAAAATTAGTTTTAAAATACTTAAAACCACACGTTTGCCATGCTACAATTTCGCATAAAAATGCATTTTCCTCAAAATGTCAATTTTCAAACTTCTATGTACCTTTTTGAAAAAACGGCTACTAGCTTTTTTATGAAATTTTTACGCTATATTTACCATGTATTAAATATTAATCTGAAGTAACTTTTTTAAAAAATGTTGATTATTTATTTTTTTAAATATTATTTTGTCTTAAAAAATGAGATTATCAGAGATTTTTGGTGTTTTATCATTTGAGATAGTTTTTACAGAAAAAACAAGTAAACATATTCTCTTAATGTTAACTTCAGATTAGAAAAGAAGGTTGAAGTAATATTTAGGAAAATTTCAAAAGTATCCAATTGTTAGTTATATACAAAAGGTACATAGAAGATTGGCCTTTTAACATTAGTAATATATGGCCTACCAAACCCTCTTACAAAATTATTATTCTAATCTAAAATTCCAGTTTTGGAAGAACTATTTATTGTTTGTAACGGACTGGTAAGTTGATTTAAAATTTCCTTATTAATTATACATTGCTATTTTACAATCAGTTCAACCCCTATCTCTACACGTACTAAACTTGTATTTCAACTGTAGCAGTTGTTCCAATTTAACAAAAATTTCCATATTCAGGTCCCGTATCCTTCTACTAACGACATGGATGAATTGAAATGATTGCTAATAACTATTTATCTATTCCAAACATATATTATTTTAAGTTCTAGACACTCCTTTAAAATATTATATAATCGCTTGGCAAATATCTCCAAATGTCGACTAATCGTCAATAGTGCATTAAATACTATAAAGATAAATTTCCACCGAGAAATAATAAGAGTTGGAGGGGTATAAAGTTATCCTTTGTTTTAAATTGTATTAGATGAGAATAACTAAATAGCAATAATTTAAAACAAAGGATAATCAAATCTCGCGATTTTTTTTTTAATGTCATAAATATTTTAGAAAAAACTGCACAAAAATTTATCAGAAGATGCTAAAATGGATCTTTCCCACTAATAACAAAATACTAAATTGTTTCAACACAGATGGATTGAATATAAAAAGGGACTTTCACAATTATAATTTTAATTCATTCAGCTCTATATTAAAATAAATGCCAAAAACCAATGTCATTAAATATAATGCTAAAATTTTAAAATGTTTTTATGAACCAGAAATAACTTAAAGTGTTAAAATATGATAAAGTATTTTGAAATCTGTGTGTGTGTTTACGTTCTATGAAAATTTTCTCTTTTATGTATATAAAAACACTAGAAAAGCCCAAAAGCCCAACGCACTTAAAAGCAATTGTAAAGCCCAAAACAATATATTAATTAGACATAGATCATGGAAAGTTAAGTACATAAAAGCACTATTTTGTTTGTTCTGTTTACTGTAGGAGTTCAAAATTTCATAGATATCACATGTTCGCATTACTTTAATGAATATTTAGCTATCTAAATTAAAAACTATTAACCGTATTTAAAAGCAGGTTTTTTTTTTTTTTTTTTTTTGTTGTTGTTTTTTTTTTTTTTTTTTTTGCGCAACAATTTTAAATGAAGATGAAGAAGAAGAAAAATGTGTAAAATATTTTTAATATTTTTTATTTGTATTTTTGAATCATTCTAAAATTAAGATGAAAAAATTCTAGAATAAATCTCATCAACCCCTGTTAATATATTTATAATCATTTATATAATTATTCATGCTGGTTAAATAATGTAGAATAATTCTAAAATTATTATTGAATTTTTTTTTAATTGATAAATTGAAAACAAATTGAATTTATAAATTTTAATTTTATTCAAATGGAAATATTAAGCAGTGTATTTTTTTAAATAACACTTGTTTTTGTCGCACGTTTTAAAACTCAATAAGTATAGCATTGAAATTTAGAAATTACTGTTAGTAGGATAAGTTTCTCCTTCGTGGTCCTATTAATGTTAAATTAATTTTCATTATGCAAAACTCTGAACTTAACATTTATTAAAAAGTATAGAATATTTCATATTTCCTTCATCGTTAATTTATACAACTGGTTTCTTGTATTTAAAAATTAAATAAGAAAACCCAATGTTAAATTACTATTTTTCTCAATTGAATACAGATATAACAATCTACAATAATTTCAAAATATTTCCAAAATCTTAAAATATTAATCTTCATATATTAACTAAGCGAATAATATTTTAACTATACTTAAAATATTTTTTAATATCTTAAAACCAAATCCTAAAAATTGTACTAAAAGTCAAAATTTATAATAAAACTCAATAAAAATTAAGCAATCCAAAACATTTTCAAATTTTACGCATTTTATTATATTTCTTTTGTGTTACTTTTTTTAATGACGAAATTTCGATTTTATAACTCTGCTATAAATCAATGCACAATGTTATATGAAATTTGAAAAAACTAAATAGTTAATATAAAACACCTCATATCAAAGATTATTGTAATTAAATATTCTTATAATGCTTTGTCCATGGTAATACTTAGTTCTTTCTGAAACAATGTATAGTTCTGACTTATGAAAAGTCTGAGCTCCATTCTGATATGTTGAGCATAATTAATACGAAATGTAGGATATAATAAATAATTTAGATCGCAAATGTCCGTTCTAGTTCAATAAAAGTTTTACTACATTCTGTATGCAATCTCACCATTAAATTCATTCAGTTCACTCATAATTTATAAAATATAATTTATTTTTGACTAAATATAGAAAATAATACACTAAGTTTTATTTCCTGAATCGTAATAATACTTAAAAACTTTTTTTTTTCCTTCTACTACTTCTAAATATATGTTGAATGTACTATTTCCGCAACTGAATAAGAATAGGAGTGTGGTCTAACCATTTAATAATTTAAAATAAGTTGTTTTAACACATACATGCTTTCATTCTAATTATTTACAAGAAAAGTATATTTACCATAAATTTATAAAGTCAGCGAACAAATTTTCTTGACTTTTTATTATATTTAATGAAGGAGTGTCTATCAAGCTTTCTTGCCTATGTTACTTAGAATTTTAATGGTTAAAAGAATTTAGTCTTAATACAATATATGTGAAGATTAAAGAATAATATTTTAAAGATATAATATTGTATCTGCTTTATTATTTTTTTATAGCTGACCAACATTACAAACTAAAACAAAACCTATGTAAACTAAGTATATATATTTTTTTATTAATGGTTTATTTAAGGTAAACTTTAATATTTACATTATTGTTTAAAGTAATAATGACGAGTTTATTTGCATAAGTTGAGTAAAATAATTTTTTTTTAATTTTAACACATATAATAGTTCAATAATGTTTTGAGATTTTTATTGTAATTAAATTAAAAGCTATACTGTAAAACTACTTTAAAAACTATGGTTTAAAATAATATTAAAATATTTACTGAATTGAATGAAAAGTAAATTAAATATAATGGGTATTAATTAGTTATTAGCATTGAATTATTAAAATGCGGTTAAACTTTTTATTACTATGTGATTGGAACCATTATGTTTATCTTGCAGGTGAGTCAAAATCTAAATAGACAAAATAAAAATTAGAGGTAGGTCAAACTATACGTACTTTTTCTATCAATATTTTAACATCAAATTTCTCAAGTAGTTAACATATTTAAGAACATGAGAAAGTTGTGAACCTTTAAGTGTTTTTAATAAAAGGCAAGAAATGTGTCCTAGTTAAGATTAAATGTAAAATGGGATAACAGTTAAAAAGATAATCCTTAAAAATTAATTTCATGTTATTAAAACTTAATATTTAGCTGAATCGTAAATTTATTCGTCAAATCTAATAATAAATAATAAATTAATAATATAAATTATAATAATAATAATAATAATAATATTAAATTAGTTTGGAATAAATTTTCTAAATTTCCAGTGCTTGATAAGTTTTGGCATACACTCATCAAAGTTTTTTTTTTCTGTAATATTTTTAAATCCTCTATATTAATTAGATTATATTTGTGGTGAACAAAATCTTCTGGGAGGGAAACACCTTCGATCTTCTATTCGAGTGGAAACCTGACAGACTCGATGTCGATGACAATGTATTCTACCAAGTTTTTTGGAAGCACACACACACTTTCTATAAAACCTCCACACGTGAAATTCAATCGTTTTTCCAAATTTAAAAATTTGAATTGGCTGCAGTGAATTGACCCTACACTGAATCCTTTTATTAATCCCACTTGAACATCTCGACTGAATTTTTTTTTAACTAATATCATACATTGCTTAATTACTCAATCAAGCGGCCTACTGCACACAAGAAACAAGAAGTAAAATTGCACAGCGCTATTCTTAACGAGCAATGTCCGACAGCTTTTGAAACTAAACTTTAATAGAATGGTGAACAATAAAAGAAAATATCGCGTGAGGTTATTAGAAAAAATACAATATGATTCACATTTTCTTGCATGTTAAACTTAATAATAATTAATAATTTAATTATCTTTTACATTTTCTCAAATATTATCCCTGAGATAAACAAATTAAAATTATGTATTTAAAATACAAATACAAAAATGACGATTAACTACAGCACAAGGCTCATCTACGTTGGTCCAGTTAAACACTTCTAAACAATCCTCCTGTACAGATCCATGATTGGCCCCTTTGATTTTAGTTCATTTACACTTGGAAGAAACAAGTAATTTTTTAGGCTTGGTTATTAATAAAAAAAAGTTTCTCATTGTATGAAACTGGATTCATTATACACTGAAATTTCGTGTATATGAACAAACATTTTCCAAATTCATCTAAACTGAAATTTCATGTACATGATTTTAAATATAACTAATTCACACTTTCATCACATTAAAAATTTAATTAGCTTCTTTTAAAAAAAATTATCTTGAAATTTCTAATAGTACGAAATCTCAAATTTGCATTTAACTTTATAATTTTTTTAAATTTTTAGTATAAAATATACAAACTATATCCATATATTTCTATTGTGAGTCCAACGCATTAATTTAGTTTCTATTAATACACATTTTTTCTTTATAATCATGAAAAAGCATCGCCTCTATACGCGTGAGTAAAATTGCTATTATCATGGACACAAAATTCAGAAAAACAGAATATAAATTATTGATAAACTTCAAACTTTGAAAACATAATGCGATCTAAAGCTGAACTTAATACGAAGTAGATTTTTCTGGAACAATCTGGTTCACTCCACATTATCATAAGAAATAAATTTTGTGTAGGCAAAACTAGTTTAATCATTTTTTGCCCTCTCTTGTGTACTAAAATTAGAATTGATCTGGAAGAAATACATCAATATATTTTCACAAACATCTATACATTTCATAAAAGGAAATAGAAAATAATTTTTTTTATTGTGCAAACACAAAAGTAAGAATGATGAAGAAGAATCTCCTTCTGAAACCCTAAACAGAGCTTCAGTAAGAAAATTCATCACCAAAATAACACAATCAGTCCTATTTCTATGAATTTTCATTGCCGACTTTATTATTTTATTGGCATTCCTAACTTTCGGTCTCAATTAAGTAAACAACCAGGGTGGCTGGTGGAAATATTTTTTACCTTGCAATCTTGAGCTCTCTTCATTCGCTGGCACCTCTCTCAACGCCTTTCTGACTAAAAAAGGCATCGAGGCGAGATTGCAGTAGCCACCAAGACTTCTGTAATCTGCCTCATGCCATGGTAATTAATTGCGGGGCAGTGTCTATCTGTCACGGGGAAAGTTATTGCTCTCTTGTTAAGGCGCTGAATGATAAGAAGGTTAACTTTAAACTTTGGAACAGGATACGGCTTTCTTCTTGTCTCTAGAAGAATACCTTCGGGTTGTTGTGGGCTAAACATGGTGCGGAACGAGACAGAAATGCAAATGAACGAGCCTACGGAACGAGTTGGTGAAATGCCGGTGATTCACCCGTGTTCCTGGCTGGGTAGATAGTCTGGAAATGTGGCAGGTCAATGAAAATGGATTTTTAATATGCATTGCGTATACAGGCAGTGGTGTTTGGCATAATTGTTGAAAAGTAAAGTTGATTGCAAGGAACATTTCGAATGAGAACTGTTTCCTAACCAACATGATTAAGTCAGTAACAAAATAAAAGCTGGTCAAATATTTGACTTTCAATGACATTATACAATGTACTGAGTTCTTAATATTAACAATTAGAAGTATAGCTCATAAAATATACTAATTTTCTACAAGAAACAAAAACGAGTTTTTAACCACAACAACACTCATACTATACAATGTTCTGATATCAACACCTTCGCTGCAGTTGTTACTCAACCATGAGATATCCAGACTTCATAATGCAAATTGAATAATTAATACGAATTATTACTTGAAGTGTTTCATTTTAGAGATTATAAAAGGCTAATGAGTAAATAAGATTTTGAATAAGTCTTCCAGTAACTTCTAATTTAACATGTGTTAATTTTAGGTTAGTTAATTTACACTCTCATAATTCATAAGCTTCAATAATAACTGAACAACTAATAAAGGTCGACTATGGTTTTTAAAATACAAATCGCAAGTCAAAGTTTTCACAACTTAACATAATAGGTTCACGAGAAAGCTTGCTGTTTTTTTTTTTTAAATGTGGTGATTTGCAAGAGATTTGACTTATTTACATTTCACCTCATTCGATCGATCCTATTTTCGGACTTGTCTGACTAAATAACCGTAGCCCATCAGCCATGCTTATTTTTTTTTATTCAAGTGATATATGAAATTTGAGAGTATTTCATATATCTAAACTAAAGTGCTCACGGAGTCTCAAACTATTCAAACTAATTATAATAGAAAAATTACAGTTATGTATTCTGTCCCTTTTTCTCATACCAAGTTAACATTGGCTTTTTATTTATTTTATAACTCTTTAGTTTGAAGTGATTGAAATCAACTTAATTTCTTGCAATATATAGTAGCAAAAAATAAATTTAATTACAAATTAAAATGCACTACCATGAAAAACTGCACAGCAGGACTTACACAGCACATAACTCCATGCACCATCAATATAATTTCCAAGAAAATTGCCCCGTTTCTCAAAGCTGAACAATTCCACTTCTCAAATCTTAACGATCCAGAGAGAACCCGTCCTCTTCACTCTCAACATCCGGTGCCTTTTTTTTCCCACCTCCTCCTCATTTTACTTGATGAGTATTAAAATATCGTAAACATGCATTACACTCGAAAGAGAAGAGTACCAGGATCATAAAAGAAGCAGGCGTACCATCATAAAACTGATGTGGGAAATCGAAATCTTCTTTTCTTTCACAGCAAAGAAGTTGAACCCGCTGCCCTACATAAAATAAATCGGGCATTTTTTTTCTGTGTCTTCTTCTTCAACTACCTAAGAATCGCAGTCATAAAACGAAAGTAGTTTTCTTAAGTAAAATGGTTCTTGAGTCTGTGTTATTGTATAAAGAATCATTTTTATGAGGCTAGTATCATTGAACCCTGAAGGGATGAGATTTGGGTAAGCCTTTTATGGTTCTCGGATTGTAATCACATTTATGTGTTAAACATTATTACATAATTTTAAATTCAAATTTGTTATTATTTTTCTATGTAAATGCGGCTGAGCATTGATTGTATAGAGGATGTTTACACATTTTGGAATGATTAAAAGGATTGAAAACTGCAAATATATTCAAAGGAAAAAAATTCTGGTAATAAAATATTAGTTCAAATTAAAATTATTGTCTGGTACCTTCATATTTATTATTCTTTCAAAATGGCGCATGTAAACAAGCTGTAAATCGAAGGATAAGTTTTTACTCTTCCTGAGGAAAAATATTCTTATTTAATAATTAAAAAATGTTGTGAAACGCATGGTATAAAAAGTGACAAATTAGCAATATTATTAATCGGAAAAAGAATTCGTCAATCAGTACTTCTACATGGAAAGAAGACTCCAAATGAACAGCCGGAAAAGCTTCTTACAGCTTGATGTGTTTCTAATGTATCTAAAGTGAAATCGAAGGTAACAAGGGAAAATCCATCAACTCAGAAATCATTTGCAATGTCTTCAATTATATCTGTAGCAGCAATGAATAAAATAATAAGCCCAGATTAAAAAAGCTAAAAAACATAATGTTCACCGTCTTTTGCCGATGAACGTGTCTCAACACGAGACATCTTGCAGAATCCTGTATCAAAACCATCTCATAATCAGGGGTCGTAGACGTCCTATATGTCCTATAAATCCTATATTTTTTTAAAAATCGGCAAAAATGTCCTATATTGTCCTATGTTTTACAATTGTCCTATATATCCTATATTTTTATATTGATTCGATCTATATTTTCTTAAAATTCGTAATAACGGCGCCGTTCGTTGCCATTTTTTATATTTCGGATTATTTGGCGCGATCGTAGGTGAAAAAGACCTGAACGGCGGCGTTTTATCTCTTGTGACATCACGTGCTGCATAACCTACAACTCAACTCTACTAGACCGGCGGGAGTTGTAAAATGTAAACATGTGAACTTTTCCATAGCACGCGGTCTTGAATTTCTGATCTGTTTTCTCCTCCAACGTAATAAATTAATTGGTCATAATACAGAGAGAGAAGCAGCAAAAAAACTCTGCCTCGGAAGAAACGGATGAAAACAACTTGTAATTAACTTGCAGGACTACTAAAGAGCATATCTAGTGCTCAGTCTATAATTGATGGAAGGAAACAAAAGGGTTAAGATTTACTGTATGATATCGGATGGCGATTTTTTTATTCCGAATCCGATACGGATTCTGCACAACGAATAGTTTACATCAAACCGAGCCAAATTATGGCAACCATACGCAGTTCTCTTGTTCATAAAAAAATGGCTGGGCTGCCATTTTTTGGCGAAAATCACCTTGGCGCAGAATCCGTACCGGGTTAGAAATATTAGCCACAATTTTTTCATAAAAGTCGCCAAAATTGAAAATGACGTCAATACGGCGTTGTGTTGTCAAATCCAAACGGTCTCTAGGGTTTCCGGAAAACCAAATCCCCGGTTCACCACATTCGGCTCTAATCCCGCTTTTCGCCGTCAATCCAACCGACACTGAACAGTAAATCTGAACCAACAAAAGACTGTAAACAGGGATAAAAAGAAAATACTTAAAGAAATTGGAACAGTTAAAAATGCTGGAAGCAAAAGACTCATGATTGCATATAATGTAATTAATAAAACTTGAGTTAGGGATGGAATATTGAGGCAATAACGGAGGACATATTCAGGATCAGGCGATTTCTTTTTTTAAGATGTGTTTTCTATTCTCTTAAATTAAATATAACGAGTATATAAATATGTAACGAGTTAATTTTTAAGTTCAGTGGCAACTGTGTGCATTTATTTTATATTTTATATTGTCCTATATTTTTTTTAAAAAAATCCTATATATTCTTATTTTGTCACTTTGACCTCTGCATAATATATAAATATAAATAAATTATTACAAATGATGAAGCATATATTTCCCTAACGGCTGCAAAAAAGTCTATTCATTCTCGTAAAGTAGGAGAAAAAAATGCCCGAACTTGATTCCGAGAATGCTAAGAATGTTCCAGTAAAGGCTTTATGACTGTCACAAGTTTCTCTTACAATGGGAAATTAAAAATAAAATGAGAGGAAAAAAATGCTAAAATCGACTCATCATACAACTAAGATAATGTCTACGTCCTATATTTACTGAACTCATTTAATTTATTTTTCTTAAGGATTTTAAATGACTGAAACAGCACCAAGACAAAGTCACCAGTCATACTTCAAAAAGTACTGCTGCATTTCTTGAAAAACTAAAAATTGGCATAGGTATTGCATATATACATTTTCAGAATATTCCTCTGAAGTTCCCTGGCGCTACCCTCTATAAACTATTATGCCTTTGAAATTGCTAAAAAGGTCTTATTCTAATGCAAACTCACAAGATGGATGTACTCTGGAAAATAGTGAAAAAGCAAAGGCAAGCAATATCCCAGGAATTTTTACCGAAAGATCTTTGCCGACCAAACGGTATAGTGGTTAGCGTGCTAGCTTCTAGATCACGAGGTTGCGGGTTCGAGTCCCATGTTAGGCATGGGTGTTTGTAAATGTATGTTGGCTTGTCTAATGACGAATGTTTCGGCGCATTATAGCCCTCGTGTTGCTGACGGCGCCAGATAATCTGAAAACAACCAACCAACCGAAAGATCTTCCAGCATGTCCAGGACATTGAAGACTTATAGTCCAGAAACTAGATCATCAGATCAAGCATTTAAAACATAGTCTTTTCATTTTAAATATTTAAAAAATGGCCTCAAAATTATTCTAAAGTGTGTTAACACCCTCTGTACATAGTTTTTGCGTCCATTTTCCAGTTAAATTCCAAAACTTATAACTTGACGTGATTTTAAGTCAGAGTGAGCATCATGAATAGAATTTTTGTTTTGTTATTTTCGTTGACAATTAAAACATAATTTGCAGACAGTTCAACAATTCATATATTTGCCTTTAAATTGTAGTGCAGTGCATTTTTTTTCTAATTTTATTTCGTAGTTAATATGAAAAACATGGAAAACAAGTGGAATTCGAATTAACTAAACTTATTTCAATTTATAAAAGATTACTATTTTTCGGCGGTCATTATTTAAAAAATGTTTATGTCTTTGAGAATCAATTCTATTAAAAATAATTTTTAATTGTAGTATTCTTTCGCACTTTACTAAATTAAATATATCTACAATAGTCTATGATAATGAGCAATATCTTTTTCTACATGTTCACAATTCAATCGAATATTGAGACAGTTTCATTGTTAATGATAATTTTATGTTGGATACAAGATGAATGTAATTAAAGTTCAACTTTCAAAAAGCTGTAAAAACTAAACACTCTTCAGAATGACCTTAAATTTGACCTGAATATACGCGAAGAAGGCAAAAATAGTGTAACTTAAAAAAAAAGAAGAATGGAAATGTCTTTTTTTTTCTTTTTTTTTTTTTTTCTTATGCCACGTCATTTCCTCCCTTTTTAGTATATTCAGGTCAAATTTAAAGTCATTTTGAATGGTGTTTCTTCCTTTACAACTTTTTGAAAGTTGAACTTTAATTATGAACATCCTGTGTACTGAATAAAATCCTTAAATAACATCCTCCTTATGGTTGAATGAATATGTGTGTACTGAATAACATTATCAAATACCATCATCGTATTAGTATGTTCAGGATTGGTAAATAACGGTACGTAAAATCCAGCGTTATGGTTGTCAAAAGTGGTGCAAATTTACAGGTTTAAATCTTTAATTATTTATAGCTTTCATGTCATTATTTTCAAAATTGAAATATTCCCAACTGCACTCAAATTACTGATATTAGCTTGGCAATATACTCTTGAACTAATCAAATGTAATGACTTCAAATCTAATTTATTTCAATAATATCAGAAGAGATTACACTAATATCCTATTTAACGCCAGAAATGCATACGACAATATTGCTTAATGAAATCCCCACCATTCAAATCGATATCTGTCAGTGTCCAAATAGGACATTTCACAATAAAAAATACCTTCCAGTTATTCCTATTAAACAGAAACCTTCCAGTTATCCTAGAAACAGAATCTCCTTTGAAGTGAAACGAAGCGTGGAATCGGACAGTCCTAAAAAAAAAAGGTGAGCAAGTGGTGAAAATATGCCATCATCATATCTCAATCGTCTCAGCATGGAAAACGAAAATCCATTTCATTTTTTTTCTCGCATTGTTGTCTTCTGGGAGGTCACATGGCATTCTTAGTGTGCTTTCCTTAATAAGTCGTAACTATATCAAAACCGATTCGGTTGAAAAGATGAACCGGATGTTAGAACTGTTTCTGTTTGTATGTGTGTCAGTTAGAAGATGGTACTTCGGTTCTTGTTAAGTTCTTCGTGTGGCTAGGGTTCGGATTATTGATCTACAAAAGTCTTTGTGTCTCTTTTCATACTTGAACGACCTTGTGATTCATCCATTTGACATAGATGAAGTGGAAGTGTTTTGGCGTCCTTTTCGGTCTAATTGGAAGGCGCATATGGTTTTTCCTTGTGGAACGGATAAATATGCCTAATTAAAATACCCCTCTTCTTCTTCATACTTTCTTTTTTAAAAATCATAATCTATAAAAGTAAATTGAATGAATCTTCCTTCTGGGACATATGATCTTGGCAGGCGCATCTTGGCGATTTTGCTGTCCCACCGAGTTAACTAGTTTCATGTTATATATGTTTTTTGCAGAAATTTTTGTATTTTTCCTTCTTTTGGTTTACTTTTCAATGAAGTTCAACACTTGGAAGTTGTATAATATAAATTGATTATGTGTTGTTTTTTTTTTGTTTTTTTTTAATTTGAGCCAGTAGCACAATGCACCCGAACTTAGCTGTCAACATATTGAGCTCAAAGGAAGGATAGAGGAAAATCAATTTAATACATAGTTTGAGCAGAAAGTTTTGTTCGGATTTAAATTAAATATTGCTTGTAAACTGTTATAATGATTGATACATGGGCGATTCTGAAATTAAAGGGAATTTGAGGAGGTAAAAAATAAAAAATATTTAACAAAATTGAATTCTTACTCCTAGAATTTATTAATAAAACTAATACCTTTATCAGTTCAAAAAAAGGCCAAGGAAAAATATCTTTTCTAAAAAAAACCAGTTTCTTCATTTTTCTTTTAGACTCCATGGTTGACACAACCCATGGAGGTTATGAATAAGTAGATTGCCATGCTTAAAACTTAACCTAAAAGACTGAGGATACACTGGCTTCGTTTTTAGAGAAAAAAATTGGCTATTTGATAAAAGTTAATGGCAAAAGTACGCCATAACTATAAAGAATAACATTACTGAACATGGAGGTTAGATGAAAAAAACAGCTCGCCAGATTTTTGAGGATTGGACAGTTTTTTCGCAAACAAGTTAAAGATATTCCATGGAGGTTACATAGCACCCCAGGGACAACTTTTGTGCTTAAAATCAAGTGGTAAAATAAATTAAAACTTATAATATTTCTTTGTGATTAATTATTTATATAATAAATAAATGTTTAACCCAGATTTTTCCACAAATATATTATTAATCAGATTTATTTCTTTAGTTAACCCTAATAAAACAGAGTTGGGGACATTGCATAGAGGTTAAATTTTCCATACTTTGGATTTTTTTTTTTTTTTTAATTATAATAAATAAATATGTAAAATAAAGACTGAAAACATTAAATGTAAACTTCTTCCTACTTAATACTAATTTCCTCTCTGAAAGGAATAAATATTAAGCCATTAAAATCACAGGGACTGAAATTTCCCTTTTTTACAGAATCACCCATATGGTTTATAGAAATGGTGGGTGAGAGTACCTCCAATTTCAATGTTCAATGCCAATTTCAATGCCTTCTTCAATGCTAAGTAAAGGTCAATGAGCGTCTTTTTTTCCCTTTTTCTTCTTCTTCTTCTTGAGGTATGTAAAGTTGGTTACATAGTTCTAGTTATGTGTTGAATTTTCACTCTAACACTTGGGACAGATCACCTGGATAGTCAGTTAGAAAACAAGTTGCTTCTGAGACCAACATTAAATAGACATAATCTTGAAAGTCAACGTGTGCCTTTTTTATGTCTTGAAGCATGAGCTGGTTACACAATCCTAATTATGTGTTTATTTTCTCTCTAAAACTTGGAAAAATCATTTAGATAGTCAATTGGAAAACAAGTTGCTTTCAAATATTAAATTAAATTTTCATGGTTTTCTTTAGAATGTCGTATATAAGGCATTATTCAAAAACTTCCATTTTGCTATCCCAAGTTTACAAAACTCTAAAAGCATTTTGAAGAATAATTTTTTACAAACCTTTAATAGTTGTCAATGGCCAAATGAAATGCATTTTAATTGGTTTTGTAAATATTATACATTTCAATTACAAAAATATAGAGACTTTTCTTTAAAAAGTATTTGTAAAATATTACTGTCATTTTTTTAACTTGTCACTAGCATTTTGTGTCATTACCATTAAATAGATTTTACATCCTTTCTTAACCACTGATTCAAAAAACATGTTCCTTGGAAGCAACAGCTATTTTATAATTGTGATTGCAATTATAATACGGCTTAGTAATACCTTTATATACCTTAGTTAGGATTGCTGAATATTTTCATGTTTAATTCTAATTATTACACGTTTAATCATAATTTTCTTTGCAATAAATTCATATGTTTCATAACCTTTATAATTTTATAAATATACCATTCTCAGTTTCCTAAACATTGCCCAAATGTAAATGAAATCTTTAAAATTTAACATTTTGAAGTCTAAAATGGACGTTTCGTAAGAATAACCCGTATACTCTTTAAGAAATAAAACCATAAATCAAAACAACTCCCGATTCCATGGTAACCCTTGAAGAGCAGAAAAGTTTCAACTAATATCCGTAGCTTATATTCTAAGCTGTTTTGCAACGTAATAGAGTTTTAATAGCATAGTTTAGTTCAAGTTGATATTTTTCCTTTGAGTCAGATTAATACTGTGTATCAATATAACCCACTAGCCTTCAATCCTTTGTTTAATTATTATTTCAAATATGAGTGGGTTTTATCATATAAAACTCAAAGGTTTTTCTCCAGCTATCTAGAGGATTCTTCGTTTGGACAAATCCTGCCATGGAAAGGAGCACATACACAACAGCCTCAACTTTAGCAGAAATCGAACCTTCTATTGAGAACTAGACAGACGAATTAGTTTTCGTCTACTAGCCCTAACGTCTCGCCTTAGATCATTATGAAACTAGAAAAAAATTCGACTGCTTCTTTCTAGTGGAGCGAGAACTCCAAAAAGTGGAAATGACAGGCAGCCTCTAAACTTTTATTCTTGTTAACAGAATTGAAAGAGATACTAATGAAATAGTTGAAGAAATCATTGAAAAAAGAAGAGCGAGCAAAAGTGAAATTATACTCCAATTACTTAACTATGATTAGGATGGCAATGCCAAAATATATATCTAATTACCAATAAAAGCCAAGAAAAAAAAAAGGGTGAAATATATTCTAATTAATCACTGCACCAAAAAACTTACTAAAATGATCGCTACTTGGCATTTTCTTGTTTATTTGAAGACAGGATACATCACAACAAAATTATAAAAAGGGTAAGAATAATTATTAATTATTTTTACAAGTAATTTATGCAGATCATTTCATCAATTAATCTTTAAACCATACTAAATATTTTCTAAATAACAATGGGCACATTTTCCAAACTAAAAGCATTTCCAAGGGTGATCCCTAGTAGAGTAGCATACCAATTCTGAAGAGTTTCGGCACCAGACTCCCATTTAATATAAAAATGTGTGCCATCTACATTTAAGAGTTTCAACATATTACCCCCGACGAAGAAAATAATCAATTAATCTTAGAGGACCTGGAAAGTCACAGAACGTCTTATCTCTTCCATGTTAAATTAGTCTACTTTTGATGTATTTTTTCTCAGGAATTACGGCAGACACGTACATAAATTTGGTGTCTGTGTATTTGTAGAACACTTCTTCATACAGTGAAAGTGTGATTTAATGTTTAAAAGTTTTCAAATAATATTTTTTGTCACTATACACAAAAAACGCGTGAAAATTACAGTCTTCATGAATTTTTTCAACTTAAAAGTTGAGTAATAAATTAAATTCTAGTTTGTTTATGGAAACAGAGCTTTAAATTAGACTTGCATATCTAAGGATTATTCTGTAAAAGTTACAAGGCACTAAGTGTACCAATCTTTAAGAAAAAGTATATCGAGTTACTTCACTTCGCAAATATTTATTAACAGTTTGGACTCGCAAATGTTTGCATTTATTTGTTAAATTTCAAATAAGTTATAAAACAGATAGCGAAATCTATAGTTCAAAATCGCTGTGGTAATGCCTCTTAATGTTTTCTAAACGTCCTCACCTCCGAAATTCCCGTAAAAATTCTTCAATGGCGTGAAAATTAAAAAAAAAAAAAAACGAATGCCTTCAACACAGAGTTCTCTTTCCTTGAGCATACCTCATCAACGATCGTTTTTTCTCCTTTCTTTAGTTTCATTTATAGGAAAGGATTATATAAGAATTATCAAAAAGTGTATAGCCAAAATCATCGTTTTGGTGAAGGTTTAAAAAAAAAAAAAAAAAAAGATATCTCCAAACTGGCCACTTTCCTAAATGAATGTGCAAAATATAAAAACGTTAAAATCCACATATCCACATCAGTATTGTAGAGTAATTGAAAGCAGTGCGATGTTCCACACCCCTAGTTTATTACGTTGTGATAGTGGTTTTTTCTAGTTATCGATGCCTTTTGGCCCAATTTTTGAAAATTGTCGACTGATTAAAAGCATCCACGTTACAACAAAACCTAAAATGAGAACATAATATGCCATTAATCAATAAGAATATGAAATATTTTGGATGGCAAAAAGATGCATGCGTGTGTAATGATTCTAATATTAGATAAGATGGGTTGCTTCCTGCAGGTAGTGCAATAGCTGGCCATCTCGAGTTGACGTTTTGGAGTTGCTCAAAGAAAACTAAAATACTAAGAAAAGAAAATATTTCTAGTTTTCGCTCAAACATAATTCAAACAGTGTTGGAAAGAAGAAGAATGTGGCTTTTAAAAAAGACAAAAATGCTAAAATCGATATTTTTATGATTTTTGACTTTCCGGGTCACCTCAAACCATACAAAACATTTTCTAAATAACAATAAACACATTTTCAAAACTTTAAAACATTTCAAAGGGTGAGTCCTAAACAATTTAAAAAAACAGGATAATCGTTCTGAATCGGAAGAAAGTAAAGATGTATTTTGCTTAGTATTGTGAACTATTGTACAACTGAGCCGACACAATATGAGATTCGACTAACTTCAAAAACTAGTATCATATAGATCGTGAAGTAGATATCTCTGATTTTATTAAACTAACTCTGAACGCATTTGATTTGACAGGCACAGGCGATTTTGTCTATTCATCCCGCCAATTATAGTTGTGTGTTAAATATACGGGGATTTTTTTGCAAAAACTTTTTATTTTTTCTTATTCTGACACTCCTTTTAATGGTATTCATCACTTGACAGTTGTATAAAGAAACTTAATTATCTGTTTGTCATGGGGGGGGGGGAGGTTTCAGTGTGTCAAAACTCAGCGAGAAACATATTGAGCCACTCACAAGGTTAATTTTCAATCAGATTTATATTTATAATCTGATTCATATTAAAATATTAAAAGATATAAAATTTTATGAGAGACTTCTTTATTCCAAACAACTTTTAAAATCTTAATAGGTAAAAAGTAGGATTCGATTTCTAGCTTATATTTTATCCATATATTTGTAATTTATAAGTTGGTGAATCAGTAGTGTAAGCTAAGAAAAACTGTAGTGTTTTTGATTATAATAGATTTTAATTAAACATGATTTAGATTCATATAACATTATTTATACACAGACTATGCATTTGAGTATCAACTTGACAGATTGGTGTGTCAACTTACGCTCGCTGAGTTTGTATGGTACATTTAAAAAAAATTATATATTTTTTCCCATAGAAAACATCCCGTGAAGTCATCAATTGACTTCGTGTTATATTTTGATTCATAATTGATAGAAAAATAGTAATACTCTGAAATGACATTTTTTTTATCTATAATATTTAAAGCAAAAATTAAAATATAAATATACGAAGTGTATCAAATAGATTTTGAGCTAACCTTCTATTTTATTTAATAATTGTTGAATATTAAACCTTATCGACGAATGCAACTAATTCCCACAAAAGCAACAATTGAATTTTTTAGTTCGTTGGTGATATCTTTTTGACATACTAAAAGTCTAGAAAAACAGGGGTCGCAGACGTCCTATATGTCCTATAAATCCTATATATTTTTAAAAAATCGATAAAAACGTCCTATATTGTCCTATATTTTACAATTGTCCTATATATCCTATATTTCAACATTGATTCGATCTATATTTTCTTCGAATTCGTAATAACGGCGCCGTTTGTTGCCATTTTTTAATATTTCGGATTCTTTGGAGCGATCGTAGGTGAAAAAGACCTGACAAAAACGATGTTTGTAGCGGCGGCGCGGCGTTTTATCTCTTGTGACGTCACGTGCTGCATAACCTACAACTCAACTCTACTGGACCGGCGGGAGTTGTAAACATGTGAACATTTCCATAACATAGAAGATTTCGATCTCGTATTCTTCTAGATGCTCAAAATTACGAGACGTATTTGGCTGTGTTAAGCACTTTATAAGTGGCAGAAATAGACAGTCGGTGGTTTCAAAACAAAACAAAAAACAATCGGTCTTGAATTTCTGATCTGATTTCTCCTCCAACGTAATAAATTAGTTGGCCATAATGCAGAGAGAGATGCAACAACAAAACTCTGCCGCGGGAAAAACGGATAAAAACAACTTGGGATTAACTTGCAGGACTACTAAAGAACGTTTTGAGTGCTCCGTCAATATTTGATGAAGGAAACAAAAGGGTTAAGATTTACTGTAGGATGTCGGATGGCGATTTTTTTATTCCGAATCCTGTACGGATTCTGCGCCACGAATTGTTTACATCAAACCGCTCCAAATTATGGCAACCATAGGCAGTTAGTTATCTTGCTCTTAAAAAATGGCAGGGCTGCCATTTTTTGGCGAAAATCGCCTTGGCGCAGAATTCGTACCGGATTCGGAATATTAGCCACGATTTTTTCATAAAAGTCGCCAAAATTGAAAATTACGTCAATACGTTGTGTTGTCAAATCCAAACGATCACTAGGGTTGCTTTAAAACCAAGTGCCAGGTTCGCCACATTCGGCGATAAATCTTCCACTTTTCGCCAGATCTTCCACAATCCAGCCGACACTGAACAGTAAATTTGAATCAACAAAAGACTGCAAACATTGATAAAAAGAAAATACTTAAAGAAATTGGAACAGTTAAAAATGCTGGAAGCAAAAGACTCATGATTGCAAATAATGTAATTAATAAAACTTGATTTAGGGATGGAATATTGAGGCAATAACGGATCACTTATTCAGGATCAGGCGATTTCTTTTTTTTAAAGGCGTGTTTTCTATTCTCTTAAATTCAATATAAAGAGTATATATATGTATAACGAGTTAATTTTGAAGTTCAGTAGCAACTGTGTGCAGTTATTTGATGTTTTATATTGTCCTATATTTTTTTTGAAAAAATCCTATATATTCTTATTTTGTCACTTTGACCCCTGGAAAAATCCGATTGTGGAAAATAGATTTTTGGCCGCCATCTTGGAATTTTTTAAAAAAATCTCAAAAAGTCATGTGTGATATCAAACTACGGAAAATGTTATGCTGAAAAAGATTATCATTTTGATTTTAAAAAGTAAAAACAATTAGTGGTCAAAAAAATAAAAGCTTATACAGTGTTAAAAATCATATAATCAAATTACATGGTAAATCAAGCTGGAAAACAGTATAAAATAGGAATTTTTAGAAGCAAAATGTTTACATAGATGAGGTAGCTACTAGGTATTAGGTAGTAACTTTTGTCATACTAAAAGTCCTAGAAAATCAATTTGTGTAAAAATCTTTATATTTTGTGGCGTACGGGCACATGGAACCATACAGATGAAATAGTCAAGTTTGCCAAATTTGCAGTCTCACTTAGCTTTGCGATAATCTATATAATGGTGAGATTACAGTTTCTGATATAAGTTTCTCTACCGAATTGCTGAAGTTGTCTTCTAGAGAGAAAAATAACTATTTAAAGGTACAAAGTAGGACAGCAAAACTGTGGATCATGTATCTAGATATGGTTGACATTGCTAAGTTTTTTTTTTTTTTTTTTTTTTTTTTTTTTTTTTTTTTTGTGCTAAACGACCATGAAACTTAAAAATGCATTTACAAACTGTATAACACATGATGCCTTTCTCTGAAGCTACGGGGCATAATAACTATACAAAATATGCCAGGGCATATTTACAACAAATGAACGAACTGAAAAAAAAAAAAAAAACTTGGAAATTTGTATGGTTTGTTACGTGCTGGTCATTTCACCCTTCACAGACACTTTAGATTGTTGGCTTGGATATGGGAGAATATGTTCATCGAACAAACCTTAATGAAGCCAACTAAAAATTGAGGTAGGTTACCACATGGAAGAAGCATGGGTGATAGTCAACGAGATTCATGGATATTGAGCCACATTGCATTCTGTGAAGTTTTGCTACGAGCAATCTCACTGATGTCACCCGTGTTAGCAGTGAACAATACATCGAAGTATCTGATACAAGAAAATTTAGAGATATGAAGGATTTTCTTACATTACTTCAATTGGAAGATCACAGTCCATTTGTTTGAAAATGCGTTGATCTACATAATATTTTAATGGATTAGTAGACAGCCAACACAAGGTAACTGCAGATGAAGTTCAGTTAATCGGAATTCGAATCCAATCCAAACTGACTGGGAAAACTTCCAACTCTGTTACAATGGATAAAAAGGGCTGTTACAATGAAAATATTAAGAAAAGTTACTGTCATTGGCGGGGCTATTCAACATATTGATACAGGTCGCCTCACCCAGAGAATGCTGGTATGAATGTCTGTTAATCCTAATCATCAAAAATTAAAGGAGAACTTCAATTATGAATGATCGATACTTCCTCCATTTCTTTTTGATACGGTAACTCGGTTATTGAGAAAAAGTGACAAATCATTATTGGCCAGAACTGTAGATGACATAGCAACTAGTTTAAATTACATGTTACCCGCAGAAATATCATATGTTTTTGACGGGAGTGTACTACTACACAAATTGCCATAGCCAAAACTAGGAAATTTTTAGATGTATTGCAACTATATAGCAGTCATATTTTTAAGCAATATAAAGTTGTGACAATGGTATTTGATAGCTATGTCATCTCCAGTATAATGGATGTAGAGCATCGGATACGCGCAAAACAATAATCAGTGATAATGAAATTTACTGAGAGTTCTCCACTTCTTATTGACAAAGAACCTTTTCTTTCTAATAATAAAAATAAACAGTGCTTTATAACCATGCTTGGTAAACACTTGGAAGAAATTGGCCACACTGTAATTTTTGCTACAGGTGATGCTGATACAGTTATTGTAAAAGAAGCACTGACCTTAACAAAACAAAAAAAATGCCTGTAACAGTTGTTACTGATGACACCGATATACTTGTACTTTTATTTACAGTAATACACAAAATGTTTATTTGCAGTCTTCTACGTTTAGCTATAAAAAAAAAAAAAACTTAATATTAAATCGATACTGTTTATCTCTATGTCTGTTTGGATGCAAAATTGTTCTCTTTTCACATGCTTTAACCGGATGTGATATCACAAGCTCTTTATATGGTAAAAGTAAATCGGCAGCATATAGACATTTTTGAAAATGTAAGGAATTTTACATTTGCGCTTGTCTGTTTGGATCAGAAAATGCTAACAGAAAAGAACGTAAGAACGTACGGTGGAAACTCAAAGACTGAGACTCTGAACCTACTACGATATAATCTCTACTTAAAAAAAATCACAACTTCCAAAAGTGAATTTAATATTGCAAGATTGCTATCTACAGAATATGCTGCTATTCAACATCTTCTCCGCCAACATTTCTAATGTCTTTGTTGGAAAACTATGAACACCAATATTGCTAATCCCAAAGAATGGGGTTGGAAAAAAGTATTCGATCAATAATGAACCCTGCACCAGAGTTATTACTAAACATGATCCGCTGCACCTTCAAAACGGATACAAATGAGCAGTGTGGTAATGGTAGATGTACGTGTCGACATTATGGTGTGGAATGCATCGAACCGAGATAGGTCGTAACTGTTCTGGTAGAGATTGCACAAATAGTATACTGAAAGAAGGTATTTCAGAAGAATACTAATAGATATAACTTGTCTCTTACTTAAGTTGAAAGATATTGTTGAAATACATGAGGCATTAGTATTATAAAACTTTTTTTTATTAATAAAAATGATTTTCGACAATGCATAAGCTTTCAGTTTCACGCCCACTACTTTGTTTATTATTTTTACTTTTTAAAACCAAAATCATAATCTTTTTCAACTCTAAATTTTCCGTAATTTGATACAACATACGATTTTTTAAAAAATTTCCAAGATGGCGGCCAAAAAATACATTTTGCACGCTCATATTTTTTTAGTCAACAAGATATCATCAACGAGATAAAAAATTCAATCACCTCTTCTGTGGGAATAAGTTCCGCCTTTCGCCTATTTTTTACTTTCAATTAATTATTAATTAATGTATACATAGGGTAATGAAAGTATAGTATTCAATCTACATTTTTTTTTTTTTTTTTTTTGGCATTTCTCCACGTTTTGGAACATCCTGAATTCAAAAAAGCGATCTAGGAAAAATTTATGTCTGTGTGTGTATTTGGTCAGTATAACTCTCGAACATATTGACCTACGATATTGAAATTTGGTGTGCGAGTTGGTTGTAGCCATGGGACCTACCGTTAAGGTTTTCGTCAAAATCTCGCATGCGCGTAATGTAACTGCCATTGAAAAAATCACGTTTTTCAGTAATTGCTAAAAAACGGTTCTAACGATTTTGTTCAAAATCGCTGTGGTAATGCCTCTTAAGATGTTCTAAACATCCCCACCACCGAAATTCCCATAAAAATGCTTTATTGGCGTAAAAAGTTGAAAAATAAATGAATTCATCACAGAGTTCTCTTTCCTCGACATGCCTCAATATTTTTTTTTTTTTTTCTTTTTTTTTTTTTTATCTCTGCTCAGTTTCACTTACAAGAATGGATGGTATAATAATTATCGATAAGCATACTGCCAAAATTCCCATTTTAACGATTTTTTTTTTATGACCTATAAGATTTATCACAAAAAATATTGCCAAACTGGTCATTTTTGCTAAATGAATGATGAAAATATAAAAACGGTAACTGACACAAATCCACGTCAGTATTATAGTGTAATTGAAAGTTGTAATTGATGTTCCACACCCCTAGTTGCTTATATATCCTGTACTATATAGTGAATAAGAGCTCGTATTTTGCTTTAAAGTGGCCATCAAAAATATTATCTTTTGTTACGTTCCTAGTCTATCAAAGTTCCGACCCTCTCACAATAGTCTATTCAATTACTTAAAATAATATATTTAAAAATATTCTACTATCCTTGTGATAAAAATATTAAATTATAAATATTTTGTGTCAAAATTTAAAAAAAAAAAAAAAAAAAAAAAAAAAAAAAAATAAGATTCCAAGTCTTATTCATCTAAATTTGAAATTTTATGGATATATACACCGATTAAAATTGTTTAATATTACTGCACTTTTTATGTGTATTTCTGTTATAAAATGATTGTTTATTAAAGAAAATTGAAAGAAAGACATTAGAATGATGCATTTTCCCTCTTACAAAATACTTAAAAAAAATTTCATGCATATATTTTACGAAAATATTTTAGTTGGATGAAAAAAGGCGTGCTTTTATATACTTGAATAGATATGCATGATTTGATCGTTTTAACCACGATAACAACAATTTACATGATTTTACTACCTATTTTTTATTGATGAATATAGAGAAAATAAATGTCCTACTCTACATCATGGAAAGCTATGGAAAACTATATAAATGTATATATGCGATTCAAACCGATAATGCTATCCTTGGAATTGTTTTCATGTGACTGAGAATGCAAGAGAAAGAATAGCAGAATCATTGCAGAGCATCAAAACAATACAAGGATGTGTTTTTATTACTGTGTGATGTCACAGAAAAATGTGCGTAATCATGCGTTTGTAATTATACAACATTTTCAAATTAGTGGCTGTCAATATACTGGTTGTTTGGTAATTAAAGATGGAGGCTATTTTCAATGATAAATACCCGCAATAGTGTGTTGTAAAACATGTTTTATTGGTGCAATATAGTCAATGATTTTCGTGTCCTTCCTAACTCTTGTAATAAAGGAAAATGAATAATCCTGCGTATAAACTTTTAAACCAGAAAAACAATACACATTTTGAAAATTGTAATCTTTTGAGAATTAACAATACAAATCTTTGACTAATAGCAGACTATGAATTTTTACTTCTTAAAACTTTTTGTAATTTATATGTTTTCTTTTCCACATACAATAAATATACCCCTTTGGCACCTTTTTAGGACCACCACATATTTTTTCGTATAATCTATGTATGGAGTAGGCTTGGGCGATGTATCGATACATCGTCCAAAACCGGTGTGAAATCAACATCGTCAAACCGGTTTCACTATATTCCCCAAACCGATACATCACGATCTTTTCTGACAAGCGATACTTGCCTAGCACTTCAAGGACGAAGAACCGTTGATGCCACGATTCATGCGCGGTGTTTCTAAAATACTATAGAAACGTATTCAAACCGTCGACATCGCGCCGTTTGTGATACGATACTTCACCACATCGCAGTTAATCCTCCCTGCATATGTGCGGTGTATCCAAGACTGTATAACAGCTACACCGCGCCGTTTGAGACGATTTCCATTTGCCTTTGCTGTATCGGCATCGTGGTAATCGTATCCGGTATGTGCGATGTTTCCATGATTGAATAGAAACAAAACGCCACAGATGGCATTGCGCACTTAATCACTTAATACATGTTGCATTCGCTTTTGCATCCCCTGGCTTTTGGAATTTAAAATAAAGTTGGGAAAAAGTGCACATTTCAAGGGAAAAAAAGCACCTATGACATGTTGAAATTATTATTCAATTTTACGATGCATTTTTTTTTTTTTTTTTTTTTTTTTTTTTTTTTTTTTTTTTTTAGGTCTCGCGTTTATTTCCTATTTTGTTTTTACAGCTGAGTTCTGAAATTTCGAGGTGGTTTTCAGGCGCCAGTTAGTTAAGTAATATTGGAGATTCGATGAAAGAAGTATTCTTTATTGTTTGAATAATTTTTTTTTTTTTTTTTTTTTTCAACTCATGAAAAACGTTTTGATTTTTATGTAATTTGTCATCAGATATAAGACCTTGATATTCTATTTTTGGAATTCAATTGAGTATTCCCTGAACTTTTAGTGTTTCATTTTTGATTTTTTTTTTCTCTAACTTGGAAGAAATAAAATATTACATTTTTGTATTTTTAAATCTTTTACATTAACTTCAGGATTTTTTTTTTATCCAACATTTTTACCCTTCGAGAGCTTTGCTTTATTTATTAACTCAAGGGGATTGCGATATTTTTGCGTGGTAATTTCTGTCTGATTCTTACCCAGTTAAGATAATCAGGTTGTTTATTACTATGATGGTTTGTTATATCTGCCAAAGTCAGTATGAACTAACGCATGAACGGATCACAGTTATGTTTCTCTAGTTTGATTGCTTAAATACTTATAAACGATTTTTTTCCCATTTACGTTGAAGGATTTTCTCTTCTGACTCGTAAATAAATAAATGTTTTATACTTTTTTTTTCAGTTTGTACGATTTGAATAAAGTTTATTTCCATAAGATTAATTACTCAATCCAACATTGCTTCTTAAAAATGCTGAAATGCAGATTTTTTTGGCACAAAATAAAGATCATTAGAATTTTAAATGTTATGCATTAATTTTATTTTTATTGTTTAATAGTTATATTGTATATAGTAAGTAATAAAATATCCATTATAAAGTATGTTTTTGATTTAATAGTTAAGAATATCCAATAACTAAAGTAACATTTGCACCGCCAGGAAGTGCACTTGTCCTCCCCTCTCCCCCCCCCCCCCCCGATTTCCCTGTATAATAACAAAGTAAAATTTCATTAAGATAGAGAAATTGAAAAATCCGGATTAAAAATAACCGGCTTATACCCCCTTGGGTGCTTTATATGTATCCCCCTGAAAGTAATTCTGTCGCTGCTCATGTTATTTAATATAAACTTCTGTACGTAAATTAATTAAAATGTTACAAAGCTAAGTAAGCATAACTCTCGGCTACATAGCTTGTTATGAAAACATTGTTTTATAGTATTTTGTCAAAAACAATATTTAACATCGCGATGTTTGCTTCCCGATATATCGCGATGCAGAAATGTTAACATCGCCCAAGCCTAGTATGGAGAAAGAGTGCTTGGGTACACACCTGTATTATAAAAATGTATATTATAGAAATCTGTATTTTTATTCCGAAATTTTGTTCTCTTGATCTCCCACTGACGGTTCAGGGAATGGCGAAATTCTACAGTTGTTTTCCCTGCAATAATTTTTAAATTATATTTCTAATTCAAATATATAATTTTTTTATAATTATTTGTTATTCATTTGTTTTAGATAGGTTATAAATTATTATCCTAATAAATATATATATATAAATAAAAAACTATTTTATTTTAAATTTTATTTATTAATTTAAAATGTAGTGTATTGCTGGAAAAACTGAGGATCAACTGACACATATATACGTGCATGACCGCCAGTGGGTTAAAAACAAGTCGAAGGTAGCTGACCACATGAGATTTTTGAAATACACATACAATACTTCTTTCAAACCCTTAAATGGGTAAGATAATACCTTGAGATGAACTGAACCAATTTAAAACGTTTCTTTTCCTATAGGTATCTCAATTAATCCATTTCATCAGGAACATAGTTTAATTAAGATGATTTCCGTTTAAGGTGGTGAAATAGAGAATGTAGGGGAAATAGTGGAGATGTTCATAAGTTAAAATCTATTGAGCTATTTCGAACCTGCAACGTCGAGCTTCCGCTATTTGAGCTCGGGCAACGCCGGGCACTTCAACTAGTTGCTTTATAAATAAATCATACATGTGTTATAGACTGGGCAACGGTTAAAAAAGTAATCACATTTAAAGAAAAACATGTTGTTGTTGTTGCTAATCCTTACTGTCTGACGGAGTCAGACAAGATCCACGAGTTCGTTGACTAAAAGGAAGTCGAAGACTAGGAGAGGATTGCTAAAGAGATCCTTCTTAGAGAGTCCCATGCAATCCAAGAGAATATTAGAAAGAAAAACATGAACTTGTTTAGTGAAACGAATATCAGTAAATACTTTTGCTATACATGGATGTACAGTTTTTAAACTGTTCTTGGGAAAATAAACAACAATTTTTTTTTTACACAATAAAATATCCGATGATCTTGTTTAACTCATTGGGAAAAATACTAAATCAAGAGAACCTTTACTTAAAAGTCTTATCATGCGTCACAAAACTCGGAAATGAAAAGACACAGAAGGAATGAATCAGCCTTTTTAATATCAATCTGATGTATCTAGGCGTTGTGGTAAAGTGAGTCGTAAGTGGGCACAGCGAACTTAATTTCGACGTAGGCGTCCGGTCCCCCAGTCATGTCCAGGAGATCGAGAGTTTCATTGATGACGTCACTTAGGTGTCTCTGTCCTTGTCCATAGTCGATCTCGCCTCTCTTGAAAGGTTTTGGTACAGCTTTGTATTTAGTGAACATTGGGACCAAGAGGATGCGATAGTACCTAATATAGATTCAGATAGTCTCAAATTAACCTCTTATGAGAAGTTATTCCTAAATAAAATCTTACTTAAAAATTATATTATTAACATTTGTTTGAATTATCATAAGGAGTAAAAAAGTTAGTCGAAGTGAAAAGTGTAAAATATCTTTTAATATTATAATACCTAATATGTTATTTCTTGTGTTTAGATTTCTAGTTGCATCGCACATGGAGGTGACAGTTCTTGAACCTTAGTTATTTCCAAGGGAGTTTTGGTAAGTTTAAATGACAGATTGCATTACAGATATGTTATAAGAAAATCCTTACTTGATATTATCTGTTTGAGTAGAAATCAGATTGAAGTTGTTATAATTCCTCAATAATAAAACAAAACAAAATAAAGTCTTGAAGCAATGAGCGCTAACAGGGAGTCGAACTCGGGACTCATAGATCAGAAGACAGGCGCGCTAATCACTAGGCAAAAGTTCACTGGTGCCTAGATGTTGTATCGGTTATTTGTACACGAGACCACCACATAGCCCTTCCCCAGTGATTCGCGAAGGGGCGAACTATTGAGTTTCTTGCTCGTGACTTGAGTGCGTTGCGTGTGACAGTGAGTCGCCAGAGATGATGAGGTGGTAGTGTGAAGGTCGTGCAGTAGATGGCGCCACTGATCTGTTCGAATATTCGGGTCACATATGTAGCGATGTGCGCTAACGGGGAGTCGAACTCGGGAGTCATAAATCAGAATACTGCCGCGTTAACCACTAGGCAAAAGTGATCACTGGTGCTTAGATGTTGTATCTGTCATTTGTTCACGAGATCACCACAGTCTACGAACAAAGAATCTTGTTTCAGACATATCTAATAAGGACATCAAAATATGAAACACACAAACATTCCATACTTTTCATTTAGTTTATGTTTGGGATATTTTAACCTAACTTTATGTTACCATAAACTTTGTTAAAATCTTAGAATACCTAATTAGGGCTAGGCCAACCAATGGAGAAACAGTGGCCAACTTTTGTATGACAGCACATGCGTTCATGATGACATGCGGATATTCAGTGTTGAGTGCCTCCTTGATACCATGTACCACTTCGGGCAGAATCCTAAGAACTCTTTCCTTTGCGACTTCCAAGAGCGAGATTGCGCCTTCCCTGGCGAGAACGGCGAAGGGATGTTCAGGATCCGCCAACCCCTCGCAGAACAGTGGGAGGTAGTACTCGACGTCCAGTTTGTTGATATCAACCATCCACCAGAGGTCGTGTTGTCGCCTACCCCTAGCGGAATACAAAACATTACAAAGGAAATAATAATCGTTTTACGGAAAAATTGGATGTGTTACATGTTGTGGATAGATTTAAGAAGAGTGGTAAATTGCATTTATTAAATTTCAGGAAATTACAATGTTGTACTTATTTGGGGGGAAAATGCTCTACACTGTGGTTTAAGTAAAATTTGTTTTTATTCACATGATATGACGTCGTAAAGGCTGCAAATAACGTACGCTAACGTCCAGAGAATCTTGGTCTTGGAGAGATTTTTTCAAGGTTTTCGATATAAATTCATTTTAAGTTGAGAATTAGCTCTCAGTTGCATTGTTTTCTTGAACAATATTGGCTTAGTGTACGTTAAGGAAACCTTTTAATTTTATTTTAGTGCAGGTTAGGAAAGTACTCATAAAAAGTTTCATTGCAGAGCCATTTGGCATTTGAAAAATAAAATATTTTCATGGGAAATAAAGCTTATAGCTGTTCGCAAAATATGTGTATGAAATATTTTAAAGACAGAAATGTTTTTATTCAAATTATGTATAATACTAAATTAACTAAATTTCATGGTTTTTGCATTTCCTGCACGATCAAAGAAATACAATGTGTCTCTTTATCTTGTATTATAAAAATTACATTCTTAGAGGTCAAATTTTCTGATATACCACAAATATGTTTACCAATGTTGATTCGGACAAGCTTCCAACTATGGAGTGAAGACAATGGAATTCTACATCAAGAATTGCTTACATAAAAACTATTACCAAGATGGGAGCTAATTTTTGCCCACCATAGGTATTTGAATCTATAATAATAAAACAAAATGTTTGCCCCTCTATACACCTGTAGTGTCACATGCCCACCAACTCTAAAGCAACAACTCAACTCGATTCAACCCGGCAGAAAACATGAGATGACTCTGAACTCCCGGACAACGTGCTACGAACTTAACTAGCGAACTAATCAGACAGTCATGACTCAACAACTTTCTAAAATTTAATTTGCATTGTTAAGAACAATTTTTATTTACCATAAGTAATGTCCTTTATATTTTCAAGTTAGTTATGTGCTTGTCAATGTTCATCGATGATCTCTACTTAAGTAAAACCAACCGATAAGCACCTAACGTAACACACCAATGACGGATCCCCTCAACGCATCAGGATCACACAGCTAGTTATTAACAACAACAACAACAAAAGCGTTAGCATTTGTTGGCATCATTGCCTTGGCACTGAATCTGTACAGTAGTTGGAAGTGCAGCCACCAAATAGAAGAATTGGTTAAGATTTATGTACGGTCCCCCTTGGCGACTTTTTGAAAGTTGGCGATTCGGCCCCGAATGCGGCAGCCAGTCGCCAAGGTTTTCTAATAATTCTATAGATCGTTTGGATGATTTAAAAACACGGCGTGTTTTGACGCCATTTTGTATTTGGCAACACAGCCTTTTGACGTCATTTTCAATTTGGCGATTTTTTGAAAGTCGCCAAGGGGGGACCGTACAGTAAATCTTAAACGAAAAAGTTAAACTTTCACATTATCTTATGGAATTCTTAAAAATTTTAATGGTCTATTCCTAGTTGACGTGGAAATATCGCCAAGCCAATTTGGCTACTTTTTCTAGACAATAAAGTTCCACATTTGACAACCCTTTTTTAAAGCGCATGCGCAACAGTGATTTTCTGGTAACCTTAATTAGAATGCGTTGGAAGAGCAGTTTTTGTGGCCATTTTGAAATTTGCTTTCGGCTAACGCAGCAACGTTTTGGCCTTGACGCCAAATTTTCAAAATCATAGCAACCCGTACACGTAAACTAGGAATTTACCTTTTTAATCATAAATTTATATATTTAAAATAAAGATATAGCTATAGGAAAGTTATTCGATTACACCAGGCATTGATGTCCTCAAATATAGGTTCCTTTTATATTGGGTGATTATGTAAGAAAACAAACTAGATTGAGCATATATTCATACTGACGATAATCCAGGACAACTGGCAATTGTCCATTCTTGTATAGGTATCTGAATCTGGAAAGTTGTGGAAAATACCCCATCTATGAATTTGAAATCTAACAATCTGAATTTTTTAAAACAATTTTGATAGCTAGCTGTGATTAAAATCGAGACTGATTTAGCTTACTGTGTTTACATTTTAGATTTATGGTGAATACGTCTATTGAAACGTGGGAATTCTTATGTTTTTATTAAATGTAAACTGTGCTACAGTTTTAACGGACTAATTAAATTGACGTCATTCCTTTTGGAAACATTCATGATGCAATGACTCCGTTGTTTTGATATCAAGTATTTTTACCGTTTTTTTACAGGAAAGTCATGAAGTAACATTTATTTAATTGTTCCATACTTTTATCGTTTATATTAACCCTATACTGGAATTATTTGTATTTTTAAAAAAATCTGTTAAGTTTGAAAAGTTCTACTAGTTGAAGTACGTTTAAAATGGAATTCTAAACAGATGTGCAAATTAGAGCATAACGATCTTTTTTTTTTTTGAAGAAAAATATTCAACACAACATTCACTGTTTCTGGATTATTTATTTTTTTACTAAATATTCCAAACAGATGTTTAGAAACATGACCTTTTCTGTGGAAAATTCTAGAGAAATCCCTGCCCTCAATTTCAGGATCATTGAACAGATTATATAAGAGAATATCTTTAAAAACTGATAACAATATACTTTTGAATGTAAAAAAGCAATCAAGAACTTTTAGTCAAAATAATAAGATACTAAAAAGTAAGATGTAGCGAAAATCGAATAATATGAATGCTGTACGTAAAACATAAATTATATTTTTCAATTTTTTTCAATGTTATTGCACTCAAGAGTGCAAAATTGAATGACAACTCTTTAAATCCATAGCCCTTTCTTATATGACATTTTCTGAACATTATTCTGTACACCCAGCGAATCTCATTTCTATGATAAATACATTTTTTCAGAATTTTGATGGACATTTCAAACGTGTCAAAAGAAAATAACATTTAACACAATGAAAAAATATCAAAAGTTAGTAAGTTAATTTATAAAAAATATGAGAATTTATAGAAATATCGAAAAATCTTTTTTTAATTATCTTTTTTTGATTTTTATGTTTAGCTAATAATTAAATTAATTTTAAATAAAAAAAATCGCCCCATAAATTCTACATCTTTTGTTTTGTCTGATGTCTTTTGTAAAGTTTGTTTTTTACAAAAACAGAGAAAAAAACTTTACACAAAAAAAAAAAAACGAGTTTTATAAACATTTAAGGTTATTTTTGTCTTCTTGAAGACCAATATAGTATTAAGCATCTAGCATTTCTTTACAATCTAAAAAAAACCACCTCCAAGCGAGGTTGGGTGACATACCAAACCTTGCAGTAACTTCTTGCACTTCTAGTGTGGTTTCATATTTCTAAAGTAACACCATCAAAATTTGCATTTTTTATTATTTTTTGTAATTTCTATTCTGTTAATCGTCTCAGAACGTTATTATACATATGGAAATATGTATTTTTTTTTTTTTTTTTCTTTTTTTTTTTTTTCTTTAATCAGCGTTAGCTGTACTTTTTTTATTAGTAATTTTTAGTTATAGCGTTCGCAAAAACGCTATAACTAAAAATTACTTATTTAGAGCATAAGTTCTTAAAACAATTTCCAACCACATAATATAAAAAGAAATCAATCAATCAACTTCCTGTGGCCTTTCCGAGACCGCAACTACTCTAGATTAACCTCAACTCGTTATTCTCCATTAAGAATGGTAAGGCTACTAATGGGTAAAACTCCATTAGTAAACTCAACAAATCTCCCAGACCTCTTCGAAAAGATCTAGCCAGGAATAGGCCGATGTGTTTCAAGCAATCAGAGCATGTCTCACAGACGCTACGCCGTAACAAAGAGGTTCGTCACAAAAGACTTGCCACAGCCAACAAACCAAAGACCTATAAGACCACCACAATGGCACGGGGGCATAACGGCTAGCGCAATTAGTAAACAATATAATAATCAATGGCTGGGCAGCCATGGTAACAAAGAGACAGCTATTCCATTTTCTTTATCGGCTACGGTGAAGATATCAAGAGATACAAATGAACTAAAAATAGGTGTCTGTTGTGACCGGAAGATAGCCCCTGTGTCTTATTTTTTATTTGGTATCTTCCTCTCTTAGATTGTTGCAAAGTTGCGGGAGCTATTTGAAGAACAGAGGTTTAGTGACTCAGTGCAGATTGAATAGATGTTTGGCTTGTTAGTTAGCTAGAGTGCGAATGAGTTGACACGGTTGAGTTGGCATGAGTCATTGTGGATATACGAGGCATTGTGCGGATACAAAAGGAATCAGTTTTGGCGATTCTCAGGAACGCAAACGGAGAATTGTTTTGGTAGTTATTAAGCAGATTCGTTTATTTTTCAATTAAATTAGTAATTGGGGTTTCAGAAGGGGTATTTTATAATTGAGAAACTTGTGATCTTCCTGGGTACTATAAAAAATATACAAAAATTATTAAAAAGCAAGAAAATTTGTATCAATTAAATCGTTAAAATTGAATAGCTCAGATATATTTTTCATCGGCGGTTATTAGTGACATTTTATTGCAAGCAAAATCAGTTTGAATGACTTTTACTATAAAATTAAACAATTTCGTAGGTTTCACTTTTGGTATTCTTGTTTTGAACCTTTAAATTGTAAACTGTGGGTTTTTTAAGTAGCAAAATAATTAATATTCTATCTGAGCATAAAAATCTTACATCTAGTGTCAAATAAAATCAAAGTTTAAATAATCACTTGCTGGTTGGATGTGCTTTGTCATAACTCTGCAGAATTAAAGCACATATTATACTTATATATTTAATATACACACCAGTTTCTCAAGAACCTAAAACAATACAAGTGATGAAATTTCTAGAAACTGAAAATACGAGGTAAGGATTTAGATTTTAATGAAACGCGATTAGTGTAGAATATCACACAAAAATGAATGAAGGTGTAGATAGTTATTCTGGAATAGTCATTTACTCATGGTAAGTGTTTTTACCCACTATGTACGTGGCGTATTCCGCAAAGAACTACGACTTTCCATGCACAGATCCTCAAAACAAATAGCTTATAAGTAGCGCATACAAACACTCCTAAACGCAAACAGGAAGTCCCACGCCTCTTTTTTCAATATACAAAAATCATTGAAATAATACTAAAAGACCTCCTACGTATATCTGTTTATTTAAACAGTAACACCAAAAATTTTTACTTCACCACAAAAGTTTGAATTTCAAATGGATTTAAAATAATTTCGTATTATCGAATCAAGTAAAATAAAATTTAAATTAAATGTTGTATTATTTGTCCTCTTTCTTTTGCTGCAAAATAGTCTTGGTCTTTAGTATAATTTTATCAGATAGTTTCGCAAAGAGGTATTTATTGTTTACAATCTAAGAAATTCCTGTCAAACGTATAAGTATAGAGTAAATTCCTAACAAACGATAACTTAAAAGTAAAATTAAGAAACTTCTCCCTCAATATCTTTCCTTTATTTATTTGATAACCCATTCATCAAAATAAAGTTTTCTTTGTAACAAGAAAATGTCAGTTGAATATTTTTTTAATTCATTTTTTTTTGTAATCCGTCTGCTTTGTTAACTTTAGTTCGAGGCACACTACTGCTGCCCATTATCCATTAATCAACTTTTGTTTGATACAAAAAGAGCAAGAGACCATGACCATATTCTGGTAGATGGTCGGTTGATTAGTACGTTCAACGACCTATTTTTATGCACAGTGACGACTAATCAGGCAGGGACCTACAGCTTAACGTGGATTCCGAACCACAACGAACATCCATTCCTGACCCGGGAGTTGAACCCGGCACCTTTGGCATGCAAGGTCAGAGCGCTAACCCCACAGCCGTCAAGTGGGCTTATTCTGGTAGAAATTTAAGGCACTCACAAAGCACACTTGCTTACAAGCATTTGCGAGTTAACTGAATAATGCGCCTTTATAGCTGTGTGGTTAGCTCTCTGGCATTGCATGCCAAAGGTGCCGGTTTCGAATTCAGGATTAGACATGGATGTTCGTCGTGGTTCGGAATCCACGTTAAACTGTAGTTTCCGGTCTGATTGTGCATAACAAAATAGGTCTTGAGAGCACAAAACCAACCAACATACTGAAAAGTAGAAGAGAATGGTGTGGTTGATGATTTGCACTATTAATACTGGAAAAGTCTGGAAGACTGGATTGAAGTGCTGAAATGTACGGCAAATCTTACATAAATCTCACTATGTATTTAGGAAAACCTCTCCAATTCAATTTTACAACTTTTCGCTAAATTCTTTTTTTTTTTTTTTTTTTTTTTTTTTTAATTTTGTCGTCGTCGTTGTTGTTGTTGAAAGTTGAAATGCCAGTGAAAATGTAATTAATGTCACACTTTCCTAATAGCTTCCAGTAAAGTGTAATTTTGTGAAATTGTAGTCTATTTAAAAAAAAAAAATTAACTATTAGTTTATCTTTAAATACGCAACAAAAATGATTACAGCATTTCCACAATATAGTGAGTTTTAGTTAACGGATTTACATTTTAGCTCATTCTACTTATCTTCCGGGTTTTTCAGGTATAGCTGTCACCAGCTATGTGCTTTATGATTCAATTGATAATAAATATTAAGAGTGTCTCAAATGAAATTCCTACAGGGCAAAAAGTGTTTCGAGGGCTTAATTGTAGTATTCATGTTAAATGAAAAGGAAATATTTTGGCTTTTCTAAAATGCGAAAAATGCTATCGATAATTTTTATTTCCTCATAAAACTAAACGGATGAGTTTTCCTTGAAGTTCTTCATTTTTAATTCTGAATATGTGAATTGGATCACTACTAATATCATTCTAGAATCCGTTAAAGACAATCTCGTTCAGATTCACCTTTGTAATATCTATCCCACAGATACTTAACGCAAAAATACAATCGACAAAAAGCTTGATGAAGCATTCATGAGCAATTAAGCGAAAGCTAATCTTTTCCCCTGAAAAAGGGAGCATCAGAAAGTATTTTATCACAGAATCTTTTTGTTTTTAGGCTAATATTGTAATAATACCAATCTTTTTTTTTTTTTTTTTTTTTTTTTTTTAAAGTTTTTTCCACTTGAACTGTTATGAAGGACAACAAACATAATCAGATTAATTCCATAGTAAGTGCAGATTATGGTACGTTAATAACAGAAAATGAAAACGGATTACAACTTGAAGGTAAAAGTTGAAAGCAAAAAAGCTTTCAATTTTCAATCTTCTTGCGCTCAAGCAATTCTTTTGATTAATGTATCCATAAACAGCTTAGACTTGCTCACCCTTGAATATATGATTCATTGTTGTCTTAATAGTTACGGCAGCGTATAATCGTTTTCTTTTTGTATGTAAAGGTGCAATAATATATTCATTTGTTGCTTAGGAATTAAATGTTTCTCTAAATACAAGTTTATAAATAGCGTTTTATAGAATGCGTTAAATGGTTAGTTTGTCATTTTCTGCGCAAGAGAAACACTAGGGTCATACTCATACTGCGCCATAACATAGTAACACCCTAACTTCGAAATCTCGGCAGATTTAATGTTCAGTAGTTATCCTTTACCAGAGTCATGTATGTTGGCTTGTTCCTACGATCTTCCGGTAATGAACTCCCCAAGTATTTATGTCCTTAGCTTACCAAGTTACAGGTGGCTGCTTATAGAAATGTGCAAAGCTCCATTCCGCTTTTAAACAGTTTTCTTTAAAAAGAATGGGCAAGTTTCTTTTTACCAATTTTCTAAGGAAAAAGAAACGATCATTGAAATGTAGTTTTTTTTAACTGAAAATGTGAGGGTCAAAGACTAAAACCGCACATTGAACGCAAAGCACAACTAGTTGCGGTATTTTTTTTGGGAGGTGGGGTGCTTTAATCTCGCTCATTGAGAGAAAAAAGGTTCTTCGATTCACCAATTCCAGTATATATTTTTATTATTACAAGTTTTATAATTTCAACACATAATTTTTTTTCCTAATGGCGGGACCAAGTACTTACAATCACTTTCAGTGCTCTCAGTCACTTGGTCAGTACAAGGCAGGTACCGATGGCCACTTGCCATGGGGCACCCAGTGGAAGGGCCATCGTTGCCCCTAACTTAGGGCATCCATGTCTTACCCCGTATTCGAACCGAGACCCATCAGCGTGGTGGTGTGATGCGCTAACCACTATACTGAATGGGCGACTCAAAGCATAAATGAATTCATCAGTTTAAGCTCATATGCGTAAACGTTGAAGAGCGATCGTCAGTCTGTCCCTTCCTCATAGACTTAAATGCCTTATTATTTTGGCCACAATATCTGCCAAGATATTGCCTTAAGATAAATGAATTTTTACATCATTAACAAAATCTGAAGAGAAAATAAATGGTTATTTTGTTTTATTCTCATGAAAGTTTTTTTTTAACTCGCTCATAAAAATTAAAAGCAATAACAAACCATCCACTAATTATTTTTTCCTTCTAAATTTTGTTAATGATCTTTCATTACTGTTAGTTTTTCCTGATGAAAAAATACTTTGTTTTAAAAAGTACCCTGTAATATTGTGGACCAAAATAGCAAAACATTAGATATATGGCGCAGGGACAGACTGGCGATCACACTTAACGTGTCTATTTGTCGATAGTACACAAATCAATATATAGTAATAGTAATTAAATGATAATGTTAATTGTAATATAACCTCAACATTATTAACATTATTAATTTAATTTATAGGATAATCTTGTACTTCAATTTAATTTGTTACAAAAAAGCTTCTATATGTAAGCAAACCAGCTGATTTACCTACTGTAGTTGTTATGTTGAAATTCTATGTTATGCTATACTAAAATTTGTTGTTTGCAATCCTTGAAAAGATTAGTATTCTATTTTTTGTTATTGCTATTAGAAAGAAATATTTCATTCATTCAGTCAGTAACGGGTCTTAGATGCAAAACAATTCCACAAAAATAAAAAAAATGCAAAACGATATGCGTATGACCGGTCATGATCGTTCGAACTTTTCTCAGATGTCAAAATGTGATCGCTCGAACTTTCCTCAAATGCCAAAATATGATTGATTACAAAAGACTTGCTACCTTCACAACTGTACAAACAACAAACTCAAAAAGTGCTTCCCAAGAAGAATAAAGAATTCTGTTGAGGTGATGTCTTACAAAGGAACAACAGTTCTGGTTTCATTTCCATCATCTCCTTTTGAAGTTTGAACTTGAAAGAATTCCTGACCCCTCTTCTTCCGTTTCCCAAACTGAGTTTTTCTGCTCATTCTTAATCTTACGGTTTCGCATTGAGTGTTTGTCCTACACTTAATTTATCCCACGCATACCAGTGACGTCAGAGAAGTATGTCCACATCTGTCTTTGTTTGGTCCTTGCTTCCAAACGATTAGTGGTCTTGGCATACCTTAACCCTCGCCCACCTGAACGACTGTCGCCTAACTGCAACCTAAACGTGACCTTGGAACGAAAGGGATGGGAAGCAAAATAGAAAAAAAAAAAAGGAACGCTTAGCCTTTTTGGAATTTTTACACGACCTGTGTTTTGGGTGTTTTGAGGAAAGGCTTTGTTGATGTTTTTAGATTCATAGTGACAAAAAAGTTTTCACGAAACCAGGTTTATTTCTGGAAATGCATGAGGGTCACAATGGACGACACGTGAGTTGGTTGTATTCAGATTATCTGGCGCAGTCAGCAACATGAGGGCTATAATGCGCCGAAACATTCGTCATTAGCCAGCATACATTTACAAACACCCATGCCTAACACGGGACTCGAACCCGCAACCTTCGTGGTTTAGAAGATAGCACGCTAACCACTATACGGGCGACGCGGGAGAAAAGAGTGCCCTTAAAACATTTATGTATGCAATTATCATTTATTTATCAATATTTATCAAACATTTATATATCAATTCGTTTACTTAAACAGATGTAATAAAGTTGAAATTAATTATTCGTATTAACACTGAATATGTGAAATTAACATAAAATTATTATACCTCAGTCGGAAAAGTTCAGGATTTGTTGTAACTGATAAAAGCCATTTAAAATACTAAATTATACAATTTTTCTAATGAAGTTGCAGACAAAAACAAACAATTAAAACATTTAATTGTTTATAGCCGTAACTTTGTTTATTTTACATGAGTTAGATGACCGCTGAGAAAGGATGGAGACAGTGAGAGAGCAGGGATAAATATCATCATTGTTATTAAAATATGTCGAATCTTCAGAAAAATGTGCGAGTTACTTTTAAATTTGCTTATTTGCTATAACTTTTTACTCACTATGATAAATTGTCAAGATCTTTAAGAAATCAGAATTAATAGAAATTTATATATAAAAAAGATTTTTCTTAACGATAATGAATTTAAGTTCTCTTTGAAAAATGTACCCTAATAAAGGTTTTAAAGATAGCATATACACTGAAAAAAATGTTTTTTAAGTGTAATTAAACTGAAGTAGTATATCTTCTTGTTAAAATTGATTAATTTTTTGAAAACTAAATATTTTTAAATAGCTACAATATGATATATTAAAAAAGGTGCACTTTTACTTCCCTTTACAATTAAAAAAATTTAGTCGAATTATAAAAGAGCTATGTTTTTTAAAAAGTGACATTTTTATCTGGAAGGTCACAAAATTTAGACATAATTTTTCAATAAAGATTTTATACCAAGATTCAAGAAGTTTTAAATAACTTTTCAAACACTTTTTCAAAACATCACATTCCCCGCATCTCATTTAAGTTCAATCCTGTTGCCAATTTAATTAAGCGCATCCACTTAGTTAAATTATCGACAGGATTGTTCAACACTTTCCTCAGCATTCAACAAACAAACAGTCAGTTTCTATCCTCACCATTACGAAATCAATTCTTGTTGTCTCCTCAAGTCAACTTCACAAAAGAAGAAACGAAATAATGAAATTACTCAAAGAACCTCGCTCTGCCAGAAAGAAGAAAAAGAAGCTACATTATACTCGATGCAAGAAAGGTCACCATCGTGGTCAAGTATTGCTTCACACACTACTAGTATTGTCCAGGCATGGGTGGATGCGGCATTCCCATAACATCTTTGTTGCGGCTTCAATTTGAGGTTGTTTGTACAATTCCCTCCATTCAGACAATTACGTTTAATTGGGTTTCACGTTACTGGATGAAGTGCTACTTTTGAAGGAACAGCCTTGTTCTCGGTGATATTTAAAAGGATTCTGTGGGTGATGCATTACTGCTGGGGCCTTCTCATTTAACCGCGAGTGAGGCCGGCCTCGTTAATAACAGAAGATGGGAAAAGTTCAAGAATGTTCTTCGAAATATTCAAGGTTGTTCTTCGTTTAATGGAAAACTCAATTGGTTGTACCTAGATACGCCATTAAGATGGAAGATTGATTTTTATTTTATATTCGAGAAGCTAGTGGAGGAACTTGCTCTTTTGTGTACTTCCAGTGTCGATCAAGAATTAAATTTATAATTGTTATTTTTTTTTTTTTTTTTTTTTTTAATCATAGGTGGGATATACTATAAAACTCAGTTAATACGTTTTGAAAACAATATGGATAGTCTTGTAAGTAATGTCTGGCTTAAATTGGGCATATTCAATTTATCAAAGTTTTCATTAAAGTACTAAAATCGTGGCTGAATCTTAAAAGAAATTAAAAAGAAGAAAGGATTTAGAAAAATATTAGAATTCATGTGTTTCATTCTACTTCAATGTAATCATTAAATTTTAGTTGCATAAGAAAGAAACTTATTCACACTTGATTAACAATTTTACTGGTTAGGAAGCTGCATTTTTCTTTTAAAACTATAATACTAATATTTCGTTAGACTGTTGATTCAGATATCTATTTTAAATACCATTTTATAAATTGCAATCTTGTAAGAAATCTTTGACCGTTATATCTAACGTGAAAGAGACAAATAACACAGATAGAGAAAACATTATAATTCAAGAACCAGTGTTGATACACGCTTGCAAATTTATCTCAAGCTAATATTTCATGACAAAAGGTAATTATCGCAGAAATACCAAAGAAATACAAAGTAGCTCACAAAGTACGCAAATTCTCATTTTAATTTATTCAAGTAGACCGTGTCAAGGTGAGTATTTTGATTTGTCACGAAAGGGAAGCAAAGTCTCTTGAGTACATTACAACATCGTTTCTCAACCTTTCAGTATTCGCGGCTCAGTTTACAATCATAATTTTCATCGTGGCCCCGCTTACAATAAAATGTACTGGCGGTGAACACGACCGATGCCGTCTCGAGCATGCACAGAGTAAATGTGTTCTCATAGGAAGAAGCAAAATGCTCGATAACACAAGTTTCAATTCCAGCCAGTCTCATTCGAGTCGATCCTTCAATCGCTATCGAATCTATCGTGAATGTGTATGTTATATATGTTTTAGTGTTAAAAAGCAATTCTTCATGTTAAATATTCACGGCAGTAGATTTATGCAGACTCATGGATAAATTGTTAAGCGGAAATAAGCAAGAATTAGACGAAAGTCAAGCACCAACAAATACATAGACAAGCGTGGTTCCGAAAATAAAATCAAGAAAATATTCTCAAAAATACTTAAATTTTGGGTTTACTAGTACTGAAGTAAATGAAGGGGAAAGGCCCCTAAGTATCATTTGCTCAAAAATATTGGCCGCAGACAGCATCAAACCTAATAAACTTTAACAACATTTGGAAATGCTTCATAGTGAGTAAGTTCACAAATCCAGAGAATTCTTCGAATTAAAATTAAAATCATATAAAGAGCAAAAATCATTTTTTTAAAGAAACTTTTCTGTGAACAAAAAAGCTTTAATTGCATCTTACAAAGTTTCATATAAAATAGCCAGATGTAAAAAGCCTCACACCGTTGGTGAAGAGCTTATTTTGCCAGCAGCAATTGAGATTATAGAAACTATGTTTGGAGATAATTTTTAAAAACAATTGCAGTCCATACCCCTTTCAAATGATACTGTTGCTCATCGAATTGGTGATATAGCTGAAGATGTACAGTGTCAGCTTTTCTCGAAGTTGTGACAAATTGTTTTCAATACAGCTTGATGAAGCAAGATATAGTAATAAAGGTGCTCATTCAATTGCCTATGTTCGATTTTGTGATAATATGTCAGTAGTAGAAGAACTACTTTTCTGCAAACCAATAGAACTTCAAACAACAGTGCTCGATTTATTTGCTATTTTGAATGATTTTATGAACGAGGCAAACATAGAATGGAAAAATTGCGTCGGAATATGCACCGATGGTGCTCGTTCAATGTCCGGAAAATTCCAAGATATACAAGCACTTGTAAAAGAAAAATCGCCTCAGTGCGTCTGGACACATTCCATGATCCACAGAGAAGCTTTTTGGCTTCGAAAGAAATGAGTCCTGGTCTCAGGGGTCAAAGTGACAAAATAAGAATATATAGGATTTTTTCAAAAAAAAATATAGGACAATATAAAACATCAAATAACTGCACACAGTTGCTACTGAACTTCAAAATTAACTCTTTATAGATTTATATACTCGTTATATTGAATTTAAGAGAATAGAAAACACACCTTTAAAAGAAAGAAATCGCCTGATCCTGAATACGTGATCCGTTATTGCATCAATATTCCATCCCTAAATCAAGTTTTATTAATTACATTATTTGCAATCATGAGTCTTTTGCTTCCAGCATTTTTAACTGATCCAATTTCTTTAAGTATTTTCTTTTTATCCCTGTTTGCAGTCTTTTGTTGATTCAAATTTACTGTTCAGTGTCGGCTGGATTGGCGGCGAAAAGTGGGAGATTTATCGCCGAATGTGGCAAACCTGGCACTTGGTTTTAAAGCAACCCTAGTGATCGTTTGGATTTGACAACACAACGTATTAATGTAATTTTCAATTTTGGCGACTTTTATGAAAAAATCGTGGCTAATATTCCGAATCCGGTACGAATTCTGCGCCAAGGCGATTTTCGCCAAAAAATGGCAGCCCTGCCATTTTTTTTAGAGCTAGATAACTGCCTATGGTTGCCATAATTTGGAGCGGTTTGATGTAAACAATTCGTGGCGCAGAATCCGTACAGGATTCGGAATAAAAAAATCGGCATTCGACATTATACAGTAAATCTTATCCCTTTTGTTTCCTTCATCAATTATTGACTGAGCACTCAAAATGTTCTTTAGTAGTCCTGCAAGTCAATCCCAAGTTGTTTTTATCCGTTTTTCCCGAGGCAGAGTTTTGTTGTTGCATCTCTCTCTACATTATGGCCAATTAATTTATTACGTTGGAGGAGAAATCAGATCAGAAATTCAAATCCGATTGTTATGGAAATGTTCACATGTTTACAATTCCCGCCGGTCCCGTAGAGTTGAGTTGTAGGTTATGCAGCACTTGACGTCACAAGAGATAAAACGTCGCGCCGCCGTTACAAACATCGTTTTTGTCAGGTCTTTTTCACCTACAATCGCGCCACAGAATCCGAAATATTAAAAAATGGCAACAAACGGAGCCGTTATTACGAATTCGAAGAAAATATAGATCGAATCAATGTATAAATATAGGATATATAGGACAATTGCAAAATATAGGACAATATAGGACGTTTTTACCGATTTTTAAAAAAATATAGGATTTATAGGACATATAGGACGTCTGCGACCCCTGTGGTCTGAATATTGTGTTAACTACGGTTGTAACCGTAGAAAATTTTATGCAAATGAGACCTCTGAAATCGAGAATCTTTTTTGCACTTTGTAAAGACATGGGTTCAGTACATTCAGCGTTACTATTTTATTGCGAGGCAAGATGGTTATCATGTGGGAAATTGTTGCAACGTGTTTATGAATTAAGAGAAGAAATCGCCATTTTCCTATAAGAAGAAAACAGACCGGAAGCCGAGAATTTTCGCGATGGTTTATCTGTGATGAAATTGAGCTACTTGGTCTACCATATTCGAGAAATTAAATAACTTGAATCTTCAACTCCAAGGAGCAAATACACATATGTTGGATACGAGTGATAAAGTTAATGCTTTTTGTAGAAAATTGGAATTGTGGAGCAGAAATTTAAAGCAAAAAAGTCTAACAATGTTTGCAAATGTTGATGATTGTACTAAAACTAACAAGGCTGAAAAAGAACATGTAAAAGTTGTTTTTTTAACCATTGAAAATCATTTAGCCATGCTGGCAAAGAATTTTAAAAGGTATTTTCTTGCTGACGATCAACTGATAGCAAGTTACGAGTGGGTTAGGGATCCATTTTAAAAGACCGCCGAAGGACTCTCAATTAATGAGAAAGAAAAATTCATAGACTACACGACAAGTAGCGAAATCAAAAGACAATTTAGTAATAAATCACTATTTGAATTTTGGGGCAGAAGAAGAGGATGATTTTTCTACACTAAAAACAAGGGCATTTCGCATTATATTACCATTTTCAACATCCTACCTTTGTGAAACTGGATTTTCTGCTGTGGTTTATTTTTGAAGACAAAAAATACAGATCTCGGCGAAATATAGAAACAGAACTGAGAATGGCTATTTCTAATATTAAGCCTTCTTTCGAAAAACTTTGCTCTGCAAGACAGGCCCAAGGAAGTCACTAATAATTATTAAACTTATTTTTAATTTAGTATGTTTTTTTAAGTAAGTTTTGATTTAGTAAGTTGTTTTACTTTATTTGTTAAATATGTCGAAATGTATTTTGTTTTCTATGTATATGTGTGCTTTCCTTTTCAGTCAGTTAATCATTTTTTTTTTTAAATAATATTTTCTCTTGGATATTCTCACGCCTCCCCTCTAGTGTGCTCGCGCGCCCCTAGGGGGGCGCGCCCCACAGTTGAGAATCGCTGCATTACAATGACCTTATTATTTTATACCAAACAGATTAAAAAGATGACTCTACCCTCAGACATGTACTATATGTCACTATTCTTTGCTTGACTAGTTATACCGCATTCTTTGAAAGTTAGACACTTCGTACAATGTAAAACAATGTGTGCTATATTTATGACAACGTTCCAGATAGTTTCAATAGTTGTCTAGTTGTAAGATTGAAAAGACATTTAAAATATAAATTTATTAAATGATGTCCAGATACGTAAGTATGATTTTAATATTTTGCAATTCACTTGTTTGGTTGTCCTATAAGAGATGACGTACAGTATACCTATTGTTCAAAATATTTCCTTTTCTTAGCTAATATTGATTACGTTAAAACTATGGACAGGATCACATTAACTTAGCGGGTAGTATCATATTAAAAGTCAACGATAAATGCTATTTAAAGTCAGACAATAATAGAATTAACTTCAAAGTTATTTACTTTCAGAAAGTACGTTTGAAATTAGACTTTTTTTTTAAAATTAGACTAGACTTGAAATTAGACTAGATTTTTTTTTTTTTTTTTTTTTTTTTTTTTTTGAAGAAAAATTACAGCTTCAAATTTTGATATGCAGTAGAAATTTGAAGCAAATTATAAAACATAATAGTAGGAATTTGTTTCAGTTAAGTTGAGTTAGTATTCAACAATTCTAAGTCAACAAGAAAAATGAATTTATCTGAAATGTAAGTTGTACGTGTACTATCTTAACTTATAAAGCTAGAACTACCAAGAGGATATTTTTCAAAACGAGTTTCCTTCATGTTACAGACAAAAGGAAACAAATTTTTTGTCACGAAGGTATTAGTGGAATAATTTACTGTAATTCATCTCTTGTTTTTCCGGGTGTCCAATTGTACAGCTACTTTTAACCTTGAAGATGTCCTTGACCTTCAAGAAAAATAATCTTGATAGTATTACTGTCCTGAAGTAAATAAATGTTGTTTGGAGCTAAATTTTAGTTTACAAATTTTCGGACTTAGTTGGATTTTTCCCCGAATTTTGACAGCTTAATAAAACGTAAATGGTATTAAATATTATGAAATTTCAAATTTTATAGAACTTAGCAATTCAATGTAACTTAACCTAAAACCTCTAAAACATATTAACACTCTATTTTATTTTACCTCTTGACTTTAAAATTCTGTGACTTTGATTTTTTATGTTTAACTTTTTAAATCCTCTTTATTCAAGTATTATAACTTATCTCCACATTCGTCTTCTTCAATATAAAAAAAGGAAATTTAAAAATCACTGTGTAAAATGAATTTTTTTAATCTAATTTTTTTTAAGTGGGGAAGGTACCACCTCCGAATGCAATAATATTCAATCGTTAAATACATTATGGTGTCTCTATTGATTTCTATTTTATTTTTATTTTTCCATTGCTTGCCCTTAAAATTTTTTAAATCTGGTGGACAAAGTTTCTTATTATATCGGACCAACTTAGCTCAAAAGCTATTTTACAGCTTATGCAGCAATCAAAATGATTTTAGAGGCTATTTCTAAAAGTAAATCATATCTTATATACAAGTTCAACATGTTTGAAGAATTCAAACTTCCATAAACTTAGATATATCTTAATTTTTATTTTAACTAAAGTCCTACTTATAAAAATAAAAATAAATAGATTAATTACCTATAACATTAAATATTATTTAAAATAATCTTCTTCTAAATATAATTATAAACGTCAATCCTTCAAAAAAAAGTGTTTAATATAAGTAAATAACAGAAAAATATAATAGGTTTAGGACCGATGTAAGTCCAAGCCCATTACAAAGTGTTTTTTTTGGCGTTTTATAAAACACCGATACATCCATAAAAATTAAACAACATCAGCATATATCTCTTTTTATACAAGCAGGTGAAGTTGGTTGTATTCAGATTATCTGGAGCCGTCAGCAACACGAGGGCTATAATGCGCCGAAACATTCGTCATTAGACAAGCCAACATACATTTACAAACACCCATGCCAACACGGGACTCGAACCCGCAACCTCGCGGTCTAGAAGCTAGCACGTTAACCACTATACCTTTTGGTCGGCTAAGCAGGTGAAGTAGGCGCATGCCCACATAATGTCTTTCCGGCGTATACCCAAACATTAAGTGAGGACGAACACAGGACCACACTTTTAACAATTGAAAACAAAACTCTTGGGCTTAAGGCCCAGGTTAATAAGAAATCTTTGCTAATTAGGAAACTTGAATTTTGGTTATACAGGTCCTCAGGAAAAGTAAATGAGTTTCTGGTACCCTTTATTTTGATAATTGTACCAAAAACCATTACTATATAATTTAACAATTACCAAGTAATTCATTTTGAAATGTTTGAGATTTTGATATTAAGGCCTGATACTCAAAAAAGTATCCCAAAATCTCACCTTGCACAAGTCTTCACCAAAAACCTTAATTTGAATTTATATTTATGGAGAATATTTGTGTAACATTACTGCAAATAGTTTAAAATAAAACTTCTCTGCGTTTTCAAGAAAACCCTCGGATTTACTAACTAAGCTTTATGGATACTTAGGCCGTAATTATACACTTATTTACTTGGCACAACTATGCCCTTGGTATCGCAGTTACAAAATTAACATCTTCGTTTTTTCCTTAAATTTTTATACCAATCATTTTCATACACAAACAATTTGTGCATTTTTTTAAAAAATGTAATCATTAATGAACTATAATTTTTTAAGAAGTCGAGGAAACTATAGATTTGGGGAAAGTAAAAAAGCATAGATTTAAATTTTTTTAATAAGTTAATTATCTGGCAAGTTAGTCAAATAATTTGTTTTCAAGTTTGTGAAAACAAGCATTATAACCAGTTTACTTAATGTAATGTAACCAAATCTGAGTCAATAAGTTTTTCTCTGCTTTGTGTACACAAAGCACTAAATAAACGGTTTCGTCATCTTTTCACATGAACAGTAGTTGTTTTTTACACACACAATAAAAATAGAGCAAAAATATTTGCTTAAGAAATCATGCATAAAAATAAGCAACTACAACGCTTATTTAATATATTAACAAACCATACAAAATTCTTGAATCTATAATAAAGATATTTTAAAGCATTGGAAAGTATGTCCTGTGAGTATTATGTTATATTTTGAGAATATTTGATGAAAAACGAAACATATATGGGTATTTTGTAAAAACATTTTAAACTTTTATATCAAATATTTATTGTAACAATATATTGTAATGTGTGTTTAAGAGGAATTCTTAGTAACGATCATTCCCTATCTCGCTATGTTACAATCTTCTGACCCAGTTTAATTAGAAACTACTTTGTATAAAACCTTGAAATTTGGTGAGTGGCTACGAAAATGATCACTTAATGAAATCGCAGAAATTAACTCGAAAATAACATCTAATATATTTTATTTTAAAATGAAAATTAAAAAACAAAAGACTATGGCAGGTGGAGCCACTGTATAGGCATTTACGTAAAGATTTCAAATATAAAATAAAATATATTAGACGCTATTTTCGAGTTTTTAGTTTGTATAATTTCATAGAGTGATCATTTTCATACCTACTCACCAAATTTTAAGCTTTTTTACAAAGTAGTTTCTAAATAAACCGAGTCAGAATAATGTAACATAGCGAGTATAGGGAATGATCCTTACTAGGAATTCCTTTTAAGTAATAGTTCTTAAATTTGTTGAAATAATTTATAGTAATACAGGACTTACAAATAAATAGGTTTGAAGGGGATCCGTCATCTCCTTAGGAACGCATGTTAAATTCAACAACTTTGGGGGCATCTCATTTAATAACAGTTGCTTCAATCATTATGAAACTTTCACACTATAATATTTAGATACTTTTGATTACTTGAACGCGAGACTTTTATTATTTTTTGAAAATCAAAATAATTATGACTTTCTAAAAATACGTTTAAATTTTTATTTTTTTGTAATTTTAGACTAATTATTTAAAAAAAAAAAAAAAAAAAAAATTCTGCTTACCATTTATTCTTCATACTAAAGTTCTTAAATACATTAGAGAAACATGTATAAAATGTCAAGCATTTTTGTCATATAGATCTTAAACTATGTGTCCCCAAACATAAAAAAACGACATTTTGAAAAATTTCAAAAAATTATTAATAATACTTCAAAATAAAATATGCTTACAAATGAGGCATCAGTTTAAAGAGAATCATGTAAATTATAATAAACATTAATAAACTCAAAATTAATAATTTGAAAAATTTTCATGTGGCCGGACCTTAAGTTTGATATTTAGATTGACAGATAGTACCAGTTTTTTCGTCCCATTTTACTTTCCTCATTTATTTGAATAGTGCGATGTCTTTATTTCATAATATAACATATAACCCATAAAAACAGAGTTTTTTAAAAAAATCCTTTATATGCAGTGTCAATTTTTATATTCATCAAGCATTCTATCAGCAAAATGTGCGGCAAATTATGTTTCAAAATTTTATTATTAAAAATGAATGTGAACGTCATCCAAATATCATTTATTTATTCTGATTGAAGTAATTTTATTATTTTATTAAAAAAAAAAAAAAATTGGCAACAGGAAAGAGTTTCAACAATGATCGGTTAATGGCTATTTCAGGCGTCCACTATCGCTGAGCAGAGTAGAGCGGAGTGGATTAGAGCCAATTAAGCTTGGCGTCCACCATCGCTAAGCAGATCAGAGCAGAGCAGAGAGGAGTGGATTAGAGCTAATTACAAGGCTGTCAAAGTCAATTGTAGCTCGAGGCTCGTGCTATAGTAGACTTTGACTACCTTGTAATTGTCTCTAATCCACTCCGCTCTGAACTGCTCTGCTTAAAGCTTGGCGTCCACTATAGCTAAGCAGAGCAGAGCAGATCAGAGCGGAGTGGATTATAGCCAATTACACTGCTTTTAATGTCTACTATGGCACGAGCCTCGAGCTACAATGGACGTTGACAGCCTTGTAATTGGCTCTAATCCACTCCGCTCTGATCTGCTCTGCTCTGCTTAGCTATAGTGGACGCCAAGCTTTACAAGTCTGTCAACGTCCATTGTAGCATGAGCCTCGTGCTACAGTAGACGTTGGCAGCCTTGTAATTGGCTCTAGTCCACTCCGCTCTGCTCTGCTCAATGATAGTGGACGCCAAGCTTTAGTGTGAATTGGATGACGGCTAATTGGTTTATTAGTATTCCGTAAAAGTGACCTTTTAGTGACAGTAATAGCCCCAAAATTTGATAGAATGCATTGTCATCGATGTCGAACCGATTGGATGACGGCAAATTGGTTAATTAGGCGTCCGCAGATATGCCTCCCATCCACACACACGCACACAAAATCAGAGTCAATATATGAGATTTAAAAAACAAGTAAGCACCACAAGAAGAAACATCGGGCTTGCCACCTCTTTGCATTAAAGCCACCTGTTTCAATTCCTTCCTCGAAGACACTTCAATAACACCTCCGAATCAAAGTATTAAGAGCACATCTGACGTTTCCTCAATACGCTGTTAAAAATCTTAACTCACTCTTCTCGGGCAACCTCCCTCCATCAAACGGTTGTCGACCCATTAAGATTTTCTAGAAATTATTTATAAATCAAGAAAATCTATTCACTTCAGTTTTGCTTTCGTGTCCCTTAACGATTTATACCTTTGTTGTGGAAGTTGTTTTCTTGGAGAGGCGCTTTTGTGTTTGGAATGAGTTATGGGATAGAGAAAGATGGGCTTCTTTTAGACAAATGGTTCGAGGAAGGATTTTATTGTTGTTTGTGGAATCGTAGATTGATTGTGACTTGAGGTTCCGTGGCGCAATTCCATGGGCATTCAGAAGGCATTGTATGAGTGAGGATTTATGCTTGAATTATCCGCTCATCATCCACTTCTTAACCATCCTTGTGTGGTCTTATGTGTCTGAACCTATTATTAGTCATGTTTTCAAAAGTTTATGTTTTCTTGTGATGAATGTGCCGCCTTAATACTTTTACATAATTTATTTTTTATAAAGCAACAAGCTTTTTCCATGTCCTTTCATAGATTTTATTGATAAAAACACATTTTTTTATTTCTCTTTTGAGGGTGAAATAGTTACAGTTTTGTATGGAAAGGCGAATAACATTCATTTTTAAACTATTGAATTTATTCTCAGTATAATTTCATTGTTTTTGTTTAGTAAAAGATTTGATTTGTCTGTTATTTTTCATTTGGCAGAAAAGAATCCCTTGGATTAAATAATTTTTCTTAAATGAAAATTTTTTCGATGACAACAACCTTAATAAAGGGTAGTGAAAGTATTGCATTAGGTCAAAAAGAATGTTTCGAATTTTTTTTATAGTTGCATTTCTACACGTTTTGTAACAACTTCAATTTAAAAAAAAGTGGTCACTAAAAAATGTATGTCCGTCAGTTTGAGAGTGGTCAGCATAACTCCCGAACGGATTGACCTACGATGTTCAACTTTTATACACGGTTAGTGCTGGCCATGGGACCTGTCATTAAGGTTTTCGTTAAAATTGTACATTTGATTCACAATTTCTAAAAAAAAACAGTTTAAACGATTTTGATAAATAGACACAAGAGACAGATTTATACATGTTTGAAATAAGCATGTCATGGTAAGTCACGATATGTTAGAAAAGTCGAGGTTCATTTTCTGGGGGATATTCATACTTTCCACATCCGATGTAAGACAAAATAAAAATATGCATCTCTCTCTCTCCTCTCTCCCTCTCTCTTCTCTCTCTCTCTCTCTCTCTCATGCAATTTAAATGAAAAATAAATAATTTTTATTTCTTAATTATACCGTTTAATAGTTGAACTTAAAGTATCAAAGTCACTTTTTGAAAGTGAGTGAAAGATGAATATCCGAAATCCATTTAATAGTTTTTATCAGTCATTACGACCCGGACTAAATTTCCCAACTCCCTGGATCATTTCTGGGGAGGTACAAACCCTCGAACTCATTAATTCATGCAAAAAGCACTTCTAATCAAGCTGATAGAAATAAAATGTGAAAGGATTGAATACATTAAAACTTTCAAATTGAAGGCCCAGAATCACTTCGGAGCGGGGGGTACAGACCCTCCTAATACCCCTCAAATCATACAAAAGGCACTTCTTCTAATTAGGCCTTCTAATTATCTTTATTCTAATTGAAAAGAATTTTTAAAAAATTGCTCAAAATCATCCAATAGTTTGTGCTGCAGCTTGGGTAAAGTTTTGGTCACAACCAGAAGAAGAAAGACCAGAAGAACAAAATTTCGGTGACTTCGGCAATTTTCAAAGGATTTTTTTGCCATGTTCCCTTGTTCAATGTTAACAATTATGTTGTTATTTTAATCTACTCACCCGAGGCAGCACGATGGCAAAAAAAAAAAAAAAAAAAAAAAAATCAAATCAGGGTTCTAGCTATAATAGAAGCTGAGCTGTAAGGGGTCGAAAACAGGCCTAAGCTCAGTCAACATAATATACACTTGCATGTCTACCGATTTGACATCGGACTTGGCTAAGGAACACTGCCACGTTCCTGTATTAATTTTGTTTTTAACATAAAAACTCTGCTGCAATGAAACCCTTTTTAAAGATTACTTTAAAGAACTGTACGAATACATTAGAAAAGAACGTTGTGTAGGTGTCCTCTTTAGTGACTATCCCGAAACTACTTGTTTTATATTCAACATTTTAAAAACAATCATCTGTATTAACTTGAAAGAAAACTTGAATACAAAGCTTTCTAAGAAATTATGAAGTGAATAAAGAGCTTTTAAAAGTTATTAAGAATAATCAATATTGTCAATATTTGCATTAACGTTGTAATAAAGGTTCTAATCGTCTTAAGTGATATTTGTAATATTAACAATGAGAGAGATATCTGTTATAGTGAGAGACTTTGAATAGTATCGATTGACCGATATTGTTCGCTTGCCATATATGAAAAGATATGAAGGTTGCATCATTATGCATTTAAAGTTGATTACTATTGATTTTTTTTTGTGTATAATGACTCGTGTATAAAAACTCATATCCAACCAGTCATTTGCATCAGAGTAATCTGAAATACATATAATACCTGCTCAACTAATATTTTACTCGCTCGTATTTTCAACAAATCCTATCAGATCACCAGAAAATTGAAACATTTTCCTTCATTGAATTTTCAGTATACTACTTTGATGCAATGAAAATTTATTTAAAAAATAAAATCACGTTGAAAGGTAATGCCAGGAGCAGATCCATCATTTGTTTGTGTCGTTCTGCAATTGAAGAAGTTTACTTCGAGGCTGTTTCAAGCATTTAAGCAAAAATAACTAAACACAAGATTTTCTATACATTTTATATCACGTTCAGAAAAGTTAACGTTCTCACAGCAATCATGAGATCTCCCTTCAAATACATCTTCATGTTATTCAGCATCAGTCTTGTGTTCCCAATAAGAATTCATCCAAAGAACAGCAGTGCTCAGAAAATGTGCAAAATCCTCCTTGTTATTTTCAATATATATATAACATTGATACAAACTTCAATAATACCATACAATTCTTATGGGGACTATCCGATCATTAAATGTACTGCAGATTCAATCATAACTGCATCAATCCTTGTATACCGTTGGAAACTATGTTTAAAGTTGAACCACTTCAAATATATTTCCAGTTCATTAAGTAAGGAAAACATCAAAGACTTTTCAATGCATTGGTTGTTCGTATGGGCCATTGTGAGCATCTTTTTGCAAATCTTTCTGCTCGTCAACAATATTGTTAAAGTAAGCACTACGTTCGAAACCTTCGAGTATTTAGGATTTAGATTGGATAAAACAGGCGTTATCGTCTTTAATTTTACATATTACGTAATTATGGTGATTTGTTTAACGATGCCTATGAACACATTTTCAATATTTTACGTCACTGTTTGCAATCAAATGAGAGCTGCAATACTGAGATATTTGCAAGAAATTCCTCCAAGGCTTGGAGGAAACTTCGAGACTTTGATGAAGTCTTACTCCAGTATCATTTTGATGGTTGACGGTAATGACGATTCCTTATGCTTTCTGATGTTCTGTCATACCATTTACAGTTCAATGTCCATGTATTTCTTAATCGACACTACAATTGATAACCCTGGTCCGATGGATAAGGGTCTTTTCCTCATCAGCATCTTATTTGTCTTCGTCTCTTTCCATTCTTTCATTGTAATGGCACTGGCAGCATCTATGGTCAGCGAGGCATCAGAGAAAGTTGGCAAGAAGATAAAAATGATGTCGTCTAACTCTTGGACTGATACTATACAGCTTCAGAGGTTGGTTTCTTTGACTGAAAGGGATCTCTGTCTCACTGTCTGGAAGATAGTTCCCATAAGGAGAAACTTCATCATTAGCACTTTTGGAGCTATTTTTACTTACATTCTACTGTTCAAGGGCATGAAAGTTTGATTCCTCTTTGCAGGAGGGTAAGCTTTTTAAACTCATTGGATTAACCTGGAAGATAAAGGCTATGTGTAGTTGGTTGTTTTCAGATTATCTGGCCCCGTCAGCAACACGAGGGCTATAATGCACCAAAACATTCATCATTTGACAAGCCAATATACATTTATAAACACCCGTGCCTTACGCGGGACTCAAACCCGCAACCTAAAGCCGATGTGTACTAACTTTTTAACTTACGTAAATTTTTTTATGGATTGGGGAGAAGGAATCGGTCGCTGTGTCACCAAGAGAAAAGGAATTCTCATTATGCTATGGCACTATCCTTACTCAAATACTTATTTTTGACTGCCTGAAAACATAACTAATTGTCTCAGTTGCTTTCTACTCTTTTTCGATACCATCACAAAATTGAAGAAAAAGACATGTTTTGTTTCGTGGACTGCTACAAAGCCACACAACTTCAAAATTTGAGTCCACAAACTGAAAAGGATCTATCTCCGTCTTGTATCATTAAAATAAAATTCATTATTGGTGTCTTGATATCTATCTTCAGCACGAAGTGATCATTTTTGATAACCTATTGTCACTAAATAAAACAATATTGTAGGCTATCACATGAAAGATGTTGATTCAAAGGGCAGAACTATATCCCATGGAAAAAGAGTTCATAAGGTTCAAGCATTTAAAGAAACTTTTTATAATTCATTACTTCTTGTTTTATCAAATCTTTATCATTAATTCGTAAAGTAACTATCTGTTATTTTAATGCTAGTAATTATTGCTAAAAAAGGGAATTATAAAGTTTTATAAGTTAATATTAATTAGTAATGTAAAATATTATTTATGTAGATTGAGTCACTTTCATCAGACGTTTTTTTTTTTTTTCCTTTTGTAGTTAACTCTTAACTACTTACACGGTTCCTATTTAACAATCCTAAAATTCAGAATCTTTAAATAATTTCGCACGTGATAATAGCCTTTTTGTAAATAAGTTATGGAAGTAGAAGCCCTTCCCTAATCGGAGTCTGGCGTGAGTTAAGAAAAAGTGGTCTAGAAAAAATGTATGTCTGTCAGTTTGAAAGTGGTCAGCATAACTCACGAACTGATTGACCTACGATGTTCAACTTTTATATACGTTTAGTGCTGGCCATGGGAACTGTCATTAAGGTTTTCATCAAAATTGTGCATTTGATTCACAATTTTCAACTGGCTCTAAAATTTTGATTCACAGACAGCAGAGAGATTTACTTATACATATTTGAAAACACCATGCCTTAGTAAGCTAGTATACGTAACAAAAATCGAGGTTCCATTTTTGGGGTATATCCATACTTCCTGCAGCTGATGGAAGACAAAACAAAACTAAGCGTCCAGGTAAAATAACTGAAAAAAAGTCTGGAAAATGTTTCTTTCCTTATCAAATTTGAAATTTTTCCTTATCAATTATTTTAAAAACAATCCTCTTAGTAATAACTCGAAAGAAAACTGTGATATATAGCTTGCTGATAAATAATGAAGCGATTAAAGAGCTTTTAAAAGTTATTAAGAATAATCAATATTGTCAACATTTTCAATACGTTATAATAAAGTTTCTCTCTCTCTCTCTCTCTTTCTCTCTCTCTCTCTCTAATATAATGTTTGTAAATGTCTCGATATAATGTTTGTAAAATGTCTTATGGATTGATTACATAATCGGTACACTAAATTGAATTAATTTTGTTTTTCGTTGTATGTAGCATAAAAACTCTGGTGCAACTAAGACCCTCTTTAAGGTTATTTTAAAGACCTGTACGGAAGTATTAGAAGAGAAAGTTGTATTTTGATGTTATACCCTTTAGTGACTATCCCAAATCACCTTGTTTTGAATTCAATATTTTAAAAACAATCCTCTTAGTAATAACTCGAAAGAAAACTGTGATATATAGCTTGCTGATAAATAATGAAGCGATTAAAGAGCTTTTAAAAGTTATTAAGAATAATCAATATTGTCAACATTTTCAATACGTTATAATAAAGGTTCTAATCGTCTTAAGTGATCTTTGTAATACATAGAAAGATAGATATATCTATTATAGTGGGAGACACGAAATAATATCGATTAAATTTAGTTGTTTACGTGACATATATAGGAAAGGTTATAATGTGTGTAAAATTAAGTACTATTGATTTTTTCGTGTATGTTGTCCCGCGTGTATAAATACTAATTTTCTAACAGCTATTTGTAACGGACTTATAATGTGAAGTACATAGATCACTTGCACAACTAATAATCTACACGCTCGTATTTTCAATATGTCCTATCAGTTCACCAGAAAATTAGAACTTCGTTTTCATTTATTTATTTTTTAGTAACTTAGTTATACAAGTTTGATGCATTCAAAATCTAAAAAAAAGAATCACCTCAAAAGGGAATCCTTGCACCAGATCCATCATTTGTTTGTATTATTCTGCACTAGAAGTAGTTTACTTCGATGGTGTTTTAAGCATATGAGCAAAAACAAGTGTGTAATTTTTATACAACGTTAAAATAAGTTAACGTCTGTGCTCACAACAATCATGAGATCTCCCTTTAAATACATCTTCATGTTATTCAGCATCAGTCTTGTGTTCCCATTAAAAATCCATCCAATGAACAGTAGTGCGCAGAAATTGTGTAAAATCCTCCTTGTTATATTCAATATATATGTCACAATAATATATACTTCAATAATACCATTTAACTTTTATAGGGACAGTCCAACTATAAAATTCGCTGCAGATTCAATCATGACTGCATCAATCCTGACATTCCGTTGGATACTCTGCTTAAAGTTGAACCATTTTAAAGATATTGCAAATTCATTAAGTGAGAAAAAAATCAAAGACTTATCAAGTCATTGGTTGTACGTATGGGCCATTATGAGCATCTTTTTACAAATCCTTTTGCTCGTCCACAATGTTATTAAAATTAGCTTGTTCGAAACCTTTGAGCTTTTAGGATTTAGAATGGAAAAGACATGGCTCATCGTCTTTAATTTTTCATTTTATGTACTCCTGGTGATATGTTTAACGATGCCTATGAACACATTTTCAATATTCTACGTCATTACTTGCAATAAAATGAGAGCTGTAATACTGAAATACTTGGACGAAATCCCTCCAAGGCTTGGAGGAAGCTTCGAGACTTTAATGAAGTCTTACTCCAGCATCATTTTGATGGTTGAAGGTAATGACGACTCCTTATGCTTTCTGATGTTCTGCCATACCGTTTACAGTTCAATGTCTATGTATTTTTTAATCGACACGGCAATCGATCCTCCTACTAAGATGTACGAGGGTCTACTACTCTTTAGCTTCTTATTTGTCTTCGTCTCTTTCCATTCTTTCATTGTGATGGCAGTAGCATCATCTCTGGTTAGCGAGGCATCCGAGAAAGTTGGCAAGAAAATAAAGATGATGCCGTCTTACTGTTGGACTGATACTGTGCAGCTACAGAGGTTGGTTTCCTTGAGTGAAAGGGATCTGTGCCTCACTGTCTGGAAGATAGTACCCATTAGAAGAAACTTCATCCTTGGTACTCTTGGAACGATTTTTACTTACATACTACTGTTCAAGGGCATGAAAGTTTGATTCATTTTTGCAATGTTAGGTTGTTTGGGGAACAAGAATTTCAAAATAATTGGTTAAGCTAGAAGTTGAAGACGGTGTGTGCTGACTCTTTATTAACTAGTATCAATTTATTTTATGGACTGGCGTGAGGGAATTTGTCGCTATATCACTAGAAGAAATGAATTCACATTACGTTTAGGTCTATCCTCACTTTAATATTTATGCTTGACAGCCTGAAAATACAACTATTGTCACTAATATACTAGTTATAGATACAATCACAAAATTGAATAAAAATATATGTTTTGCTTTGTGGACTGCTACAACGTCTCACAACGTAAGAACTTGGTTCTATAAAACGATAAGGATCGATCACCGTCTTGTGTCATTAAAATAAAATTATTGGTGTCTTAAGATCTATCTCCAACCCAAATTAATCATTTCTGATAAACTATTGTCACTAAGTAAAACAATATTGTAGACTATCACGTGAAAGGTGTTGATTCAAAGAGCAGAACCAAATTCCATGGAAAAAGAGATCATAAGGATCAGGTATTTGAAGAAACTTATTCAAATTAATTACTTCTTGTTTCATCTCATCTTTGTCATTTATTCGTGAAGTAACTGTCACGTAAATACTGGTAATCTTGTTACATAAATAATGGCTGTTGCTGCTCAGATATTAAATGACTGTTTAGGAAAAATCCCTTTTTATCGGTAAACAACACTTGCCCTAACGTCATTGCTATTTTGGGCGAAAAGTTAAACATCAGATTAAAAATATAGGCCGTAATTTACTTTATTAACAACGGTTTCGAAAGTAAAATCTGGAACGATGCGATAGGAATTGACTACTTACAAAGTATTATAATTTGAATATTTTACAAAGAAGAGATTTTTAAAGTTTTATAAGAAGTTAATATTAATTAGTAAAATATAAGTTAAAAATTATTTATGTAGATTGAGTCACTTTCGTCAGAAGCTTTTATTCGCTTTGTAATTAACTCTTAACTGCTTACACAATTCCTATTTTACAATCCCAAAATTCAGAATCTTTAAATAATTTCGCGCTTAATAATAGCCTTTTTGTAAATAAGTTATGGAAGTAGAAGCCCTTCCCTAATTGGAGTCTGGCGTGAGGCTGAATGTGATATCTAAGTGGTACTCACCACAGCTCAAATGCATTTTCGACCCTGCATTGCTTATTACTTCCAAGATACCTCAAAGTACTTTATCTTTTCTACAAGTTTCGACCCTGATGCTGTAATATCTTGTAATTTTGAAAACTTATAATTTCGAAGTCTACGTTAAGCTCTAAATCAAAACTAGGCAAACAAAATAATTTCTTTATTGCAAAACGGTTGAGATACTTTGCATATATCATTTTACAGCATCATTAACTTATTATTGTGAATCACGACACAACTATTTATTTGAATTACTGCAAACAAATGGCCAAGTCAATGATATTCAAATTAATGATCTCTAGCGATTGATTATAAGGATTTTTGTTACATTAATTAGCAAATTTAGATTTTTAAAACAACTTAATTTTTTATTAAAGGTATGAATCTGTCTATAAAACTAGGCGTCTCGTTTTTCTTCTATTCTAATTCGCAGACTTCAATATCATCAATTATTATCAACAAAGCAATCAAATATCTCCCCGTTTTGTACCTTGACTAATAAGATAAGACCCTCCTCTGCCAATCTACATCTTCACATTCAGGATGGTTCTGCAGACAGGGCCGCTTCAGGGTCTGACCCAGCAAAGCCCGATTTCAAGGTCAGTTTCTGTGTTCGGCATTAATCCGTCATTAGTGAGAATCTAATTGAGGGATTGGTCCGCATTCCTGGCTGAAGAGAAAGGATTACGGATGATTAGACAGCGTGTTGTGTTCGCGATACGGGAGCATATAGGGAGAAGATGCGTTTTCCTATAAGTTCAAACATGTGTCTGCCCTCTTTTGGTATTTGCACAAAAAGAACGGGATTTCAGGGGTAATTTGGACAAGAAAATACCAAAATGTTAGTATGGGTCACTTGGAAAAAAGGTCAGGCTTTGTTTTTAAAATTTTGTTAGTGTTATAAGTATAGCATCTTGATTTAATAGTTTAAGATAACAACTATTTTTGACTTCACATCAATAAAAATTTACGAACGTAAACTGTTTTCGTAGAATTCCATGCTTTTCATATATATTATTCCTGTCACAGAATATTCATTTTAAACTGATGGAAAACTTGTTTGTGTAGTGTTGATTGCGAACAAGATGAAATATGTCCGAAGTTGTGTAATCTGTAATCTTTCTTACAACTTGTCTTCAGTTGGTTGGTTGGTTGTTTTCAGATCATCTGGCGCCGTCAGCAACACGAGGGCTATAAAGCACCGAAACATTCGTCATTAGACAAGCCAACATACATTTACAAACACCCATGCCTAACACGGGACTCGAACCCTCAACCTCGCGGTCTAGGAGCTAGCACGCTAATCACTATACCGTTTGGTCGGCCAACTTGTCTTCAGATATTCAGCGTTGAGAAAGAGAGAGAGAGGTGATAGCTCAAGCATTGACATGATACAATTTGACCAATTTCAAAATTGAGAGAAGAAAATTTTGTTGTCATTATGTCACGGGCATAATATGAACTTTGTATAGTCCTTGCGAGAGAGAGTGCCGACCAAACGGTATAGTGGTTAGCGTGCTATCTTCTAGACCGCGAGGTTGCGGGTTCGAGTCCCGTGTTGGCATGGGTGTTTGTAAATGTATGTTGGCTTGTCTAATGACGAATGTTTCGGCGCACTATAGTCCTCGTGTTGCTGACGGCGCCAGATAATCTGAAAACAACCAACCAACCAACCTTGCGAGAGAAAAACTCAAAACAATAGGTTCGGCTTGGAAAATTGCACTTATATAATTGTAATCCAAGATCCCTTGACCATCTTACTGTAGATATTTGAGACACTGTCAAATTTCGTGCTTAATTATTTCAATATCAACTAAATAAATAGTGGGCCTAAAGGAAAGGCTGTTGTCATTTAATCTACCAAGCCAAGGAAACCAGATAGAAATAGGTGAATTTCAAATCACAAATAACATAAATCAAATCATCATAATATATAACATATAAAAGTAACCTTGACATAAATAGAAAGAACAATAACTCTTTACGTTAACTTTTAATAACATAGTTGGTTGTATTCAGATTATCTGGCGCCGTCAGCAACACGAGGGCTATAATGCGACGAAACATTCGTCATTAGACAAGCCAACATACATTTACAAGCACCCATGCCTTACACGGGACTCGAACCCGCAACCTCGCGGTCTAGAATCTAGCAAGCTAACCACTATACCTTTTGATCGGCTTTAATAGCATAGTTAAATTTAAAGGCAGAAACAATTTGTTCTATAACCAAGACACGAATTATATGAGAAATAGGCACTCAAGTGCACCATACATTTGCGGAATCGATGTCTTATAATCCCTGCTAATTTGAAAGATTAGCAAAGTATTAGATTTTGAAATTTAACTTAGTACCCTTTCGTTAAAACTTCATGTGAAGGATTACTGGTTTCATTTATACGCTATACAAGGCGAGTTTTGAAAAATTCATTATAATTCCATGCCTATTGTGATTGTAATTTTAACCTTAATCGATTTTATTTTCGGGATCTCTCTAGTTTCAAAAGTACTACAAATGCTTATGTTAAGCCTAGATAATTACTAAACATTCGTCTGTTATATAATACGAAAATATTTACAGTTTAGCTGATTACAGATGTTCCCATAGTACTAACTCCGTTTCACTCACTGCCGACCAAACCGTATAGTGGTTAGCGTGTTAGCTTCTAGACCGCGAGGTTGCGGGTTCGAGTCCCGTGTTGGCATGGGTGTTTGTAAATTATAAATGTATGTTGGCTTGTCTAATGACGAATGTTTCGGCGCATTATAGCCCTCGTGTTGCTGACGGCGGCAGATAATCTGAATACAACAACCAACGTTTCACTCACCGAAACGTTAATTTTTGCACATTTCGATTTATTTGTTAAAATATTATAATAATTCTCTTAAGATACGCTAATTTGTACGAATTAAATAAAAGAAATATAAAAAAATATTTGTTTTAATCCTTAGTCTATGAGTCGAAGTATTAGTTACAGAGTAACATTGTTTGGTTGTTTTCAGATTATCTGTCACCGTCAGCAACACGAGGGCTACAATGCGCCGAAACAACAGTCATTTGACAAGCCAACATACATTTACAAACACCCATGCCATACACGGGACTCGAACTCGCAACCTCGCGGTCTAGAAGCTAGTATGCTAACCACTATATCGTTTGGTCGGCACATAGTAACATTGATTTATGTTTAGTTATCTAGTGTTAAAATTATCAGACTTTTTTTTTTCAGAACGAACATTCAGTTACCTTCAGAAGAACATTCAATTACCTGAATGTGGCTACGGGTAAAGTATTTTATCCTTTAAAAAGTACTTGTACAGTACCCAAAAAAAAAAAGAGAACGATGGCTATATCTTTTGTTCTAATTGTTGAAATAACAAACAAAAGGTATCGTTGTAAATCGTGAAAGATTTTTAATAATTGTATGTAGTTTTTTTTATCATGAGGGGTCATCTACATATTAAAACAGAACCAAACTTTAAAAAGTTCAATAGCAACCTCATAATATTATTCCATATTTGGATTCAGCATTAAAAAAGAATGTGAAATACAAAAATTCGTAATTTTCTAATGAATGGTTTGTAATTTAAATGATAAAAAGAAAATGATAAATTAATGTTAAATAAAAAAGTTGGTTTTTTGGCCCTAAATCATTAAATAATTAATATATTTCAGTAATTTTTTTTTTCAAAAGGTAGTTTGTAAATGGCCAAACATAAATAGCAATCAGCTTTTGAATCAATTTCTTTTTTAATAATTAATTATTAATTAATAAAGCAATTAAAAAAAAGTTTGAATAGAAACATATGTATTTTTTGCTTTCATTAGATTTACCATGGTCTAAAAACCCCCCCATAATTTTTTTCTTTCCATTTTGACTATTAGTTCTCGATTTTTTAGAGAAAATGTAAAAAACGCTCACTTTAAGGGACCGTATAGTAGACGACTTTTGAAAACTATCAAAGATTAACCTTTAACTGCTGTAAGCGGTCTGACAGACCACAAGTCATTTTTTGTGGAATGTTTCCACCCCCTAAAATATCTCATCTTTGACTTTTATATAAATTTTTCTGATACTATATTTCTTAAACTTTAAATTGATGTTTACAATTTAGTTGACGCAATATAGACCATGTGTTGCTCTTGCACCAAAAACTTCAAACAACCTAACCACAGCAGTTAAAGGTTAATTCAAGGTAAACTAGAGGTGTGGAAAATCGCATAACGTTCAGTTATCGTATAACCGATAGTTTAAAAACTAAGAAACACGCTTTAATAGGAAAGTGAACTAAAAAGTAGAAGATAATTTTAAATAAGTTTGAAATAAGAATAGTGATTAACAAGAAATATTTATTTTATCGTAAAAAAGCCCTGGGGTGCTTGATGTCAATTTTTGTAAATATTTAATGACAGATATTGGTAAAAGTAGAGCCATTATGAAAATATCTTAAAAAGCACCACACGCTTTTGTACGATAAAATAAATATTTCTTGTTAATCACTCTATTCTTATTTCAAACTTATTTAAAATTATCTTCTACTTTTTAGTTCACTTTTCTATTAAAGCGTGTTTCTTAGTTTTTTAATCTATTGATTATTTTCTACTTTTTAGTTTGATTTTCTATTAAAGCGTGTTTTTTAGTTTTTTAAATTATTAATTATTTTTTCTGTAAACTATCAATTTTTTTTTTAATTTGCTTTCTTAAATTCCATTTATTTAAAACAACATTTTTTAAGCAATTTCAATAAGTTATCCTTTAAAAATTTTACTGAATCATGTGACTTTTTCATTTTATAAATAATTTCAACGATCTAGTTACATTTGTGTTTATAGTGAAATATTTCTGTAAAATATTCATGCTTTGCTAAATACTGTTTACTAATGCCTACATTTAATATTGTTGCACAAATTGTCTGTATATATTGTAAATAGTGACGTATTATTTCAAAATTCTATTGTAATTTATTTTTAGCTTATTTTATTTATTAATTAATAGCGATTATACAAGTTAGAAAAAGGTGGCAACACCTAAAGCAATCGAGAAGTTTCGAGATATTTCTGTTCCGATGAATTGGCTGGAAATTTCGAGAATGTCTCACGCGCTTGTATATAAAAGACTGGAGAACGGGAAAGTTTTCAGATGGACTTCGGACTCCGTTGAAAGCTGATCGCTTTGTTTACCTATTGGAGTGAGCTTGTATAATCGCTGAATTCGAAGTTATTTTCGTTGAAGCTTGTGTTGAAGCTTGAGAGTAATTAAACTGTTGCCTGTGAATAAATTTTGTGAGTTTTCTGAAGAGAGAATAAATATTTTTAAACCGTGAAAACTGTGCCATCATTACCTCAGTGGAAAAATTCATAACAGTGGTGTCAGAAGTGGGGTCTCGTAATTTTGAATGCCGACAACTAGAGGAATGATGGAAGACCAAATGAAACAATTAATGGAAATGATTGTTGGAATAAAAGCCGGACAAGAATCAACCGCCGCTACAATCGCCGCTGGTCAAGCCCGTCAAGAAACGACAAATGCCGAAATCGCCGCTACAATCGCTGCTGGTCAAGCCCGTCAAGAAACGACAAATGCCGAACTCGCCGCTACAATCGCCGCTGGTCAAGCCCGTCAAGAAACGACAAATGCCGAACTCGCCGCTACAATCGCCGCTGGTCAAGCCCGTCAAGAAACGACAAATGCCGAACTCGCCGCCGCAATCGCCGCCAGCCAAGAATCCACATCAGCTGCTATAATTGGGATTAAAAAAGAAATGCAATCCGAACTAGCTACAATGGTGGAATCTACGATAATAGAGACTACTACAAGTGTTCTACAATCGGTAAAAGAAGATGTTATGAGTGAAGTAAGAAAAGAAATCAGTGAGAGTTTTGAGGCGGTTAATGGGAAAGTTGACTGCTTGGGAGAAAAGGTTTCCACCATGAAAGAAGAGCAGGAAAAGTTTAATGACGCTGTTGAAGAAAGGCTACGGAAAATTGAAACGGGAGAAGCTATGACCGTTGCAACGCCTAAATGGGATAATGTTTCCACTCCCTTCAGTACGCCACGTTCCAACATCAAAGTAGCCACTTTTGATGGGAGGTCGTCTTGGCGCGTTTATCAAACGCAGTTTGAAATTATTGCTTCTGCGAATGGTTGGGACGATACTTCGAAAGCATTCCATCTCGCAGCATCTCTTCGAGGTGAAGCTGCCGACATTTTACAGACACTACCTGAAGAGAAGCGGGGAGAATTCGTGGCGCTGGCAAGTGCGTTGGAGTTAAGGTTTGGGGAGCAGCATCTAAAGGATTACAACAGACTGCAATTGAAAGTGAGACAGCAGAAGGCCAATGAAACTCTTCAAGAATTGGCATCGGATGTAGAAAGACTGTCGCTCCTCGCCTTCCCAGACTGTCCCTCGGACGTACGAGATAATCTGTCTCTTCAATATTTCGTGGATGCCATCAAAGATCCCGACATACAGCAAGCTACCAGGATGTCAGACAGCAAAGATCTGAAGTCAACCCTCGTCTATGCCATGAGAGTAGAAGCCGCACAGCAAGCTTCTAGAAAAGATCGGCGTTTCGTACGTGGAACATTGGCAGACGATTCCTCTGACCTTTTCACGAAGAAGTTTCAAGAACTGGAAAACAAGATGGAGCGAATTATGAGAAATATTCCTGGCTCGAGGGATCGAAAAACTAGAGTGGTTTGTTGGCTCTGCAACCGGGAAGGACATTTTAGACGTGATTGCCCTGAATTGGACAGGAGAGGGGACAGACCCTCGTCCGAGCCTCAGCAGTTAAAGAGCGGCTATCTCGCGAGGCGGAGGTCGCCGTGTAGAGCAGGTGGTGCTCCACTCAGCCTCTATCACATCTCATCCCTTCAAGGAGGAAACCATGGTTTATTCGTGGAGGGCAAGATCAATGGAACTCCCTGTCGTCTAATAGTTGACTCAGGGGCAAATGTAACCATCTTACGGACGAATGTAGCCCGGCGCCTGGTCAGCCAACCTCTTTACACGGCGCCTTCAGTTTCACTACAGACTGTGACTGGTGACAAAATTTCTGTGCATGGGAAATTAAATGTCAACATCTCTTTTGGATTTCACACCTACACTCATACCGTTTACGTCGCTGAAATTATTGACCCATGTATTCTTGGATTGGACTTTTTAAAGAGAAATGGAATTACTTTGAATTTCGAGAAAGGCGAGCTTCAAACGGGGAAAGAAGAAGTTATATTGTTAGGTTTGGACTCGGAAGAGCCGTGTGCATATCGAATAGTAGCTCTTGAAGACATCACCATCCCCTCCATGACAGATTTGATTGTAAAAGGTTCAACAGAGCTCCCGAAGGCCTTCCGATTTGGAGTAACGGACTTCCCATCATCGAATAGCGTCCTGAAAGGAGTGGTAGTAGGAGCGACGCTTGTCGATTATACAAGTTAGAAAAAGGTGGCAACACCTAAAGCAATCGAGAAGTTTCGAGATATTTCTGTTCCAATGAATTGGCTGGAAATTTCGAGAATGTCTCACGCGCTTGTATATAAAAGACTGGAGAACGGGAAAGTTTTCAGATGGACTTCGGACTCCGTTGAAAGCTGATCGCTTTGTTTACCTATTGGAGTGAGCTTGTATAATCGCTGAATTCGAAGTTATTTTCGTTGAAGCTTGTGTTGAAGCTTGAGAGTAATTAAACTGTTGCCTGTGAATAAATTTTGTGAGTTTTCTGAAGAGAGAATAAATATTTTTAAACCGTGGAAACTGTGCCATCATTGCCTCAGTGGAAAAATTCATAACAGTATTTATTAATTTTCTAATTATCAGTAGTATTCGTTATATTTCTGCAATTACAGTTTTCGATATTTTATCGAATTTATTCGATATTTATTTCGTATGAAGAATGCACATCTTTAATGTTGTAAATAAATTATGTTACTTTTGCGTTTTCTTGCTATTTTTGTATTAATCTTAAACATGACACTATAAATCCAAGTAGTTTTTATGCAATTTTAGACTAATACTTGTATTTTTTAATCTTCGTGAAACGCGCCACATTGACCGTTCTATTTCTCCCGCTGTGAAGAAGAACCTTAAAAATACCTTTCGTTTTATGGAAATTCTCCCTGAAGATCGAACAAAAAATGGTCGAAATAGCTTCGCTCATAAGTGACGTGTTTTTCAACATAATGCATTAAAATTTGGTATATAGGGTAAATGATGTATTCTGAATCGAATGAAATGATAAAAAATAAGGGTTCGTATTGAAATTTTCGAAGATAGCGTTACTTTTACTTAGTAAATGGTCCCTCAAGAAAAAAAATTGCACCAGATATATAGAAAATCGTAAGCAAAACATTTTGGTGCAAACCGTAAGATTCTACGATGATTAGAACCGAAGATATAGCCATCGTTCTGTTTTTTTTTTTTTTTTGCGTACTGTACTTTATAACATTTTTGGAACACATTGGAATTTGATACGACCTATTGCAAACCAAAATTTTCACTTTCGAGGTAGAATTCTTAACTAATTTGATTAAGAAAACCGGTTAATTGCAATTAAATAACATATCTAGGAAATGCGAAAAAATAGTCGCTTCAAACAGTTTTTCTGAAACATTCCACACAAAATAAATACTCGTGGGATTCTCATTTCACCATGATTAGTCGTTAAAAATAAATATGTTATGTTGCGGGAAAAAAAAAAGTTATCACGGTAGAGTTGAAGAAGTTATTGCATTAATTAAAATACCTATTGACAGGGTAAAAACTTGTTAAAGATTAACATTTTTACTGACAATTTGAAACCACTGGACAAAAAGTCATGACTTCAATAAGAATTAACAACCCTATCAAGTTAAAACTGCGTTTTCTATTTTGACCCATAAGAAATTTCTATCAGAAATGGTTTGCTGTTCGCTGTAGAGTCAGTAGGAGCGACGCACAGAGTTATGAATTATCGTAACATTCGAACTGTGGTGTATCACGAATGAATAATCTTTTCATGGTAATGTGGACACTTTCAGCTGAAAATATTGAAACTAACACAAAGCAGACTTAAAAATCAATGTTGAGTGTCCTCACCAACAACTCGTCGAGTTTCGTGGAATAAAAAAAATAGAACGGGCTTTTTATTTGATGGAATATTTGATTTGATTGCGATGTTCCGGCTGCCTGTTACTACCACACTTTATCAAGTGCTTTATGCAGCCAAATACGTCTCGTAATTTAGAGCAAGATAAGAGGCTACGAGATCGAAATTTCCCAGTGAAAACCTGGTCGACCAAACGGTATAGTGGTTAGCTTGCTAGCTTCTAGACCGTGAGGTTGCGGGTTCGAGTCCCGTGTTAGGCATGGGTGTTTGTAAATGTATGTTGGCTTGGCAAATTATGAATGTTTCAGCTCATTATAGCCCATAGATTAAAGACACTTATAGATATGACACTCTGATTGGATTACCATTAAGGATTTTCTATATTGAAAGCGCCATAGAAACCAGCCCCCCCAGTAGTTTCGGTTGGAACTACATTTGACTGCAACGCAACGCATGGTCGCTGATTGGCTGATTCGTTGCCATGGCAATGCGCATTGCTTGGACTGATGTTAAAGCTTCTTGTTTTTAGACTCCGAATGGAGACTTAACACACCCTCTTATGTTTCGTAACTTTAAATTTTATTCAACCAGCAGATTGGAGTTTTTTTTTTATTAATTATAAAGTTAAAGTTGCAGTCGAATTTATTTGCTAAATTAATTTTATTTAATGCGCAAATAAAATTAGTTTTTTTTTTAAATTCTTATTAGGTTGTGTTAAAGCTTTGTAATAAGAAATTAGCAGCAGAAAATATCACCAAATACCTTTTTATTAATTTTGAACGAACTTTTTCAATGGATGAATTACTGAAACATTGCATTTTGAAAATATATCAATATATTTTTACAAAACTGTATTGACGTAAGAAATTTTTTTATACATTATTATTATTATTATTTTTTTTTTACAAATAAGTTCTTGCTTGCTTTTAACTACAGGTAAAGTTTATATTTCAAATACAATTTTACAAATAAAGTTTAAATGCTTCATTAAATACTAAAAATAATGATAATAAAATTAAAAATATAATATTACCAACAATATTAATAAAATATCGACAACTTTAATATAAAAACAACAACAAGAAGAATATAAAACACAATAATAATAATAATAATAAAGGAAGACACACACAGCAATCTCAATAAATTATTACCAAGAAATAATTCGTTGTTATTTTTTCATAAAATGAAATGAAATCTCAATTAGATATGCAAATAACGTAAGTGCATGAGAATTTTAACTCGTAATTAGCTTTTAATATAAATTGAATCAAAATATTAAATCTTCCAATTAAAATCAAACGATAATCTAACAAATAAAATTAAATCTTCGCTATGTCGTTAGAATAACAAAAATAGAATTTTTTACAATTCTATTTTTTGTTAACATTTATTTCGCCATGAAAGCATTTTTAAATATTTTAAATATTTTTAAAAATCATAAATTTTATTTTTTATTATTTAAAAAACAAAAAAATGTGATACAAAATGTAAAAGCATCCAAGATTCCAATCAACCAATCAATCTTTGAAGATATATTAGTTCGTTTAGTAACTACTGGGGGCAGAATCGGTCAGAATGAGTTGACAGTCTAGAGAATACTTAGTCTATGTTATAGCCCTCGTGTTGCTGACAGCGCCAGATAATCTGAAAACAACCAACTCAGTGAAAACCTCTTTCGCCAACCACATCAACAAGTGGTTGGAGTTTAACCTTGCAAGGGCAACACTGGGGCCACACTGCGCCAACATCAACAAGAAGACATTAGGACCACGGCAGATGTAATGTGCACCAGCCCTCATTATGGTACACACCGGTCTTTAGTGGCAGAAGAGGTCCAAACTCACGATCTACTGCTCATGAGCTCGTTGCTCTAGTCACCGGATTATTGGGCCCCTGGAATATTTGAGGTATTGTGTAGCAAGCCATAATGCAAGTATATGTAAAGAAATTTCGTTTTCCTATCAAGAGTTGTAAATGATTGAAGGCCTGCTACTTACTGGCATAAATTTGACCATTAATTACAATATCCGTTCTCGTAGCGTTGTCATAAGAAGATAACTAAATGACAGTTCAATGGCGAGAGTACCACTATAGATGTCTGCATGGCGCTAAAGGTGCTAAGGAACTGTAAGAATCTGGATTGAAATGACGGGCCAAACGACCTTGTTTGTCAGTTATCTGTTCAAGAACGTGAATGAATCGAATGTGGCGAACATTTTAGACTGCTCTATAGTATTCAATATTGACTGCCTGAAATCTGCGTGGTTGGGCGAGCTACGAAAATTCAATGTCATAAAGATTATGAAGATCAAGATACAAAAACTAAATAAAAACAAGGGGATTCTACCAATAAAATTAGAGAAGTTGGGTAAGTAAAAGTTTTGATTAATTTGATGTGTGAAGCAGGTTAGTACAAACACTGTAAAGTTAAATTAGGCTTTTAACATACACTTTTAATTTAAAAATAACTTGAATTTTTAATAGTTTTTTGAAATCTTATAAATCAGATATTTCATTAATGACGTTCTTCATTTGAATAGTGATTTGATGTACTGATCGCAAATTTTAACTTGTAAAAATATTCCAATCTTCATAAGTATTTTATCTTATTCTTAAAATTTTACTAGATGCTGGTGATCTGAAAATCGATTAATTGTTTTTGTCATAATAAATGCATCAATAGTTAAGTTTAAATGCTTATCTTGATTATGTATAACTATAAAGAATACTTATTGAAAATTG